>QXEO01000170.1:4009146-4529511 GCA_007115705.1 Dactylis glomerata
CTAAAAGGTGTTGATATATTTGCTTCATACACCTAAAATATCTTATATTTTAAAACAGAGAAAGTATAAGGCATAAGGCATGTTTGGTGCATACCCTCTCTAGGGACACTTGAGCTCTCACTTTCCCCCAGTGACTCTCTCTCCTCGCTACAGTAACTGGGAGTGTCTCTCCCAGATCCGGGCCGATCCAAGGCCGACCTCGCCAGCGTCGCCGGTCGAGGAAGGCGGAGGAGAGAGGTGCCGGTGTCCTTGTAGCTTATAGGTTCTTTCCTGCAGGTAGTTTAGGCCTTTGGCCTGGATGGGGATCTCCGGATCGGTCCAGCCGGATCTAGATCCTAGGGTTCTTCCTCCTCTCTTGGCTCCGGCGGTCGGAGCAAGTCGTGGCGGAGATGAACGCCCCATCTTCCAATAATCCGGCTGTGTGCTGCCTCCGCGTTCTGGCTATGCCTGTTCCTCGCCTTCTTCCTCTGGCCGGCCGTGGCGGCGAGGAGAGGAAGGGTTCGGTTCTGGCTAGTTTCAGAGTGGGAGGTGGCGGGGGTGTTGCCTCTCTGGCGAGTGGGCGCGTCGCTGAGAGGTGGCCTTTGCGGGTGCTCTTTTCTGCTGGTGCTCGTCCGGCCTGCCGTGGTGGCGAGGGGACGACGGCGGTGGTGCGGCGCTGGGAGGCCTGCTCCCTTTTCTGCAAGCGCATCCTCTGCTGCCACTCGTGGAGCTTCCGTGGAGTTCCTCCTCACCTGGCCCGTCGTGGAGATGTGGAGGTGAGGCGGGGCGATGCGGCTTCCCCGGGTGCTGGTGGAGGTTCCTGGAAGCCTCTAGAGATTCGGCTTCTCTCGGCGTTTCCCGTGCAACGGTCTTCGGCCGCTGCAATGCAAGGCCATGGGGTTGGCCGCGCCATGCTCGACGACGACGACATGATCGCGAGCTTTTTATTCCTCTGCGGGAGGATCTTCTGCAGAGTTACAGCGGCATCGAAGTCCCCCGCCCAGCCAAGTGGTTTAGTCCCCGGCTGGGATTGGGGTGGCGCCGCCGTGGCTCGGCAAGCCGCCGGCGTGTTTTATGGACCTGCTTGCTTGTTCGAGGTCCTTTCTGGGGTGTTTTCTGTAATAGTCAAGGCCTGGTCTGTAATTTCCTTTTTCTTTTTGGGCCTCTTTGTAAGTCTATCCCCACCGCTGGAATGAATCTCTAGGCCTTTTGGGCTTATCTGTTCAAAAAAAAAAACCTCTCTAGCCCTACCAGATGTAGGCAAGAATTGGCTTTGCCAATTTGTTAGCTAAGAAATTTTCCACCCAAACTTGATCAATTATTTGGCAAAGAATGTGTGAGAAGGATAGAGAGGTATTTATTGGCAACAAACCAAACAAAGAGCAAATTATACTAGGCAACTATTTTTTGGTTGGGCTAGCTTGGAAAATGAACCAAACGTACCCATAATTTCACGACAATGCATTTCACTATCATGCATCTTGTTTCTTGGATTTTATTGTACTCTTATCGGTTGAATTCGAAGAAATTGAGCTAGAGAAAGGAACTTTTGATTAAAAAAATGTCATAACCTCAAATTATAGCCTCAAGGCAGGTGGATATTTGTTTCGAACTCTTGAGAGCATAAGCTCCTGGCTGATAATAAGATGTTCCTAATGTTATATAAATCCATAAAATATTTAGACATGTATATGTCGAGAAATTCGATTCGGAACATGGGAGCATATGCTCCCATCACCGGAAAAAAACAATTTCAAAATGTCAAAAAAAATTGAACAAAAATTTAGCACGTACAACTGAACATCTATATGCACACGCCAAGTTTCACGGAAAACCAATATTTTTTGTGTCTTGTGTAAAAAGACAAAAATATTTCTTGTGAATGCCTATTTTAGCACCAAAATTTGTCTTTTTATGCATAGAAATATCATTTTTTCGTGAAACAGCTTTGTGAGAACTACGAGCAAAATTTTTCAACAAATGGCATGTGTCTTTTATTCATGAAAAGTCATAGAAATGTACAAGACATAAACATTTTTGTTGTAAGTAATAAATTAGTATTTTGATTTTATGTATGATTATTTCACCGTTCATCATTGATATTGGAACAAATCTATACTTCTTATAAAGCAAAACCCCACTAAGAAATTATTTAAGTTGTCTATCTCAATATGCAAGCTATCCACATCATCTACTATATTAGCCAACCAATTGTCCATGTCATCCCACTAATTAACATATTCACCTCATCAATTCTTTTAAGTAATATAGTTGACCTTTTCACCATTTTTTGGCAAATACAAAACAATATCATGTTAATTATATTTAGCCCCTTAAATATTCTTACCAACTAAATCTTTGTATTTCAATAGATAATTTCGCATTTCATCATGTCTTATACGTACTCTACTAAAGTTTTTAAAGAGATTTCCGCTGCAACGTGTGGGGTATTCTTCTAGTTAGAACTACAATCATGCCAGAAATTATGTAACAGAATTAATATATTTGTAAGTTTCAATAATGTCGAAGGGGGCCTGCAGAAAATATAGTACTTCCTCCTTATTGGTGTATAAATTTATGTGTAACTAGGTAAAGTTGAACAGTTATTTTAAAACGGAGAAAGTACTTAGTTGCCTTAAATTTTGACAATATGGATGGAACAAACCCGTAGGGCATCGTAGTAAGTAATACTAACAATGTACTCCCTCCGTCCTAAATTACCCTGTATTCTAGATTTAATCAGAATTAAATTTTGTTAACTTTAACTACGTGTACAAGGAAAAATATAAACATTTACAATATAAAATAAATATCGTTAGAATTATCATGAAAAATACTTTTATATTATATATATTTGATATTATAAGACTTTATATTTTTAATAATATGTTTAATTAAACTTTATTTAATTTAATTTTGACTAAACCTAAAATGCACGGTAAATACTAACAGGTATGTATGTTGTTCCAAAAGTTACACTGTGATCCAATAAACTCTTTGATCAGGCAAGCAAAGCGCTATCGACGCCCAATTGGAGCTGGCCTGGTGTCTGCTGTTTGGGCGTGTCGACCAGATCTCCGGACGCGGGGAAGGAGACAGGGGGGGCAAAAACGGCAGCGGGGCGTGCAGGCTGGGGACACTCGTGACGCGATGCTTTCGCTCTTTGCAATGCCAGGTGTGCGCTCTGGATGGTTGGCCTGTCGCGCATGCACGCCTGGTGCTGTGGCCCGCCTGCCTCGCGTGTGTGGACGCAATCTCCGCCTCGCTGCGTTGAATAAATAATGCCGTTTAATTGGACGCGCCGGCGCCGGCACGGGCGCGTCGTGCGTTTCGCCATCGTCTTCGTCGCCGTCGTGGTTTCCTGTAGGGCCGTCAGCCGTGCCGTGCATGACGGCAGTCGGCACGACAGCCCAGGCGAGCTGCGCAGATAGAGGAGTGGAGCACATTGGGTTCGACCGTGTGTACCCTAAAATGGATTCACGACATGTTGATGTCGATTAATACTAAGGTTTCCTTAGAATGAGCATTTGCTAATCTTGGCCACCACTCCTCGATGTTTCTAAATACTTCTTCTTACTCAACATGAATTAGATATTATGAATGTTGGTATTTTTTCTACATATTTAGTCAAACTTTATAAGGTTTCAATTTAAATAATAGCAAAATGAAAGGTAATAAAAAACAGAGGTACTGTAGTATTTTGTTAAAACAATTTTTTAATGAGAGCAGTAAAGTCAACTAGTTACTAGATGAACAAATTATTTCAGCACAATGAACATTATATTGTATCTACTACTTCATATACCGCTAGATCTTGTTTATTTCTCTCGTATTTCCGCTTTGCGGGTTTTAAGGATGAGAAGGGATTTGGTGAACCTATTTCTTTCACCCAATCCTCTAAAATTAATCTTCCACAATAATACACGAATGTTGTGAAGAGTTTTTAATTTAGGCAGAATTAAGGAGATTTGTGTAGGTTTGTGGG
Organism: Dactylis glomerata; assembly: GCA_007115705.1. NCBI lineage: Eukaryota > Viridiplantae > Streptophyta > Magnoliopsida > Poales > Poaceae > Dactylis > Dactylis glomerata. The sequence goes on from QXEO01000170.1 coordinate 4,013,111, forward strand.
TATATTTTATCTTTGGGATAGGTATGGAAATAGTGAATCTAAAGTGCATTGAAGATTTCTGGATCTAGATAATTCTCTCAAAAAAAAATTAGAGAAAAGGGGTTTCCCCCCCCCCCCCCCCCCCCCCCCCGGTTCCATTAACATGCAACCAAAGTAGCAAAACAATCCACGATCAAGTTTTGCGGCAGCAAAGCACCAAGGCTAACGACCAGAAACCCACGCAGGGGAATGAACCAAACAAACAGATCTAAGGTTGCCAACCTATCCTAAGGAGTTCCCCTCTTAGCTTGTCCAGGAGCAGCAAATTTCGATCCAGTAATTCTGAATGAGCATCCTTGCAGAGCACTCTCCACCTCCTGATGCAAGCAGCAACTTTGCTCCAAACCGCGTCCATACCGAGCCAGCTTCTTCCCTGAAAACACATTTCATTTCTATGAGACCAAACTGACCACATAACCGCAGAAGAGAAAATATTTTTTGTTATTACTAATCCACCATCTAGTAACCAATTCAAAATCATCACCAAGATGGACATTGAAGATTTTTGACAAAGCATTCCAGATACTCTTAACCACAATGCAATCAAAGAAAAGATGATTAATTGTTTTAGGTTCAGAACAGAAAACACAAGTTCTGTCTTCTACATGCCTGCGGTTGTGCAAGTTGTCTCTGGTGAGAGTTTTTGTTATTAGCTAGGAGCCACAGGAAAACATGGATCCTGGGAGGCACATTCAGCTTCCAAATAGCTGGAGTATGCACTGGAATCACTCCACCATTATTCAATATGCCATAAAAAGATTTAACAGAATAAACTCTAGTCGGGTGAAACATCCACACCGGTGAATCTTCTTCCTCATACAAGTTTATAAAGGAAATTAAATGACAAAGTTCAAGCCATCTATCATAAAGCAAAGAAGAAACAGTTATGAAGGAAATTTTTAATTCATTGCCATCCCAAACACTAGCAATAGTGCAATTTTGTTCATTGGCAGTAATATAAAGATCCTAGTACAGAATGGCTAAACTACAGTCCCCAAACAAATGTCTTTCCAGAAAAGGACCTTATCTCCTTTTCCAACTTTCCACCGATAACCCATTTTAACAGCATGTGCTACCCACATGACTCCTTTCCAAAAAAGAGGAGAATAAGCAGAAGGGTTGGCCCTAAAGATATTAGGGCTCAAATCATACTTAGCATCAATAATTTTCCTCCAAATTTTGTTCCTATCGAGATGGTACCTTTTAACCCAAGAAGCTAGTAGACATAGATTATAATCCCTAAGAGATAATTCTCTCCAATCTTTAAGGATACGATAAGTAAATAAGATATTAATATAAGGAAATGAGAGTCTAGAAACACAAATGGAAGAAGATCTTCAGGATCCCGTTTATTTGCAAAATTCAAAAATAAATTTGCAAGTTTTAAAACAATTTGAAAACAAATTCATACATGTAGACAATGATGTAACTTACCAACATGTATAGTCTCAACTCGAAATGCATTACATTCCAACATATTTAAATTTTTAATTGTTTACTATTTTAGATGTTAGATTTTGTTATTTTTGTCTAGCCTCGAATATAAGGTATTTTGAGTTGATACATTACACGTTGCAACGTACATCATCTACGTCTAAGATTTTTGTTTGGATTTTTTAAAAGATTTGAAGTGTCGTTTTATAATTTTCCAAAATACTCGAAAACGCCACACTCAAGGAGAGTCGTGCTTGTATGTTTGTTTGTCTTGTACGAGTATTTTCTTGTGCTTATCACGTGCATGAAGATCTCACTGTGCATGACTGAGCGGCGGCACGAGCTACGTTTGTCGGCGTACAGCCGTTATATAACCCCAAATGGGATCTGAGCGCGATACGTACGCTGACAGTACGTACGGCCCCATTCTTTTTTTCTCTGAGAAGTTACTCCATGTCTATTTCGAAAGTTCAGGCAGGCGGGTGTGTTGGTGTTAGCCAGCCTACCGAGATGTGTATGTGTATCGGTCGACGTTGTGACGTGGAGGACGCGTGCCGTCCAGCGACGTCGTGCGATCCGTTCGCCATGAGGCCCAGGTTACTCTGCTCGAGTGCTCGTCAAGCCGTGGCGTCTAGCTAATCGCTATTACCTGAAGGAAGAGGTTTCTCTGACTCTGAGCGAGTTAAAAACTACTCCCTCCGATCGGAAATAAGTGTCGGCGATTTAGTACAAACTTTGTACTAAGTTAGTTCAAAATCACCGACAGTTATTTCCGATCAGAGGGAGTACCGTAGTGCGTTGGAACGTGTCGTGCCCGTTCGTTCTTGTCGTTCATCCTCCGATCCATACTATTATATAAAGATGATGGACTTTGCTGGTCTGTTAGCGTTTTGGTTACTATTCATCTACCTGTTTCTTCCAATAAAATGCAAACACGTCACACACACTAAATGCAAGCACGTAATTTCTGCACGTTTCCTTTGTTTCTCACAGGCCCATCATGGTAGGTAACGTGGCAAGTTCTGCTTAGGCCACCGCTGGGCTTTTCTGGATGGTCATCCAGCGCTGGGCTTTTCTCGATGGTCAAATCCCCTTTTTCTTCTATTTTTTATCTTCCCCGGTGCGACGGTCTCTTCCCTCGCCTCGATCTCTGCCGGCCGCAGTCGGCTGCCTCGAGGCGACGAAGCGGAGGCGGCGAGCCCTGGCCGCGGGAGTCGGAGATGATCATCGGTGGAGCCTTGGAGGCGGCAGCCGACTGCGGCCGTTCGAGGGCCGGCGGCCGGGAGCCATGGGGGAGATCGACTGGGTCCTCCCCACGCTTGGGATCCCTTTCATCTGTCGCAACGTCGCGCGGCCGCAGTGAGTGAGGATGAAGAGCCCCTCCATGGCTGGCGCCTGGTGATCTCTTCGCGCCGTCGTCCTCCTGGCCGTCCTACTTCTCATTTCTTTCGGCCGCCGGAGGAGTTGAGGTGAGGGCACGAGCTCCTTTCTGTTCAAGTGCACAATGATTTGGTTATCAAATCTTAAGGCGTTTTCTGCTATATGCGTCTTCTTTGATGCGGTGCTCCAGATTGATTGTTTGCTTCCAATTATTTAGTGATTGATTTCTGCAGGCTTTTCTTGCTGCGTGACATTGCGGCAACATGGGCTGCTGTGGTGTACTGACCCCGGACGTCGGGCTGCTGCAGCTGGTCATCCTCAACGGCAGCTCAAGGAGGATGAATTTCATGTTCTGGATCACGACTGTAGAAGGTGATGTAAAGTCTGTGGTCAACCACTAAACTTCTTGCTGAAACTTTTGTTTTTCTTGCTTCAATTATTAGTTTCAGGTGTTGTAATGTGTTCTGCAGGTGTGCAGACTCTGATTAATCTCATTTTGGGTTTGGTTTGTTTGTAGGATGATATACACCTTCGATCAGAATTGCACAACGAGAGCATATACATCCTGTCGAAGCCTCAAATTGATATGTTCCTTTCATATTGGAATAACCAACTATATTTCGAGCTTGCTGTCAACCCAAATGTCGGGGATGTTACTTGGTTCAGGCACGTCACTATGTCCATACTTGCAGAATTCAGCAGATGTCCTAAGCGCTCACTTCCCACTCCTTTGCTAAATACTATAGATCGATGCCATGTTAAATTTCCTAGCATGTTTCCCATTGTCAGCCAATTTCCGGTAGTATGCTATCTAGCTGAAAAGATAGGCCATACTGAGCATGGTTTTTTTTAATAAAAATTGATGAAGCCATTAGTCCCTGCTGCGTGTGGATGTCGTGCCCATTCTACTTAGGTATATGTCAATTCTCTGTCGACTCTTTCTGCTCCTTCATATTTTAACTTTCTGAAATCTCTACACCTACATATGTATAACAACTGATTGATATCTTCTTCATTCATACTCTCATAGTTAGCTTTCACCGTATATTCCTTATATGCACTACTCTCACATACTTGTGCTGCAAATATTAACTAACTGAAGGTGCTTCCCATTTTGGTTTTCTTTATAGTAAGGGATTTAATTCATCTGACCTATGGCGGTTCATTGTCTTTAGTTGCTTCGACCAGATGAGTTGTCAGATGGTAACACACTGTTCAGTTTAGCACATAGTATCCTCATGTGGTTTTTTCTAGAAATTTAGCTTTTATGGGCAAACTCATTAGACATACGATGTGCGGATAAAGCATCATCAACCCTCCAGTTCCTTATTTATTCAATTGTCTTTTCTTTCCAGACGTTGGCCTATTGTGTGTCACTACCAGCAGCAGAGAATATTTTGTGTGCAAAAAAATATACATGCTTAGTTTATAGTATCTTACAACATAGTTTTTTTTGGATTGTTTTTAAATTAACATAATTGTTCCTTAATTTATTGGTTCATATAGTGGCCCTCCAAAACTTACTGCGAGCCAACTGCTCTTTTGTTGCTACCATGTTTTACTTTTCTGAGTTTCCAAGTTCAGAAAACAGTCTTGCCCTACCTTCCAGTGTCTAGAATAGTAAGCAGATGGAAAATTTGGATCTACATAGGTATCCGGATGAGAGGCACTGACATTTACAAGTCTTTCGTTTAGGGGTCTCTTTCCCTAGCATTATTTACTCCATATCAATTAAATAATATGCAATCAATTATTAACTGTGAGATTTAACCTTCAGTCATGAACTTATGATGCACACACCTGAATCTGTCCTATGTTTGTGTGTTCTATTGGTATGGAAGTGTACAATCAATTTCTCTCCCTATGTTTACTCTTTGAAAAGCAGATATAAATGTGAACAACAAATGACAGTACTTTCATGAAGTGCATGTATTTATTTCATTGTACCTACAGTTGAAAGCTCTTTCTTGACATCCATACATGGATTTAGGAGTTGTGCTAAATGAGGCCCTTCAGAAAGAATACAGTTTCTTCAGAGATTCTGAATCTTGCCCACAATGCTTACATAAATTAGATGAGAAGCTTACAATGTCGAAGACGGAATCAGATGGCCAGTTCAACTACCCACCATGTAGTACTGTTTTAGACTGAAGTTATTTCGCGATAAAAGCGCTAGGACTAAAAGCTTACATGTTATTTATCTTCATATGTAGTTCTGAAACACGCGCTGATCAGTCCTACTATCCATTCCATTCCTAGCGTTTCATTTCATTGGTTTTGAATATAAAGCACATGTGAACTAGCTTAGTCCCTCAGATTATCAGTATTGATTATTTCTCACTTTATTTGATGTTTCATTTTTCTTTTTCATGCCATTGGAGAAATGCACAATTGATCATGAAGCTGAACCAAAGAAGACACATCCTACAAGGCCCTGATGCAATGTACAGGTTCCAAGGAAGAGCATGAACAATTGAACATGAGTGGGTAAATCGCTTGCAAGTTTGCCGTCTCCTATATCTACCATGTAACGTTCAATTACATAGACATCTAAAGTACACTTCTTATTGTACCATATATCATGTTATATAATCTGGAGTTAAGAAGTCGTTCGCTGTTGCAGGATGGATTCTTATGTACAGATAGAGCATGTAGCTCTATTCTTCTTCTGAATCTAAGGTTTCATGTGGTTCATGGTGCTGATGAGGATTACCTTCAACCCATCATTACACTGTTTTATAAGAAGATTCCTTCCTGTGATAACGACCTATTATGCTATATTCATTTGGATTTAATAAGACATATTCTGTTGCGTGATGGAATTTGCTTGCAGTGATAAAGCAATGTCGGGTTTTTTCCATGCTCAATCTTTTTTGTACTTAATTTGATCCTCATGTAGTTAGTTTCCTATTTCCTTGATGTTCTCAAGCATCAATAACCGAGAAGTGATTTTTGGTTGTATGTTCACCTTAGGTACACACAAAAATTATGCCTAAATATGTAGAGTATTAAAATAGATCATGAGAAGGAGAAATGCGGCATTCTGTTTTCTGTTTCGAGTATTATATTTGTATTGCTTACTTTTAAAACCTACTCATTCCGGTCCATATGCCCCAAATTCCATTGCTTTACATCCATTTGTCCTTTTCTTTTTTCAGCACAAGGGCATTGGGCACTATAAGAGTCCTTAAAGAAGCCAAACACTGCAGAAAAGGTACTTCTATAAAGTAGGCATACCTCATTTTTGCACCGTCACTTGTGAGTATGTGTGAATAAGAAAATTATACTAAGTTGGTCTTCCAATTGCTGAAACCTGAAGTCTTGCTGTATAATTTACTAACAAAAAGTCAGTAGACACTAAAATTTCATCTGTGCTCGATGTTCCAGGTAAATAGTGTGAAGGGCTGTGTACCAAGCAACAACATAGATCAACTAAGAGAACAAACCGAATGAAGAGAACATATGAAGGAAGGTTCGATCTTTCCATTGAGATGTTCATCAGCCTGAAGCATGTAGAAGTACCAAACAACAGACTCTGACAGCTAATTGTCCAAGATGTTGTTTCAGTTCAACTGTTAACCGTACTTACTATTACATTGGCAGAACGATGCTGTAGAAATGACGCAGGCTAATGCATTAAGTACCTAATTACGTTGGGTTTGATCTGATCAAGCTGCTATAATATTAATTACCTCTATTGTTACCACAATTGGTACTCTGTGAGTTAATTTTATATAACATATCCCTTTCCATAGCGAAGGTTATTTGAATGTCCATATATGCTGAACAATATACCATATTTTGTAGTATTAAAAGTACTATCTTCATTATTTGCATCTAACCATTTAAGGGGGCGCGGCGTGCCGTCGCGCTGAATTTCCTAGTAGCTTCTAGTTTGGTTTGTCGATCGTGTGACACATAACGTGGATGGAAAAATCGTCAAGACGGACGGAGGTACCTAGGCCAGTCGGAGGCCACGATCCAAGTATGTATGTCCATCCACTCCTTTAGGATTTTGTTCGATTTATACAACAGTATCTGGCGGTGCTTTCTTTCTCACGTTCTGAGTGCCACGTACGCCTGTTGATAATTTGATACTCCCCTCCATCAGCCCACGTCGAGAGATGGAGAGAGTCTTCCACGTCGACAAATGTATTGACCGAGTGATTCAGCTCGAGAGCTTGAGAAAAAGTATAATTGCTCACAATGATAACTGAATTACACATTTAGTATCTTATATTTTAATTGCACTCCCTCCATTTGAATTAGTTATCTAGACACGTTTTTACTGAGTAGATTCATGTGTATCTAGAAAAATTTGAGATATCTAATTTAAGAAAGAGGGAGTAGATGAGATTTATTCCTTATATTTGGATCAAAATTAATTAAGAAAATTAGGAAGGTTAATTTATTTTTGATATGTTGTGGATGAGATTTTCTACTTTCTATATACAATATTTTTTTACAGTTTTCCTAAATCTCAGGCCACTATTATTTTCTAAGTGTCAGTCACATAAGAAAAATACAACCACATTTCACATATAAATGTGTAACTCGCATCTAGTTGTAAATTTTTAAAATGCAACTGTCTGGCAGAAAAGTGAAACTAGATGCAAGTTGAATTTTTATTTAAACGGCAGTTGCACTTTTCTCGGGTGATTGAGATTTAAGAAAATCTCGGTCGTCTGAGACTTAGACAAATATAATTTTTTATTGTTATTGTAGCTCAAAACTAGCTCTAGATTATTACAAGCTAAGTATGATCTAATTTTACACCTCCATCATTATCTTAATTTAGTCTAGGCTTGCTCGATTTTTAGTACTCCCTCCGTTTACAAATATAAGATGTTTTAGCTTTGTGAAGTGAGTGTATCTAGACATCTTTTAGTGTATACATTTGAGCGAATGTATACACTAAAAGATGTCTAGATACACTCACTTCACAAAGTTAAAATATTTTATATTTACGAACGGAGGGAGTACGACTTGAGCTGAACCTAGCTAGTAACTTGGTTTGCAGCCTTGGTAATCATCGAAAAGAACCAACCAAAACGACACACGCCTCACTCAAACACATCGCCGATCACTTCTCCGGAACCCAAATGCCACCGCAAACATTTCATATTCCACATAGAAAAGAAACAGGCAGGCAGGCAGGCAGCGCCGCCAAGACATTGGCCAGTGCATGATGAGCTCGTTCCAGTCATCTCTCTCTTCGCAGGGGCGCCACGAAACCCAGGGTGGCAGGCAACGCCCCTACACCAGCACATTTGCCACAGCACCAACAGCTTCAAAACGGCCACCTGCAGCACTGGACGTACGATTAGGATAATGGCACGGAATAAATCAAACCAGACAAGCCATGATTAGATCCGATTACTTTGCTAAAAAGTAATCAAGCAATCGATCGTGATTGGATTTGTGTTGGCATGGAACTGGCCGGACCGAATCGGAATCAGGAGCTTTGGATGTTTCTCGGTTCCGTTAACCGGGGCCATTTGGACGGCTGTCGCCAGTTGGATTCGTTATGCCTTTTGGTTTTCTATTCAATAACCGCCGTATACTCCAGCTTATTCTAAACATTATGTTGCCCTTGTTCTATGATGTTAACCTTGATGAAAACAAGATGTGACAGCTGATTAAGTGGTAGTACAAAATTTTAGACCTATGTTCTGAAATTAATAACTGGTACAGGTGGTGCTTGATCTGAGCGCCACCTCACTCGGTAGCCAGTATGCCTAGACGGCCGATTAGCGATAGAGTTTACAGTACATGCATATTGGTTGTGCTACCACACACATATCCAAGTGAGTGCGCCATCTTCTTTTTCTGAAAAAGCGTTGTCTAAAAATTAAAAAAGATGTCCAATTAATTAGCGAAAAATTAGACAAAAATCATACAACAAGGGTCACGCCCACTCACAACCAGGGGGGGCAAGCACACAAGACTCGACAAACTCAATCACCACTCCGTCAAAACCATACAATCATTCACCATAACCGAGAGAAGACGCCTTGACTGTTATGGGAAAAACAGACAAAGGACGTTCAAACATAGGTGAAAAAGCCAACCCTCTAGGGAGCCCTCAACACTGATAAAGGTTCCTAGCCGCCACCCCGATATTCAGCAGCTCCGTCATGCCCAGTGGACCACCAACACCACCTTCCAGGACCGCCATCCCGACACACAACCACTCACACTCGAGCCACGATGCCACACAACTCGGTCGCTCGAGTCCAAGCTGCACATGTGAACTGCTCGCAGACCTCGAACGTTGCACCAACATTCGGGACTGTTGCCCGGCCTAAAAGTCAACCGCCTCCGCCAAAACCCGTCGACCGAGCCGACAACTCGCCGCTCTAGCGACACAAGATCGTCACCCAAGCCATGTGCGCCATATTATCACAATTCTATAATTAGCAGAGACTATTGTGAGGAACTCATGAATCTAATCTAACAATGTTCCTACTAAAACGCAGTACTACCTAGACTAATCAAGTTTTAGGACTTCATGCGCCTAGGGTTCTAGGCCCTCTGGGGTTATGTTAACGAGAATACACCTCGTCATGTGTATTAATTATATAGAAGAGACAACGCCGAAGATCGGCAAAGTGCTGCTAACAAGAGGTGGCAGCTCCTTAAATTTATGAACTACTCTCTCCCAAGCAACGGCAACGGTTCTACTGAGCCAAAAGAAGCACTACGAAAAAGCCTAGCCTGACGCCAACGACTGTAATCCTCTCAAATCCTCGCCAAGATGGCTCCCACCTAATCATCCCTAATCCTGCGAGGTTATGTTGTAGCCCCTATTCGTGATGCCGACATGAGGTTACCTGTTCTTGAAGAGATTATTGAGTGAAATACATGAATCTAACATCACAATGCTCCTACTAAAACGTCCTAGTAGATTATTTTTCAATGTGCTTAGTGGCACCGACCGTGTGGTATATATTCTTTAAAGACCACTAGCACACATGCCCGTGCGTTGCACCGGGAGGTAAAAAAAATTATTATTTTTTACAAATAACATCGGCACAGTTCTAAATATCTCCAAATTCCATCAATTTACTGTTACTATCAGGTCGCAAGGTAGTCAGAATCCCGATCCAAGTCCTAGAATCCTACGATTTTACGACCCTACAACATCATGCCGATCCAAATCCCACTATGAATCCCAATCTGGTAGAATCCATGTTGAGTCCCGATCCAAATCATAGAATCCTATACAATATTGCAAAATCTCGATCCAATTTATGGACTTTACCGATTCTGAATTATTAGTTGAGTCATCCTCTTAACTGTAGTAGTATACTATATCAACCTCCCAAGCCATTTTTATTTGCCTCACAACCTTTTATTTACCTCCCAAGCCCCAATTTATCAGCCGATAGGATCTGTCATCTCCCATAAATAAAACTTTACAATATCAAAGCTCTGTCTTCTCTTATAACTCCCAATTCATCATTGCAAAGCATATTGCAAGAAAGTTTGGAGATAGGATGTGATTCATCGGTATCTAAAGTAGGCCTCATAAGAAGGAGCCATCAACATAGATTGCTAGAGACCTGAATGTCGGACACTCTAGATCGGCTTGGCAAGTGGCATGCTACTTCAATACTTCAATGTTTTTATTTAATTTACTTGTAATTTGATGATTCCTGAGGTATGTACTTTTTTCTCTGACACATGATCCATATTTATATACAAAATGAATAAAATACTTACTTTTATAGAAATAGTATGCATATATGTGTGGTATAATATATGTCAAATAATTAAGATGCAATACCATACATACTATACTTTGTGTATGCTCTCACCAAGGGCACAATAGTAATTACATGGAAGGGTTATTATACATTGTGTTTTCGTTGAAAAATTCACACTAGTAAGTTTTCTTTACTTTTTTGGATATATTAGTGTAAACCATATTGCCAGAAATTTTAATGCTAAGTATTTTCACCTTTTCTATACTAGCATAAAAAATTCAGCATTGATACACTCTTGTCTGGAAAATCTGGTAGAATCCAGTATTCTACGATTCGATTCTACGACTCGATTCTGTCGGAGAAAAATCGATCCGACTTCGAATCCCAACTCTCACTACCTTGTCAGGTCGATCCATAGAAGTGAAATAGAGCTGGAAACAATTCTTTACATGTGAATTTTGAGAAATTGATTTTTACTTTTATGTAGTCAGTGCATTGTCGGCCTCCGACAGGATATGTCGTGTTTGGTTCATTAACCACCTTCAATTCTTTAGCTAGACTTAAATTTTCACCACACATTTCTGTTTTGCTTCCTTTCTTGCTTTCTTTCACCTACGCTGCCGAATTCATGGAATTTGGGACAAATCATGTAAGCGAGCATGGCCAGCATAATATGCAAGTCTACTTTCTGCTGCCGGAGTGCCATTGAAATTCAGCGCATCTTCGACAGCGAAAGATACTACAACTCGAGGGAAACAACAACAATCAGGATACATGAAGACTCAGGCGCGCCCTGAGCGGAGGTCCGTGACCGTGAGAGCAAGCCACCCACGTCTGGGGTGGTGGTGCATATACGAAGTAAATCCATCATGCCTTGAACTAATCATGAAGGGAAGTAGAGCATGCATATAGTTAGCTAAGACAATACCAGGTAATTTGGTTCTGTAGCTAATGCACAAACTTAAGTCATCTGTAGAGGGAGAAAACAAAAGAAACATACACCACAGAAGTTGCCACTACGACATCAGTTAGCCGCTGCCCTGCTCTTGTGTTGTCTATGCGACAGCACCACCACGCCCAGTGCTGCCCCGCTCTTGTGCTACCCATGCGACAACACCACCATGCCACCAAGGCTGCTTAGGTATGCTAGTACACCATGGCCTTGGCCGCTTCTTGTGCCTTGCCCTCCTCCCCCAGACGCTCCTCCTCTCGGTGGGAGAAGCTAGCGGTGACGTTTGTTGCTGAAGCTCCACCGGGGTGTCAAACGGTGGACGCCAAGACGTGGGGATGGGAGTCGAACGGTGAACGGTGGACACCACATAAGTTGCCACTACGACATCAGTTAGCTGCTGCCCCGCTCTTGTGTTGCCTATGCGATAGCACTACCATGCCCAGCTAATCGTTGCCCCGCTCTTGTGCTACCCATGCGACAGCACCACCACGCCACCAAGGCTGCTTAGGTATGCTAGTACACCACGGCCTTGGCCGCTTCCTGTGCCTTGCCCTCCTCCCCCAGACGCTCCTCCTCTCGGTGGGAGAAGCTAGCGGTGACGTTTGTTGCTGAAGCTCCGCCGGGGTGTCGAACGGTGGACGCTAAGACGTGGGGATGGGAGCTAGGGCGCTGGATGGCCAGGAGATCCATGGTGATTGTGTTGTCCTCGATTAGTGCTTCGGGGGCGGCGAAGGCGTGGACGATGAAGAGCACGCGGCAGACGCTGCCATTGACCTGCACCCAGGAGTCTTTCGGCTCCCGCTGGCAGCTAAACCACTATGCCGACTGATACTTCTCAAACGTATCTATAATTTTTGATGCTCCATGCTTGTTTATACACCATTTGCTTTGTGTTTTGTTACACTTCGTGGCGTTTTTATGCATTTTCCAGAACTAACCTATTAACGAGATGCCACAGTGCCAGTTCCCTGTTTCTGCTATTTTTGTGTTTCATAAAAGCTACACAGGAAATATTTTCGGAATTGGACGAAACAAAAGCGAAAGTTCCTATTTTTCCCGGAGCGTCACGGAGTCCAAAGCAGAGACGGAGGGGCACCAGAGGGCGGCCGCACCATGGCATGGCGCGGGCCACCCCCTGGCCGTGCTGGGCAGTGGTGTGGGCCCCTGGCCCACTCCCTGACGCCGCCCTTCCGCCTATATATTCCCCTCGATGGGAAAACCTAAAGGACCCGATCAATTTAACACGAAACCTACTATAAGCCGCCGCCATCGAAGACGCGAGATCGGGAGGATCCAGAAGCTCTTCCCGGCACCCAGCCGGAGAGGGGAATCACCGCTGGAGGCCTTCTTCATCACTATGGCTGCCTTCGGAGTGATGTGTGAGTAGTCTACCTTGGACTACGGGTCCATAACAGTAGCTAGATGGTTGTCATCTCCACCATGTGCTTCATGTTTAGATCTTGTGAGCTGCCTATCATGATCAAGATCATCGTTGTGTAATTCTACATGTTGTGTTTATTGGGATCCGATGAATATTGGTACTATGTCAAGTTGAATTGTTGATTTATCATCTTTATGTTATCTCTATGTTGTTTATGATCTTGCATGCTCTCCGTTGCTAGTAGATATCTTGGCCGAGTAGATGCTAGTGACTCTAAGAGGGAGTATTTATGCTCGATAGTGGGTTCATGCCTCTAGTGATCTGGGGGAGTGACAGAAACCTCTAAGGTTGTAGATGTGTTGTTGCTACTAGGGAGAAAACAACAATCTTGTGTTCAAGGACATTTGTATTGTTTACATTACGCACTTTGCTTAAGACGATAATCTGTTGCTTGCAACTTAATACCCAATGGTTGCTCGGATGACATCCGGAGGGTGGATTATTAGTCATAGATACAGTTGGATTACGGTCTATGTATTATGTTGTAATGCCCAAGTGAATTTCATAGTGATCCTCATGACATTTGTATGTTTGCTTTATTCTATCAATTGCCCAACTGTAATCTGTTTACCCAGCATGTTATTTATCTTATGGAGAGACACCACTAGTGAACTGTGGACTCTGGTCCATTCTTTTACATTGCTATTACCGTTTACCTTTTATTTGTTTTATTTACATTCTTGCAAACTACTATCTTTTACCACTCGATATGCTTAATCCTTTGTTTACAGCAAACCGGTGAGATTGACAACCTCACTGTAAGTTGGGACAAAGTACTTGGTTGTGTTGTGTGCAGGTTCCACGTTGTTACTGGTGCAAAGCTACGCCCTGGACGAGGCGCCATACAAATTGTCCAGAGCTGTCGCAAAGCTAGCAAGCATCAACCTTCTGAAGTTTGGTTCTTTCTCCTACTGGTTCGATAAACCTTGGTTTCATACTGAGAGAAGACTTGTTGTTGTGCTCATCACACCTTCTCTTGGGGTTTCCAACTGGGCGGTCATCTACAAAACTCCTACATCAACACCGCACCACCAACAAGTTTTTTGGCGCCGTTGCCGGGGAGAAAGAAGATTTCTGCAAGGGGGGTCTCTCGCTTCCAATCTTTTACTTTGTTATTGTTTTGCTTTATTTTATTTTTGCTTGCATCTTTTTATCAAAAATACAAAAAAAAATAGTTCCTTTGATAGCTTGCATTCTGTTACTTTTACTTTTAGTTCAATATGTTGTTTCCTAAGTATGCTCTGGAGGACCTTACAATAGGTAGTGGTTCTATAATTGGGAAAGGTAACATCGAGGAATTCTTTAATCATGTTAGTATGCATAAAGATGTTGAGGATAGATCTTTAGCTGAGCTTGCTCCTAGTTATGAAGTTGTTGCTGCTTATTTAGTTCACATGTTGGAGGCTAGGTTTGTTAACATTAATCCTTTTATGCAACAAATGTTTCTTAAGCTTCATGATATAGAAGACTCCGAAAAGAAAGACTTTATTTTGGAGACTTTGCGTAGAGAATTTAGAGATGTTGTTATTGAAGCTTGGAAAGTTTTTGAGCATTTTAATATGCTTGTCTCACATGTAAATGTTGTTGGTACAACCAAAGAAGACATCAAATTACCAATAACTTGCAAACTTGTAGGATTCCATGAAGCTTTGGAAAAGAATTTTGATTGGATTGTTCCTAAAAACCCTTTTGATGAAAGTAGTGAACCCAAGAGTGTTCACAAGGGATCTTCAAAAATTCATTTGGATACAATATAATTTATTGTTGAAAAGACTTCTGCAATTGATCTTAATGCTTCATTTGAAAATACTTGATTTCCACTTTCTGCGCCTAGCTCAAAGGCGTTAAAGAAAAGCACTCTTGGGAGATAACCCAATGTTTTCTTTTCAGTACTTTTTCTTTTTGTTGAGTCTTGGAAGTTATTACTACTGTAATGACCTCTCCTTATCATTTTTATTTTGGTTTTGTGCCAAGAAGAACCTCTAATTTGAGGAAGGTAAGATTTGGAGAAGTTGCCGTCCTAAAATAGATCTCTGCGCTGCACTGTAAAAATTAGTGAAAATTCTCAGAATATCTTTTTGATCTGAGATTTCTTGTGCACATGCCCCAGGTTATTTACAAACTTTTATTAGTTTTGCACTTTTCGATTTGAGCAACAGAATGTCCTCAAAAAAATCGATCTTTGTCAGCTGTTCTGTTTTGACAGATTCTGCCACTATTTGTGTTTGCCTCTCGATCGCTTTCTTTTTGAGTTCTTTTGATCACGGAACTTTTGAGGAAGTTGCTACAGTAGCTTATGTTTTAATGTATGGTATATTTGAGTTTGAAACTGAACTAAAAGGGTAGATTTACTATCATGCTTACACTAATGTTGCTAATAGAATTGTGAGTTTTGTATGAAGGAAGTTTTCAAGTGTAGGGAAAGGAGAGTGATGAGATGAGATGAAGTATGGACAAAAGCTCAAGCTTGGGGATGCCCATGTCACCCCAAGAAATATCCAAGAGGTACAAGCGTCAAAGCTTGGGGATGCCCCCGAGGCACCCCTTCTTCATCGGCAAAAATCAGGTCACCTTTCAAGACACTATTTTTATTGCTTCATGTACTATGCGTTTTTCTTGGAGCGTCTTTACTTTCGCTTTCAGTTTTATTTTGTTTTGTTTGCTGCAATAAATGGTTGGACCCCAACAAATTTCTTTTGGAGAAGACACACTCTGTTTTTCATTGCCAAGAACACTCTAGTTTTCACTCTTATCGTTCAACGAGTGTTCTCTTTTTCTAGAACTGCGTTTAGCTTTCGTTATTCGCCTTGATTTTTGTTCAGATCTTGTTATATCTTTGTATTAAGGTGTATTTAGACCACTGGTCTATGTTGGTTTTCATCTCAAAGAGTGGTTTCAAAAAGATTGAATGGTGTTGGAAAAGAGAAAAAAGTTTCATGCCTATAGTGGTACAAATGGGAGCTTGTTTAGACTGTGGCTTAGACTTTTGCATGTCATGCTTGATGTTATTTTGATAGTATGCTTAGTAGTTTTTGTTGCAGCATGACTTGTCTCAAATGACTGAGATTGCTTAATGTGCCTTTGAAAGAATCATACGTTGTTTTTGTTATATGGGAGCATATAATTGTGATTTTCTCCTTTGATGCTTTATTTGGGTTGACTTGGCGCATCCTTACAACATGTTTGACTCTAACAAGTCGCCATAAGCCTCTATGATTATTTGGTTTTTGACTTGTGAATACCACTTTATGCTTCAATTAATGATGTTTTGTCGCTATGCATGATTATGGTCGTTATTGCTCTCTTAGTTGGTCGCTCTCAGTCTTTTGCTAGCCTTCATTTTGTACTGAGAGGGAATACTTCTCGTGCATTCAACTCCCAAAAACCAAAGTTTTCTAATGTGTCCACCATATTTACCTATTAGCAATTTGCTATTCCAAGCACATTCGTCTTGCTTTTATCTATCCTTCAAATTAAACTTTTTGTGTTATGTGAAAATTAGTCAGTAAAGCTCTCACGAACCTGACGGCACACTTTACTTTTCTTGCTTTTAATAAATTTGACATTGTGGCTCTCTTATGTTGACGTTATGCTTGCAAGTTGTAAGTTGGAGGTTAGCCTAGCCATGCCGTCATGGGGCAAGCTTTCAACATTGCACTTTTTCACATTTAGTTGATATCGTGATCTTTTATTTATGGATACCTGCGATGTGAAATAAGTTGGAAACTTGTGAGCTCATGGAGTTTATATATGTGTTAGAGAAACGCCTGGGCCGCTAATCTAAGCCATGCATCATTCATGGTAGAAATTTACAGCATGCCCATAGTGGACATTCGACAATGCATCTCACAATAAAAAGCTATACCAATGGTAAATAAAAGAGATGCCAAGGTGTTCATTGTCTGTTTGTCTTGTCATTTTGATGTGGGCTTTTTCTATTTCATCGGGCAAGAGGTACCCCGTTAGCGTTCTCTATGATACATGTATGCTTACAATGACAAGAACTTGCTTGGGACCTAAGTCGAGTAGCATGAGGTTTGGGTATTCGTACTTCACGGGACAAGAGATTTTCAACTTATGATTTGTTAAGCATATGCTTCGTAATTGTACTCGCATTAACCTTAACCATTCAAGATGCCTATGATGGGGGCAATGAGAGCTCAAAGCTAGTAAGTATCATAATTTTTGGAGGTTTATAAAACTTGCAATCACTGCTTCCCTCTGCGAAGGGCCTTTCTTTTACTTTTATGTTGAGTCTCCACCTTCTACCTTTATGCACCGTCTAAGAGAGCATAGTTGTCATTCTGAGTTTAATGTGCATAGTCCCAAAATTTATTATTGATTGATTCATGATTATGGTTTTGCTTGTTCTTAAATTATTTGTATCTAGTCGCCCTCTTAAACTTGAAGGTGTCCTATGCATTTATGTTTTGCTATTCTATGAAGGACAAGCTGAAAACCACTTTGCTATGTTTTTCTATATGGTTGAAACACACACTTGACTTTCAATGTCTCATTACTCATGATCTTTTGTTTGTGTTACTTTTCATGTTATAACATGGTTGCTAAGTTTTATTGTCAAGATTATGTCTTTTATGCCCATGTTTAGAGTACTTTGATCTCAGCACTCAATGCTTTACATCGTTGATCAAGATTGTGATGGTGCATGTCACCTCAAAAATTATTGTTTTGTTATCACTTACCTACTCGAGGACGAGCAGGAGTTAAGCTTGGGGATGCTTGATACGTCTCAAATGTATCTATAATTTTTTATGCTCCATGCTTGTTTATACACCATTTGCTTTGTATTTTGTTACACTTCGTGGCATTTTTATGCATTTTCCAGAACTAACCTATTAACGAGATGCCACAGTGCCAGTTCCCTGTTTCTGCTATTTTTGTGTTTCAGAAAAGCTACACAGGAAATATTTTCGGAATTGGATTAAACAAAAGCGAAAGTTCCTATTTTTCCCGGAGCGTCACGGAGTCCAAAGCAGAGACGGAGGGGCACCAGAGGGCGGCCGCACCATGGCATGGCGCGTGCCACCCCCTGGCCGTGCTGGGCAGTGGTGTGGGCCCCTGGCCCACTCCCTGACGCCGCCCTTCCGCCTATATATTCCCCTCGATGGGAAAACCTAAAGGACCCGATCAATTTTCCACGAAACCTACTGTAAGCCGTCGCCATCGAAGACGCAAGATCGGGAGGGTCCAGAAGCTCTTCCCAGCACCCTGCCGGAGAGGGGAATCACCGCCGGAGGCCTTCTTCATCACCATGGCTACCTCCGGAGTGATGTGTGAGTAGTCTACCTTGGACTACGGGTCCATAGCAGTAGCTAGATGGTTGTCATCTCCACCATGTGCTTCATGTTTAGATCTTGTGAGCTGCCTATCATGATCAAGATCATCGTTGTGTAATTCTACATGTTGTGTTTGTTGGGATCCGATGAATATTGGTACTATGTCAAGTTGAATTGTTGATTTATCATCTTTATGTTATCTCTATGTTGTTTATGATCTTGCATGCTCTCTGTTGCTAGTAGATATCTTAGCCGAGTAGATGCTAGTGACTCCAAGAGGGAGTATTTATGCTCGATAGTGGGTTCATGCCTCTAGTAATCTGGGGGAGTGACAGAAACCTCTAAGGTTGTAGATATGTTGTTTCTACTAGGGAGAAAACAACAATCTTGTGTTCGAGGATATTTATATTGTTTACATTACGCACTTTGCTTAAGGCGATAATCTGTTGCTTGCAACTTAATAACCAATGGTTGCTCGGATGACATCCGGAGAGTGGATTATTAGTCATAGATGCAGTTGGATTACGATCTATGTATTATGTTGTAATGCCCAAGTAAATCTCATAGTGATCCTCATGACATTTGTACGTTTGCTTTATTCTATCAATTGTCCAACTGTAATTTGTTTACCCATCATGTTATTTATCTTATGGAGAGACACCACTAGTGAACTGTGGACCCCGGTCTATTCTTTTACATTGCTATTACCATTTACCTTTTACTTGTTTTATTTACATTCTTGCAAACTACTATCTTTTACCACTTGATACGCTTAATCCTTTGTTTACAGCAAACCGGTGAGATTGACAACCTCACTATAAGTTGGGACAAAGTACTTGGTTGTGTTGTGTGCAGGTTCCACGTTGCTGCTGGTGCAAAGCTACGCCCTGGACGAGGTGCCATACAAATTGTCCGGAGCTGTCGCGAAGCTAGCAAGCATCAACCTTCCGAAGTTTGGTTCTTTCTCCTACTGGTTCGATAAACCTTGGTTTCATACTGAGGGAAGACTTGCTGCTGTGCTCATCACACCTTCTCTTGGGGTTTCTAACTGGGCGGTCATCTACAAAACTCCTACATCAACACCGCACCACCACCGACATCGTCCGGCACAGGAGCAGTGGTCCATGAACCTGCGGGCTCAACTCTAGCCTCCATTAATGGAGGTCAGCGAACTTGCACGACATGAATCGCTCGGCATTGGAGCTCGCGTGTCTGATAGCTTGGATCGCTTGATTTCGATGGATCGCTCCCATATTTAAGGCTGAGAAAAGGTCTGGTCAAGATCTGAACTTTGGATCGGCCTCTCATCCGACACGGTTACGAACTCAGAAATTCAATACTACACGGGCTGAGGGGAGAAAACTTTTCTCACGCCAGCGACCAGGAGCGAACGACATACGGAACAACCGACGACGGACGAACCAAACCATAGAAACTAAACGAACGAAGAGAGAAACGCTCCTCCCTTTATTATTAATATATATATATATATGGTAGGTATATGGAACTTTGCTGTCTATTCCGTCGCGTGTCATCCTGCACGGTTCTGTCTCTCCAACTCTCCATCGAGGATCAAACCATGTCTGTGATGGTCACTATGGGTGAGGCGGGTCAGTGCGGCCAGTCGAGAGCTGATCGACAAAAATTTGGCCACACCGTCGCCAAACCACAACTCATCGTTCGTCGTTCTCTCATCTAGGCTCTAGCCCAGGCGCTGCCCAACTACTCAAATCCATCCTCGTATCCCCTGCCTAGGCCGTGCACAGCCTCCTCCTTGACTTGGCTTCGGATTTGGCAGCATTTGCTTGCAGGCGGATAGTAGAGATGGAGAGCTCCACCTCTACCACTGCACGCTATCGAAAACTCCTGCATCGCAAGGCACTATCATTCGACATTATTGCAGATCGACGCGCACATAAGCCACCAACTTGGGTCAGTGACTGCGGCCCGCATACATACATAAAACCACTCAGCTCATATAAGCTACCAGTAAGCTAGCACGACCGCATCAGCTTAGCTAGCACATGCACGCACTTGTACAAAACCTGCAGAGACGTGTACGAAATTGGGTCTAGCCCAGACATACAGACGAATCTGAAAGGCATGACAGACGGACGAAACATAAAAAACAAATAAATCGAACAGTTTTTTTACTTACCGGTGGCATTAAGGGTAATATGTAGTTTGGTGAACAGTTTTTTTTACTTACCAGTGGTATTGAGGGTAATATGTAGTTTGGTGGAAGGGTATATCGATTCAAAAAATATTGGACGAACGAACCATGGAAACCTTACGTCCTTTATTATTAGGTATAGATAACACCACGTCTATTTATGGAGACATGCTCATGATTAGAGCAAGTGGCGAACGATATTCTTACGCTGCATAGGTGGCGGCATAGTTTACGGATCGGCTCTCCAACGCCATAAGCATTCAGTCATAAAGGGTGTTGTATTTGCCCTTCTTATCCTCGTCTACTCTTTCTTATCTGATGATGCAAACTTTGAGTTTGAAAAAGCGTCCTTTAGCGAGAGAAAAAAAAGCCTAGTCAAGTTTTAGGACTTCTTTTTTTTGCGAATAGGACTCTGGCATTAAAAGAAACAACGAATAGTACAAAGCACCTCAAGAAAAATGAAAATTACAACAAAATCCTTGAGAAGCCCTTCATCATCAACCTCCAGATCGTGTCGACGGCGTGCCGCCGCTGCCGCTCCTCCCTGAGTCGGTCTGACGTTGTTGGTTGCGGACGAGAAGTCGCCGAACGGATCAAGAAGATCACATCCGTCCCAAAAACGAAAAAGAAGGAAGAACTGCCGATGAAGCTCCTTGACAATCCGAAGATCCCCACAGTCAGATGAAATCCTCGAAGACCACACCACTCCCACAACCCTCTCGATGTTGCCGCCGAGATGGAGTTGAAGCCAGGGAGACCTTATTGCATGAGGCGCCGCCACCACCACCTGAGCACCACCTCTACAAAACTTGACCATAAAAATTGAAAACGAAGCCCTCGAAATAAGGGACGGAGCCCTCCCACCGACGAGAGCCGAGATCCACCGTGCCTCCATGACCCAAAGATCACAGAGACCGGCGACCGCGGCAGCGCCGGCGGGAGGCAACAAGATCGGATCGCCCCGCCTGAGTCGCCTAGGAACGTACGTAACGTTAGGCGTATCTGTTTTGTCAAGTTTTAGGATTTCATGCGCTTAGGCCCACCGAGGTTAAGTTTAAGCCCCCGTCATGACGCAGTTCCTTCTTCAGTTGTTGAATGAGGCATGTTTTGGTACATCCCCCTCTCCTCAAATATATTATCTTGCCATCGTACCAAGTTAAGTTGTATGTACAAATCATTGTCAAAAAAAAAAGTTGTATGTACAAATCACTGAATCAGCTCATTAAGACCCAAAACTTGATTACAGAATTTTAATATAAATCGCTACAGGAATTAGATTAATATAGACGAAAGTTGGATGAGAGTGATGATAATTAAACATTGATTCAAAAGTTAAGTAATGTGTCGGAGATTTGATTTAAAAACTAAGAATTGTCACCGAGTTCTAAAATATCTCAATCAACTTAGAACAGATTGTCTCATGTACGCCAGGTAAAACAGGATACTTAATTTGTCATTGTTTGACTGTTCAGTTCCTTTTTTTTCAAAAAGCACATTCCATCTCATTGCAACCAATTCACAATCCAAGGATGGCCCACTTGTTACTGATAGTCTGCATAATAAAAATTGGAATCTTGTGCACATGGAAGAAATCAGACAATATACAAGCAAGACTTCAGACAATCAGATACTCCTGTCTCCGAAGATCCTTTTTACATGAATGAAGTGAGCACATACGTCAGCTTATCTGTTGAATTGTTTGCCCTGGTAATCCTAGAGCTAAAATAAGAGTAGCAAAGCATAAATCAGCACTAACAACGGAACTAGAGCACAATAATGAAAAGCAAACACCTCACTGGGAAATAACAACACCAAATGGCCAGAGGACTGATCTTTTGAGCTAGAAATCAATCGGCTTGGCGAAATATACATCTGTCACAGAAGACGGCACCGGTAAACTCGCAGCCATGCACCAGCTATGCTATAGGATGAGTCGTGCAATTGTGCCAACTCACTGATCAGGTGTTACAGCAGGACGATGACCATCTTGATGCGGCCCCACCGGCCTGATCTGGGTCCTGCCTACTGATTTGAATAGTTGGGGCCTGCATGATCAGGTAAAGATTAGCAAGCGCGACTGACAACGGAACAAATCGAATTCGCAACCTGTATATCAGTACATGACATGCCAGGGTAGTTACCTCGGTTGCTGCGGCAACAGTTTCAGTCAACCTTTGCTTGATGTCCCTTGCAATGGTGAAGAACACTTCCTCCACGTTTTGATTTGTTTTAGCACTCTGTATACAAATTGGATTAAAATTTGTGAAATAATCATCTTGACGCACAGCTAGTTATATGATAAAGAGTAAAGTGTGACTTTCAGTACGTAGCGCATAATAACAGATCTTACCGTCTCAAAAAATTTAATCCCATACTCATCTGCAAGCTTTTGGCCTTGAGCTGTGGACACCACCTGTTACCCATAAACCATTTATGTTGTGGACATCAGAAGAAAAGTTGGCCAGGTATAGCATCAGGGAAAACAGAAGTGGAAGTAGTTACCCGCTTTGCATCCATATCGACCTTGTTTCCCACCAAGATCTTGTTGACATTATCAGATGCATGTTGTTCTATGTTACGAATCCAATTTCTAATGTCTAGAAGTTAGTTAAGAAAGATTCAATAACAAAATTGAAGGGTACTTCCACCCACAATCAACAAATGGGATGCACAAGCTTGTTGGATACTGTTGAAGGATGACTCATCTGTAACATCATAGACAAGCAGAATGCCCATCGCTCCTCTGTAGTAAGCTGCAAAATGATAAAGCAAAGCGATCAAATAGGAGCATAAATATTGCTTAGAAATAAGTATGAATGTTCAGATATGGTAGACCTTTGGAAAATTGTAGTGCTAGACTGTTGATAACTTATACATACAGAATATATATTGTCAGACTGCTACCGCCTTTGCATAAATGCCCAATATTAACTCTAAACCAGCACATACATGTGTTCATCAATGAAAGATCTCCACACCATCGACACATATTTGTGCATATGCACACGCATCTGGTCCACTTACAATTTCAGGAACAAGGTTAGACAGGTTTGCGATTAAGAAGCAAGATTTTTTAATTAGAAAGAATGTAAAATGGACAGCCTTTTGTGCAAAATTTCAACATGAGCATAGATCAAACGGTGCATACTTTTCAGGAAGTCCTACTTCTGATATTATTTGAAATAGATATGGATCTCAACACTTATAACTCTAGATGCATGGTTAATGTTGCATGTGATAACTGTTCAAAATGAAACCAGGCAAGATCCGAAGACCAAGCCTGATAAGCATGTCCTGACCCTTTGAGGCTGTGGCTGTACAGTTGGTTTCACAGGCTTCATCGTCAAGGTGGGCGGCCTTGTCTTTTGAAGTTCCAAAATATCAGATAAACCTCACTTCTCACAAGAGTTTTCTTTTACCAGCAAATTAAGGTTACTTTTAATAATTTCCTAATCACACTCATTTTTCTGTGTTCTATAATGCTTTTAGTATCCAAACCCAGGCTAAGAATCTTTGCTCAAGCTCCTCCAAGGAACACTTTCAAATACAACGTTATACTTATAGGCAAGTAGATTAATAAAATGCATCAAGATTCAAGACCATAAGAGTGAATGATTTTATGGCCACCCATCAGAAACGATCGCACATCGATACATGATTTAACAACAATGTCATAGAACCCTGTACTCGCTTGAGGACAAAAGCCAAACCAATGTGTTATACATGTGCTCATAATGGCCCATAGTTCTGTTCTAATTTCCAGATATGGTGATTAACCGAGAACATATATTTACTCCATCGTTCATATTTAGTCCACCGTGGGTGGTGTAGTAGAAAAGAGAAATTACATACCAGTTGTGATTGTCCGAAAACGTTCTTGACCGGCAGTATCCCAAATCTGCAATTTTACACGCCTTCCATCAAGCTCGACTGTCCTGACCTTGAAATCAATGCTTAACAAAAAGAAAAACCAAGTTCAGAATTTTGACTTCCAGAAATTAATGCTTAAAGGAGAGAATGATGGTTTTGTACATACCCAATGGTGGTGATAAAACTTGTAGTGAAAGTGTCATCAGAAAACCGCAGTAGCAAGCAACTCTTCCCTACTCCTGCAGATTAGAAGAGGGGGACCAAATTAGAATGAATACTGTATTTTATCTGAGAGGATACTGTCACAACACATCAACATCACGGCGCGAAAGAAATCACAGAACACAGCAATGAGAAGAATGAGAGTTCATCAGGTGTTTGAAGTAATTGCACTCAGACTACACTGGATTTGGAGCACTGGATCAATGAATTGACTGTTGCTTCTACTATATGAGTGAAATTAATGGGCTGTGTGCATCCTAGTTATGCAGAGGCCGGGTGTAAGCTTAATGACCATTAAATAATAAAGCGCTCTTTATCGAAAAAAAATATGAGTGAAATTAAGACACTTGAATAGTTGAACTGCGAATCTCCCATTGTGATAGGCTGATAGC
The DNA here is from genome assembly GCA_007115705.1 of Dactylis glomerata. Classification (NCBI taxonomy): domain Eukaryota; kingdom Viridiplantae; phylum Streptophyta; class Magnoliopsida; order Poales; family Poaceae; genus Dactylis; species Dactylis glomerata. The sequence continues at coordinate 4,038,020 of QXEO01000170.1, forward strand.
ATGTTCAAGTATTAGTTTGATCCAAGGAAGACTGCAAAACATGCAGTTTCTCTTTTATTTATCAGATCTCTTATTATTACATCATTAAAAGCGAGAGTCGGACATAATTTCTCCTTTATCCTTGGGATGACGGTGCCTATGAAGTTTCCACCGCAGCATTTTGCATGGATGAACATAGAAGCACCCCTGCTAGTAACTTCATGAACGGATATACATCACTGCCAAATTGGACGGTAAAAGTGTGCCAGCTGGAACCAGCTAATCACATTTGGCTCCAACAAAGCTGCAAGAGCTGTCCCATAGTCTCCCTGTCTGGACCAGTAAGCCATAGTGAAAAATGAAAACATAGAGTCATAGGATCCTCATTTAGTTCAGCCGTTTCTACCCTCTTCTGGTCGTAGTCCACGCCAACTATAAAGACCCTAAGACTATAATCATTGTCTAGATCAACTCAATAAACTACCCTGAGATTAATTTCCCACCTTTTCAGTATGGTGCCAGCAATCTATTAATTCTAAAAATATATCATTATGGAGAGAAAAAAAGTTCAACAAAGATGCCTACGTGTATGAAAGAAGGGCCAAGAGCATTGTACAATCAGAATAACCGTGGATGATCCAAATAACAGCGCACACATAATGCACTTCACGAACTAAGATGAGTTCTAGCCTCAAGTTAGACGTTGTGTTCATATAACAAGGCCTGCCAACCTGAAGCTTCAATTATAACCAATCCCCACCCACCACACCTGAAGCTTCAATTATAACCAACAACATATAGCACAGTCCAGTAAACTGGATCATGCTGCTTAAATCCTTGGCAGCAACAGCCCGTACTATTCGGTCCAAACCAGAAAGCCGTTCAGTTATGTGCAAGTTTAGAAAGTACTCCCTCCGTTTAGAAATATAAGATGTTTTAGTTTTGTGAAGCTAATGTATCTAGACATCTTTTAGTGTATAGATTCAAGCGAATCTATACATTAAAAGATGTCTAGATACACTCATTTCACAAAGTTAAAACATCTTATATTTCTAAATGGAGGGAGTAGTACTGCACGTCTACCTGGAGCGGCAAATAGTGCAAGGCAGCCTACATCGCCCGGAGCGTTGCGATAAATCGGTCAATCATGGTCACACACGGGCTAAACCTTCAAGAGCGTCCACGAAACCTGAAGCAGGAGCTACGGATTTGGCCTTTGGGGGCAGAGGAAGGAAGGGAGAGCTCGGGGTGCAGAGTAGTAAAAGGTACTTGCCGCTGTCGCCGATGAGGAGGAGCTTGATGAGGTGGTCGTAGTCGCCGCGGGGCCTCGACGTGGCCGCCGCCATGGTATCAGGCTCGCCGGACGAAGAGCTCCCCTCGCCTTCCCTTGCTCTCGTCTCGTGGTGGTGGGGGATTTCTGGTCCTCTCTCTCCTGTTCTCTCTGTGTGTGTCTTCTTGGCGAGGAGGAGGAGAGAGAAGGGAGGAGACGGAAGAAGCAAACGAAGCGTCCAGCTGTAGGCGAGGGAGAAAACAATGGCGTATATGGGCTGGGGAATGTCACTGGGGTATCTTGGTAGCTGCCCACTTTCTCTGTTTTATTTTCTCTCTCTTTCTTTGTAAATTGCCAGATTGAGCAATGCTGTTGGCAGCAGCAGTTACCGACCAACCTCATCGGTTTAGAAAATTGCTGACCAGTTTGCCGTACCAGAATACAAATATGGCCATCTTTTGACCTATGCAGAGATTAAAGATTGGATTTCATCGGAGGTTTTATGCCCAACCTAGGAATTTTTGAAGAGGATTTGATTCATGTAGGGAAAATTTTCTGTGCTAAAATTTGGGAAAGGGAATATAAATGTTGGATTACTTTTAAATTCCTATATGATGGGTTAATACATAGGAATTTTAGAGAAAAAGTATGGGTGTATCTAATGCTTAGTCTACTGAGAATTAACTTAGAACTCAATACACTAACGTCATCACATCTCAATTATAACTTATGTTGTAACTCATCACTAGCAAGAATCACGAAGCAAAATCTAGTGGTCCAGATATACCGTTTCAAGTTGTAACATCTTAACTTGCAACTCAATTGCACAAATCACGTGCAAATCTGATGACGTAGCACTCTATTGAGCCATAAGCTGATTCTTTGTAGAATTAGCAATTCCGAAAAAGTATATTCGATTCTTGTGTTATTTATGCATGATATCCAGATGACTATTTTGATTTTTGAAGTTTCATATTTCCTCTGTCCATAAAAGGATGTCTTAACTTTATTTAGATTTACACATATCTACACCCTAAAATACGCCTAGATACATGCAAATCTAAGTTGAGATATCTTTTTATGGACGGAGGGTGTACGATATAAGGAATATATTAATGTTCAAAAGATACTGATTAAATGAAGTTTCATCTGGTTTTGGCTGCTACAGAAATTTATGATACGCGACACTATTGTAATTTTTCTGTTCCTACGTTTTAACTTCGTTCCAAACATGTGAGCCCATTTTGAACTCAGTTCATTTTGGCTGGCATTTCAAGATCATTATTATTTATTGAATCAGTATTGTGGTGACACTTGGAAAACATATTTCACTTCTAAAGAAAGTCTATCTATGTTTAAGATTGATTTACAGCTATGTTCATGTGTACTTTTTCCAACTAGGAACCCCCCTTTCCATTAATTTCTCAACGGAAATACAACCAGTCTGAGAATAGAACAACAAAAGCAAGGAAAGCAAGGGGAAACAGAAGGAAAAAGAGTTCAACACACACCGGTAGGAAAACCTGCTGTATGATCTCGGCCTCGACGATCATACTACAGGACAGAAAACCTATCACCTACACTACACCCAACAACAGGTCCATGATTACAGCAAAAGAACCGCACACAGCATCACAAAGTCTCAGACCAACCACAAACACACAGCAGCCATCCACGGACAAGAACCACTACCAGCATCACCGAGATTAGCCATTGGTGATAAGCAACCTTCCAACAGCAGTCGCCTGACCGTTCCTTGACCCTCCTGCCACCTGGGACGCCAACTCTGAAGCTTTGCGCATCATCTAATCAGCTCTAGCCACAATCTTGCTTTTATCCTCCTCATTGTAAAGACCTGCCCAATAACGAAGAAAAGCACACGTCGCAAAAACCGTTACCATAGGAGACCTGACCACTTTCTTGTCAAATGTTATCTGATTTCTGACAATCCAAATTGCCCAACAAACAGCTGACAGAATCAGCATATGAAACTTCCTCCCACGAGGAAAAAACGCATGAAACCAAGACATGCACTGCCAGAGAGAATCAGGACAAGAATTAGTTTTGATCATGGTTCCGACAACCCCCAAACCACCCTAGCATGAGAGCAAGAAAACAATAAATGGATAGCAGTTTCCTGCTGATTACAAAAAGAACAGATAGGAGACCCTGGCCAATTTCTTCTTTTCAGCTTATCCCTTGTTAAAATAGCATCCCAGAACAGTTGCCACATGAAAAAAATTATCTTCAAAGGAAGTTTTGACTTCCAAATCCACTTGTTGTTAGCCCCAGAAATGTTCCTCTCCAAATTTTGATATAACGACTTTGTCGTAAAAACTCTATTGGCAGTCAAGCCCCAAACCACACTATCACAGGAGTCAGAAACCGCAATCCGCCTTGCCTCATCCTTAATATGCTCCCACTGGATACTCAAAGCCTGAGACAATCTCCTTCTGAAAGGAATCTCAAAATCAGAATTCACATATCTCTCAAAAGTAAAATCCTGGCCTTGAGAAATGTTAAAAAGCTCAGAATAGGACTCACATAACGCCGAATTACTAAGCCAGGGATCAAGCCAAAACCGCACAATATCACCTTTATGTAATATAACTTTCCTTCCCGGGAAATATTCATCCTTAACTTTCATAATTGCTTTCCAACAGGGAGAATCAGACATTCTTGCCTTAATAGAGGCCACCGATTTATTTCAAAAATATTTTGCTTTCACAATAGTTTGCCAAAGACCATCCTGGATTTCTAACTTCCACCACCATTTGCAAAGCAAGGCAACATTCTGCTTGTGAAGATCTTTTACCCCCAAACCACCTTTATTTCTAGACCTACAAATTCTGGTCCACTTGACCAAATGATACCACCTCTTTTTCTTTTTGCCAGCCCAAAAGAAACGACGCCTGTGCTTATCCAGCCTCTCAATGAAAGTCTTACTAAGTAAATACATAGCCATATAATACGAAGGAATGCCTGAAAGACAAGCGTCTAACAGGGTAAGTCTCCCCCCCCCCCCCCCCGAGGTGGCGGCATCACACACCCAGGCATCAAGCTTTTTAAGCATTTTCGCATCCAGAAAGTCCCAATCAACATTTTTTAATTGAGAAAAGGTAACTGGAACCCCCAGATATTTCATAGGCAAGCTCCCAATATTACAATTAAAAAGCTCAGAATAAAACTGTGCAACCGAATTGTCACCCCCCAAAACAAAAATCTCACTCTTCGAGAAGTTAATTTTCAAACCAGACATATGCTCAAATAAAAGAAGCAACAACTTCAAATTAACTGCCTTATCCGGCTCATGCGAGATACAAATAATCGTATCGTCCGCATATTGAAGGATACCCACACCATTCTCAACCAAATCAGGTGCCAAGCCCGTCAACAGACCATTTTTTTGAGCTTCCAACATCATTTTAGTTAAGACCTCCCCGGCCATATTAAACAAAAAAGGAGAAAAAGGGTCCCCTTGACGCACCCCTTTAGCACTTTGGAAATAGGTTCCAACTTCATCATTCAATTTAACACTCACCGTCCCATTATGGAGAATTTGCCGGACCCAACCACAAAAAATAGAATTAAACCCCCTGATCTGAAAACAACTAAGCAAGAAATCCCAATTAACTTTGTCGTAAGCCTTCTCGAAATCAAGTTTCAACACAATACCCACCTGCTTCTTAACATGAGCATGATGCATGATTTCATGTAAAGACATCACACTATCCATAATATTTCTCCCTTTAATGAAAGCATTTTGTTGAACACTGATCAATTTATGAACATAAGGCTCCACCCTGAGCGTCAAAGTTTTCGTAATCAGCTTGTAGATACATCTAAGCAAACAAATGGGCCGAAATTGCTGAATCTTATTAGCCTCACTAACTTTAGGAAGAAGAGTTATAATTCCATAATTGAGTCGTTGAACATCAAGCGTACCCTCATAAAAATGCTCAAACAAACTCATAATATCAAATTTAACAATATCCCAGCAATGCTGGTAAAACTCAGAGGGAATTTCATCCGGCCATGGAGCCCTATTCACATCCATTTCAAATAGAGCATTTTTAACTTCCTCCATAGAGAAAGGCCTAGTCAAATTGACATTATCTTCCACAGTTAAGGTCTCAGCTGCACTCCACAAGTTTGGAGAGATAGGGAACAAATTGCCAGGAGCTGGCCCAAAAAGATTTTTGTAATAATCAGTAGCGTGTTGTAACAGGTTTTTTGTACCCTCAATAATAATCCCACCATTATCCAAAGAATGAATGGTTTTCTTCCTTTTCCTACCATTTGCAATTCTATGAAAATACGAAGTATTCTGATCTCCATGGAGCAACCATCTAGAATGAGAAGTTGATACCAATATTCTTCTTCCTCGGCATACAAATTAAACAACTCAACTTGGTTATTAGTTTTTCTAATCCAATCAGCAGGAGATAAATCCATCGATTCCTCCATACTTTCTAAATTCTCTAACTCTAGCCGAAGTTCCAGTTTCTTCTTCTTCAGGTGACCAAACAAATTTGAACCCCAACCCTTGAAAAACATTTTGAATCTTTTCAACTTGATATTCAAAATATCAATAGGGTCACTGCTACTCACAGGTTTCCCCCAAATTTCAGCAACTTTAGGTAAAAACTCTTTATTTTTCAACCAAGATAAATCAAATTTGAAGCCCTTCTTTCTAGGAATCACATTATCACCAGTATCAAGTAACAGGGGACAGTGATCAGAACCATCTTTAACCAGCTTTCTAACAGAAACCAAGGGAAACAACATTTCCCACTCAGGGGACATCAAAATTCTATCCAACTTTTCCAAGGTAGGGTTCTTCCTTTTATTCGACCAGGTATATTTACCACATGTCATCTGAATTTCCCTAATAGTATGAATAATAGAGTTAAACACATCAGAACAATGAGGCAAAATAGTAGGTTTGTTCTTGTCCAGAACACTCCTCAAAATGTTAAAATCACCACCAACAATAAAAGGACAGTCCACACAATTGCAAAACAAGGAAAGCTCAGCAAGGGGGAGGCGGATGGCAGTATGGCACGGCAGTGCTGTACTAGGACTTGGCCAACGAGTGTAACTTACACGCAAACACGCATAAAACGATGTCTGATTGTGACACCATCACAAGCTGCTATAAGAGAATACAGCGCAGCGTTGGTGTCGCTCGTCACGTCCAGCTGGAGCGAGAACAAATCGTCTATCATCAGCTGCTCATACATTCACTAATTCAACTAACTGCCAGCTCGGAGCATGCAGCAGCAGGCATCATGGTAGATAAACAGGAGTAAACAAGTACTACTGGTGTAGGAGATAAGTCTCGAACAAATGAATACATATCACCATCAAAGCTTTCTCAAACATCACAGTACAATATCAGGTGACCGGGTTCATCCTCTGCACATGCGCTGAGGTTTGACCTGACCCCGACAAGTCCAAACAGCAAACTTCAACAACCAAATGTTCGGATTACTGAATAGTAGTAGTTCAGAACGAAGCTAGCAGTTTGTAGTTTATGGACAATACAAAATGATCACTCAATGACGGTTTCTCAAAATGGACCCACACATCATTCTCAGAGTCATCGGCAGTTTCTCAATATGTCAGCATAACAGTATTGTTTTGGGGGAATATTTTAGGTGTCCCAGAATCTTTAAAATCCTAAAATGAATTTCAGATGCACCAAACAAATACTAGTAACTTGCACTAAGACCGATGAGCCACGCAGACGAATGGCTCAAAATCAGATTTGTTAACGCATAACCATGGAGAGAAAGAAAAAAGCTCAAAAGGTACAGAGCATATCTGTCTCATGACAGTGCCATGTCCATAAAGAAAACAGCAATAAACAGCATAAAAAGACGCGAGATATGCTTGCCAGCTACACAATGGATATTTGAATAATATCCTCGTACAAAAGCAAATTCAACTTTCTTTCGCTTCGGATCTTTTTCTGTGCGTGGGGTCATATTCCAATTTTGGACAGCACTTCCGTAGGAATACAGTCAATGCCCACGCATGCAGTACAAGCTTTACACTCGGACTGCTATCAGAAACAAGAAAGTTCATAATAATGCGATGATAAAGTTGTATGTACAGGCAGGCTCTTAAAAGAAGGGTTCCATGTGCTACACTGCTTCTACCTTGTTGCAAGTGATCAGTAGATAGAATTAAGAGCAAAGCAGCTTAAGGGTCAAGGACATAAGTAAAATATGAAAAATCCATAAGAAAACTCAACCCTTCGATTAATCAAATTCAACAACAAACCATCGCATGAGCGTGCCAGATTTTCACAAGTAGCATTCAAAATCCATGTTTAATGCAACAGTAGGGAGCAAATGAAAGAAAGTTGTGTTTTAAGATAAATAGATGATGCAGCTTCAGAAATTTTCCATGATCATATTTCACAGCAAAATTAAATGTCAGATAGCAGTATAACACTATAATGAAGTCACCTACAAGATTTACTACTCCCTCCGACCACTATTGCCTATCGCTAATGTGGATGTATCTAGACACATTTTAGTGTCTAGATACATCCATACTAGAGACAAGTAATAGTGGTTGGAGAGAGTAAAGTGTCACAACCAAAGGTAACAAGATTCCACAACACAAGACGACCTATGATTTCTCGAGCGCTCACACATACCTGACGGGTTGTGTTCATCATGTTAACAACTGAAACTACTACTGTCAACCATACTGAAAGTAGCAACAAAAGAACTGAACTGCTTTCATATTTACAAATGAAGTTTTAGGCATCGTAAAATAGCTGCAAACTTGATCTATCGGGTTAAATAAGTGAGTACTGATTAGCTGGGACATGTTTTTAAAACTAAGTTAATTATCTTTTAATGTACCCAGGAAATCATTTCTACATGTCAGTCCCAAGAGGGCAAAGAGGCATAATGTACCATCATGATATACTCCCTCTGTCAAGAATTACCCTGCATTCTGTGTTTAGTCAAAGTCAAATTTTATAAACTTTGACTAAGTGTATAAGAAAAATATTAATATTTATAATATAATATAACCATCATTAGAATTGTCATAAAATATATTTTCATATTGCATGTATTTGGTTTCATAGTTATTGATAGTTTTACCAATATATTTGGTCAAAATTTGAAAAGTTTGACTTTGACTAAACACAGAATGCAGGGTAATTCCTGACGGAGGGAGTATTAGTCAATTCTAGGTGGTGATGAACATCAGCCAGACCATCTCATTTCTTGACTATGGCCTAGAGTCAACTAGTCAACCCCTACTGGTTCCATTACTGTTATCTCACATTGCAACATTGTGGTTTTCCATCCACCAACTTCTGCCACATACATAACATCAGCCTCGGCGATTGATAATGTGCAGTATAATAATCATCTATGCATCCAAACTGACAAAACTTGCTGTTGTGAATGTATTGAACATGTCTTGTCCTAGTGAACTGCTCAACCCACAAACCCATGCTCACGTCTTCCATTTTGAAGAGCTGCACATCAGGCAAATGTAAATTAAGTATACATCTTCCTTACCATATGTTGCTATTAGGTACTGACAACAGGTAGAGAAAGAATTCCACACTAGTCCATGCAGCAACTTTACCATCATTAAAGGAGGGCCCACATAATGTTCTTATCAGTGATTGCTCAACTAGTATGGAAGAACCGTATATATGTTGCTGAACTATGGTCAGAAGTTTTGAAATTGTGATTTATCAGTATTTGGTAAGCTTGGCTATCTGAGTGTATAAAGAACATTATGGTATTGAGGCAATTTTTCCAAATCGAAACTACAATATCTTACCCTCAATGTTTTGTTTCTAAACGCTGACAAAACAGAAGCTGCAATATCAGATGATATAACATATCCAGGACCATTAGCATAGGCGGGATACTCCTCTTCAGGCCACTCCTGTGAAGTGACAAGTGTATTAGAAATATCAAAGTTGCATCAAGTTACATCCAAATCTATATCCAATATTCCGAAGTCCAAATAAGTAATGGCAACTATAAAAAGTGAAGTAAAAGATAATTACAGTATCCTGATAAGATCATCTCGGGAGAAAAATGCAAGGTTCCTTCCAACTTTCATAAACATACAATTAATGTTGAGATATGGTTTAAGGCTTTAGGCCAAGAAAAAGTAAAGAATCAAGACACAAGGAGCCTAGTTGACTGCAAAGTGCTGTCATCCTTCTTAGATAGGGTAACAAGTTAACAATAACCAGCAAAGATCCACGACTTCTATTACCAGCACCTTAGAGGGCATCTCATCACTTAAAGTAAATGATCCTTCACTTCACGCCAGGTAGGCGGTAGAAAGAACATTGCATTTAACAAATTAAACAGTACTTCATAGAAGAATGAGCACATTAGTCAGATGTTCCTATCCAGACATCGACACACTTTGTTTCAATCTTTCATTCACTTAAGATACTAGGGTTTTGATGACAGTAGACAAAGGATATAACCCAATTTATTTGCTCTTGGGAAAATAAATGAGCACCAAGCAAAATAAAAGAGGGCAGAACAAAAAAAAGAAATAACCACTGTCAAACAAAAATACTACGTATGGTTTACCTCATAAGTTACTGCCCATTTCCCTTGGCGCAATGGCCTGTGGTGGAAATTGATATTTCCCATGTAAAGACTTCTACCACTTGGTACATTCCCAATTTCAGTGATTACTGAGTCAAGTCTAACAAAAGTGTCATCATCACACTTCATTACATATTTAGCAGACACAACATCAAGCTGAAAACAGAGTCCGTCAATTTCAGAAAAATAAGTACCAACAGGTATTGCAGTTCAAAAAGGAATTAGTCCAAATAAGAAAGTATTATTTTTACCCCATACTCCAATATTGCAAGTGTCTTTAGAACAACTAGATCATAATTATCCAGAAACGGCACAAAAACAATGTCCCCAAAGAATTCTGCCTCCCTTTTCAACTGGACATTCACTTCGTTTCTGCCATGCTGGAGATAATAATGCTCATCAGTTTAACTTTTATAATGTTCCATAGCACAAAAAGTAACCAAAGACGCTCAAGATTTTACCAGTGCAACAAAGAAGCGAGCAACTACATTTGTTGACTTCCTTACAGCAGACATCCATGTCTTACGGACACCCATACGCTCAGCAAAATGATTGGCAGATGACAGGATTCCAATGAAAATCTCAACTGGGTCATCGGGCAGAGGGGGTGCCTGCCAAACAGTTGACATTTCCAGATAATCCTGTGGTGCAAAACTGGGGTGTGTAGTGGGTAAGGACCCAGCAAACACCGATTGCACATCAAGGTCCCCATTCAATGACAATCCTGTGGCGTCCTCAAGCACAAACCCCTGTATGAGAAGCAACAAGAAACAAAAGTTAACTGCAATGGTAGGCCCAACTATCCAACCCAACATCCAGTATCCCCAACCACTAATTCTTTAAACTAATGCATAGTAGGCCACCACTGACTATGCAAGTCATTTGATACGATTTCATCTTGCAAACTACTCCCTCCGTTCCGACTAAATTGACATGACTGAAGCCTTGCGCCAGCGAGATGTACGTCGATTATAATGGAACTGAACATCAGAAGGAGTAAATTATGCACTTACAGTGCGGTACGGGAAAGAAGTGACATGTCGCCCGTCCACATTGACATGGTACCCCTCCAATCCAGCACTGAGAGTAAGAACAAACAATTTGCCCTCCACAAACGGGAAGGGCCAATCGATGTTGACCTCCTTCTTCTGCCCGATCAGCCGGTTCAGCCACCACGCCGTCTTGGTCTCCTCGGACTGCTCTTGATCATCCCGAATCCACCTCTCGCACTTGACCAAACCATCCACTGCACATCATTCAAACGCATTTAACATAATCCACCTGAAGAAACATGACTGAATGAAGAATACTCCTGAATGAATGAATGAACGAACTAGTAAAAGGGGTCCCCTACCGGTTTCTTCGTCAGCGTGTGACTTGCGGCCCTCGCAGCGCAGTGGAGTGCCCCACTGCATGCGGTAGCAGGTGTTCTGCTCGATCACCGGCCTGCCGCTCCAGTCGCCGCGGAGGCGCGGGTTGAAGTGGAGGATGCGGGGCGGGTCCTCGCCGTCCACCGTCTTAAGCCCCTGCAGCTCCATCATGAACTGCGACACCATGATGGGCTGCTCCCCCTCCCTCAGCAGAGCGATCTTCGGGTCGCCCTCCGCGTGCGCCGCCCGAGGCGTCGCCGCCACGGTGATGTGGGACCCCAGGGTGAGCCCGCACGGCAGCTCCGCCACGCGCCCCCTCTCCCGGAACTCCTCGGCGGTTAGCACGATCGACTGCGCGCACCTGGAATTCCCATCCGTCTCCGCGCGGGAGGGCGGCGCGACGGCGGCCGGGTCGAGGCTCTGGAGGTCGGCGAACACGCGCGCGCCGCGGGCGACGGCGTCGGCTATCGGGCGGCGGAGGGGCCCGGAGCGGGAGGAGTTGAGGAGGCGGAGCTGGAGGCCGGAGACCATGCGAGAGAGGGCGCCAGAGTCGGAGGAGACGGGCGCGGGACGGGGCTCTTTCTCGGGCCTCGCGGGGGCGGCGCGCTCCTCGGCGCCGTCGAGGTGGAGAGGGTGCGACGCGGCGGAACCTCCGCCGCCGCCGCTTCCGCCGTCCGGTGTTGGGTTGGAGACGAGCGGCGACTCGAGGAGGAAGACGAGCAGCGCGTAGAGGAGGAGCACGGCGGCCAGCCCCTCGATCGCGCGCCGGCGGCAGGACGCCCCCGCGGGCGGCGACCTCCGCATTCCGCCGGGGCCGCGAACCCTAGCCCTGCTCGAAGGAGGCCACCTCGCGCGCGTGGCTTCACGGCGAGGGGGGGGTTTCCGAAGAGGAGGAGAGGACCGGGGGAAGGGGGAGAAGAGGAGGAGAAGGAGAGGGCGGAGTGATTAACGAATTAAACACGTTCAATTAAGAAGGGGACGAAATGGTGCGTTGCTTTCTGAAGAAAGATTTTGGCGACTGTGCCATTACCGGTTCGGAGCTCCATGCCAGTAATGGTGTGTGGGGGTTTGCGGGAGAGGATTTGTGGGTAGACCCGGTGCGTGGACCGTGAAGCTTCAGATTTTGTGCTGTGGAAGCGGGAGCAGCCAGGAAGCGGGCTATGGTGTATGGACCTGTTTCAGAGAGATATGGAGGGCGGCCGATTACACGTGGATTGAGGCGAGGACAACCGGCCGGGGCGTGGGAAGACCGCTGTTTCGATTCGAGGCAGTTTCCGATATTTTGCGCAAATTCCGTTCAAATTTCGGTGATCTCGAGGGGCACCAAAACATTTGAAATTCGAGGACAACCGGGGCGTGGCCGCGTGGGATGAACCTGACACAGACCGCTGTTTTTCGAAGGACGAAGCTGTCGTGTGTGGTTGGCGGCAGGTTACGAAATTTTGCCCAAATTCCGTTCAACCTTCGGTTATCTCTTGGGTAATCATAATATTTGAATCTTGACATAATTTGGATTTATGCATGACATGAATGTATGCATACCTTTAGGTGTTATTTCAAATGATTGGTGTAACATGAGTACTGTTTCGAGGAGAAATAAGGGTACACACCACTCACTAGAATCGGTATAGTGCGCGATATTTGCCAATCCATTTTAGAAGACATACCAATGATTTTTTTTATCAAATGCTCTAGAAAAATTGTGGACTATTTCTTGTTCAATATTTAATTGTTTTATATCTAAATATCTCGAAGACTATCTTAAAGCTATTATGGCACTAAATACACAACAAGAGAAAAAAAAAGGAAATAGGAGATCCCATCTATTTCAAATAACAAAATATGGTGACCCAGCATACCACTGCATGTATAGTATGTAAGTCGTTGACATAACACCAATGAAACACCGTTTCACTAGTATTACATCGATCAGAGTGGTACAACAGAAACATCGCAGGTCCAAGGTAGGTGCATAGGATTACAATTTCATCATACAGAAGAGCTTCAGAACTTTCTCAACAGGTATAGGTTTAGTCCTGGCGACTACAAACGAGAATAAAACATTGAAGACTCAACTAGAGCTTCACTAATGCAGTTGGCTTGCTACAGAACTACCCTAGCTACTTAGGTTCTAGGATTAGGGAATTGGGTCCCTTCTATTCCTATTTTAGTTTTCCACTAAGCTTGGCGTAGTCGTTGACTCCATTGATAGTTCTGACATTGGTCGAGGACTTCATCTTCATCTTTAGTGTCTCGAGGTTGCCTCCTTGTGTTGCCTACAATCTAAGCAAGGGTTACGAGGGAGTGGGGTGAGTAACGAACGTTACCCAGCAAGTTCATATAAGAAATAAGGTGTTTGATGCACTAGCTACAGCCTTGGACTCAAGAGTCGTTTGGCAATTCAAGTTTTCGTAAACATTTCTTCAAGAGGTTGCTTTTATTCAGAAGCACTATGTCCGTCAGCCTTCACAGGTTGATTAGAGCTTCGATGGGCTCCTTTCCTACCGTGTTTGCAGCTCCTTCCCGGAATAGGGAGTATCCAGATACTTTCTTACACTCTACAGAGGTGGTCACTTGTATCCATAAGAGATCAAGGCTTTGTTGCACATCCGAGTAGCTATTCCCGTCCACACTTCTCATGTGTGGGGCCCAGCCAATAATCCGAGCCAATCACTGTTCCTTCCCGCGACCTTGCATACCCACCCTTTTGCGGCTCCAACTTCGGTTCGCTACCCTCGCCGGTCTACACTTTGGTAGTTGCCGATCTCGGCATACTTGTCCTTTCTGACAATGAGTTACCCCCACCGGTTTGGTTACGCGCTTTGGGTAACACCGGCCTCGGCACTCTACCCCCATCGTTGCCGCAATCCATCATAGACCGCCAGAAATCGTGAAATCATTAGGAGGATTCCACCCATCCCGAAGCTCCTCGCAGGGAGACAACTGCTCCAAAACGGTGCGTCCGTTGATATGCATGAGGGAAAAGATACAGTTGACTCTTTCGTCCCATTCCAGATCCTATGGTTGACCGTATTTTATAGCACAAGAATCACTGGCGACATTGGTTATTAATCCTAGGTGAACATTCCAGTTACAGTGGGACCTCCACCATACTCATACCATGGTCCCACTGCCCACCATCCTAGGGCAACAACCATTCCGGTCGAAACCACTATTCATATTCATTATGAAAACAGAACCTTTTGCTTTTAAATGTAGTAGTAATACCACAGGTATATATTTGCAAGTAATTTGATAAAAATACACAAGAGGTATGAGCAAGAGTGAACTTGCCTTTTTGACCGCAAGATTATGCGAGTCAGGGTCTTCGATACGATAGAAATCCCAATTCTGAAATAGCAATCATCATCCGGTAGGGATGATGTTACAAATCTGCAGCATGATATGCATAAGATATGTTATGCATCACTCTAAGCGTTACCTAACCCCGATGATTTATTATCATTGAGTTATGGTGATTTCTTTATGTTGTGTTGCACTTATAAGATCAATTGCACACACAAGGTTGTTAAGGATTTTAGGTTAATTTAGTAGCCCTTATAAGTGAAAGAATAAAGCTGGAAAGAACATTAGCATGTTTAGGGCTGCCATCATTGTTTGCTATAAAAGAATGATGGGTAGGGGTGAAGACATGAAGATAACACTTTTAAGTTGCATAAATGATTAGCAATCAATTAGTTGATCATAAGCAAGCAATGTTGAAGTAATTCATAACAATAGAGTAGTACCTAGTTATTGTTAGGGTTGACAACAATCTTAACATATCTAAACAATTGTTATTTAGAAAGCCTATGGTTTGGTGAAATGCTTATTTGATATGTTCTTAAAAGAATAACTTTTGAAGAACACATTATTTAAAGAGTAAGTATTATTTGAACTTATTTTAAGTGATCATATTCTACTATGATAGAACAGGGTTCTTATTAACACTATTATCTAGGGTTTGGATTATTACCTCATAATTGGGTTAACAACTACTAATGATCAAATATGAGTCATAAGGACCAATTGTGGAACAACACTTTTAGGGTTTAATATGAATTATTGAATATAGGTTGGCACTCATTTATATTCTTTCTTAATATTAGCACTTCAGAATTATTTAGGAAAACTACTTTTAGGTTTTTAAGATGCTAATAGCAAAGCTGAATATTAAGATCCTATAATAATGAAATAGTATCTATAATAAAGTTATTTGAGTGTAAAAATATTTACTACATAATTAGGGAAATTATGTGATTCCTAAATTTGATTCAAATTCATATTCAAAAATAGTACTTAGGCATGTTTTTAAATTGCATTCAGAATTATTCCACACAAGTGTATAATCTTACAGTACCAACAGATAGATCTTATTTTCGTGATCATTCTGATATATTACTTGCATTTTTCTGATTAAAAATGAAATAGATATGATTTTTCTAAGTTTTGGATGTTTTCTGGAATTTCTATATGAGACTAAACCTTTTTGTACTAAACCGGTTCCTAGCCTAAGACACTGACAGGTGGGGTCAAGGCTGAGTCAACAGCCACGCAGGCAGAAGACTCAGTCAAACAGACTGACTAGTGGGCCATGGGCCCGGCCAGTGCCACGTAGGCTTGGCCAAGTCAAAATCGTTGACTACACTCGGGAGCTCACCGCCGGCGAGGTAGGCGTCGACGACGACGGTGATCTACGGCTTCCGAGGGTGCGCGGCTAAGTTAAATTGATTCAGTACACGGCAGTGAGCTATTTGGTGGCGGTGCTGAGATCTAACGGTCACCGGAGCACCCTCAACGGCGACGAACTGTGGCGGCGTACTCCCGGCCAACTCCGACGACTCGATACAAAGGTCAAAGTGATGCAACAAAACGGTCCGGAGACACTTGAGTGCACCACGAACCTGATGGACTCCTCGGTGAAGACAGGGAAGGTCGGAGACGAGCTCAATGTCGAGAAACGCGACGATGACTGATGGCGCGGTGATGATGGTGTGAAAGCTTCTTCTTTAATACACGGCAACGGCGACAGAAAACTTCTGGAGCCAAGTTGACGTGGGAATGTGTAATAAATGACCGGCCAGTTGGAAAACCCCAAGAGAAGGTTTTGATGAATATAGCAGCAAGTTTTCCCTCAGTTATGAAACCAAGGTTATCAATCCAGTAGGAGGATGAATACGACTGAAGGTGATGCCCACTAGCTGCGTGACACTCCAACAAGGGCGCCGTTAACAATAACTTGTTAGCGCGTCTTCAACCAGTAGCAACGTGGAACCTGCACACAACACAACCAAATACTTTATTCCCAACTTACGATGAGGTTGTCAATCTCACCGGTTTGCTTGAAACAAAGGGTATGAGCGTATCGAGTGGAAAGTGATAATAGTATGCGAGTAAAGTAAACAGTGCGAGTAAAGTAAACAGGTGATATCAATATAAAGGAAATAGGACCGGGGTCCATAGTTCACTAGCGGTGTCTCTCCATAAGATAAAATAACACATGCTGGGTAAACAAATTACAGTTGGGCAATTGATAGAATAAAGACAACGTGCATATGTCAAGAGGATCACTATGAGATTTACTCTGGGCACTACAACAAGATACATAGACCGCCATCCAACTGCATCTATAACTAATAATCCACTTGTGGCAAATCAATCCGAGAACTCCACAAGTATTAAGTTGCAAACAACAGATAATTGCATTAAGCAAAGTGTGTAATGTAAACAAAGCATATGCCCTTGAGCATATGAATGTTGTTTTCCCCCTAGTAGCAACAGCACATCTACAACCTTAGAGGTTTTTGTCACTCCCCCAGATTAAATAGAGGCATGAACCCACTATCGAGCATAAATACCCCCTCTTAGAGTCACTAGCAACTGCTCGGCCAAGATAGCTACTAACAATGGAGAGCATGCAAGATCATAAACAACATAGAGATAACATAAGATAATATTCAGCACATCAACTCAATCATAACACCAATATTCATCGGATCCCAACAAACACAACATGTAGAATTACATAACGGTGATCTCGATCATGTAGGGCAGCTCACGAGATCTAAACATGAAGCACATGGTGGAGAAGACAACCATCTAGCTACTGCTATGGACCCATAGTCCAAGGTAGACTACTCACTCATCGCGCCGCAGGCAAGCATGGCGATGAAGAAGACCTCCGGTGGCGATTCCCCTCTCCGGCAGGGTGCCGGGAAGAGCTTCTAGACCCTCCCGATCTTTGGGTCGACGGCGGCGGCAGATCGCGATGTGTTCTGGAAAAGTGATCAGGTATTTAGGTTTTTTCCATCGGGGGGTCTTTATAGGCGAAGGGGCGGCGTCAGAGGTGGACCAGGGGGCCCACACCACAGGCCGGCATGGACCAGGGGTGAGCCGCGCCCCCTGGTGGTGTGGCCGTCCTCTGGTCCGGCTCCATCTCCTCTTCGGTCTTCTGGAAGCTCCGTGAAATATCTAGACGTCTGGCTTTGGTTTCGTCCAATTCCGAGAATATTTCCTGTGTAACTTTTCTGAAACACAAAAATAACATAAAACAGGGAACTGGCACTGTGGCATCTCGTTAATAGGTTAGTTCCAGAAAATGCATAAAAAAGCCACGAAGTGTAACAAAACACTAAGCAAATGGTGTAAAAACAAGCATGGAGCATCAAAAATTATGGATATGTTGGAGACGTATCAGCATCCCCAAGCTTAACTCCTGCTCGTCCTCGAGTAGGTAAGTGATAACAAAAGAAATAATTTTTGAGGTGACATGCACCTACACAATCTTGATCATATATGTAGCGTTGTGCGCTGGGATCAAAATAACTTAAAACATGGGCATGAAAGATATAGTCTTGATAGAAGAAACTTAGCAACCATGTTATAACATGAAAATGAACACAAACAAAAGATCATGAAAATGAAACAATGAAAGTCAAACGTGTGTTCAAATCGTAAGGAAAAACATACAAATGGTTTTTAGCTTGTCCCTCATGGAGTAGCAAAACATAAATGCATAGGACACCTTCAAGTTTAAGAGGGGGACTAGATACAAATAATTTGAGAACAAGTAAAACCAACAATATGAATCAATCAATGAAAACTTTGGGACAATGCACATTATACTCAGAATGACAACTATGCTCTCTTGACGGTGCATAAAGGTAGAAGGTGGAGACTCAACATAAAAGTAAAAGAAAGGCCCTTCGCAGAGGGAAGCAGTGATTAAACATGTGCTAGAGCTTTTCATTTGTAAAACAGAGATAAAAATTGGGTTTTGAGAGGTGGTTGTTTCATGTCAACGACTAGCAATGGGGTCTTACTATCTTCCATAATAAACAAGTGAGAGCGGTTCCGAGTTCTTTGAAAATTTGGCACATTGGTGCTCTTTTATAAAGCTTTGGCACTCCTCCCCACCTTTTTTCCTTTCTCAAACCATGGCTAATCGATTCCATCGGGTGCTGATACGTCTCCAACGTATCTATAATTTTTGATGCTCCATGCTTGTTTTTACACCATTTGCCTACTGTTTCGTTACACTTCGTGGCACTTTTATGCATTTTCCGGAACTAACCTATTAACAAATCGCCACAGTGCCAGTTCCCTGTTTTCTGCTGTTTTTGTGTTTCAGAAGTGATACACAGGAAATATTCTCGGAATTGGACGAAACAAGTTCCTGAAGTCTTATTTTTCTCGGAAGCTTCCAGAGATCCGAAGAGGAGACGGAGTGGGGCCACGAGGTGGCCACACACCAGGGCGGTGCGGCCAGGCCCTGGGCCGCGCCCCCTATGTGTGACACCACCTCGGTCCACTTCTGACGATGCCCCTTCGCCTATAAAGACCCCCCGACGGAAAAAACCTAAGGACCTGATCAATTTTCCAGAACACATCGCGATCCGCCGCCGCCGTTGACCCGAAGATCGGGAGGGTCCAGAAGCTCTTCCCGGCACCCTGCCGGAGAGGGGAATCGCCACCGGAGGTTTTCTTCATCGCCATGCTTGCCTCCGGAGCGATGAGTGAGTAGTCTACCTTGGACTATGGGTCCATAGCAGTAGCTAGATGGTTGTCTTCTCCACCATGTGCTTCATGTTTAGATCTCATGAGCTGCCCTACATGATTGAGATCACCGTTGTATAATTCTACATGTTTGGTTTGTTGGGATCCGATGAATATTGGTGTTATGATTGAGTTGCTATACTGAAATATATCTTTTGTTATCTCTATATTGTTTATGATCTTGCATGCTCTCCGTTGTTAGTAGCTATCTTGGCCGAGTAGTTGCTAGTGACTCCAAGAGGGGGTATTTATGCTCGATAGTGGGTTCATGCCTCTATTTAATCTGGGGGAGTGACAGAAACCTCTAAGGTTGTAGATGTGCTGTTGCTACTAGGGAGAAAACAACATTCATATGCTCAAGGGCATATGCTTTGTTTACATTACACACTTTGCTTAATGCAATTATCTGTTGTTCGCAACTTAATACTTGTGGAGTTCTTGGATTGATTAGCCACAAGTGGATTATTAGTCATAGATGCAGTTGGATGGCGGTCTATGTATTTTGTTGTAATACCCAGAGTAAATCTCATAGTGATCTTCTTGACATATCACGTTTATCTTTATTCTATCAATTGCCCAACTGTAATTTGTTTACCCAGCATGTGTTATTTATCTTATAGAGAGACACCACTAGTGAACTGTGGACCCCGGTCCTATTTCCAACATATTGCTATCACCTGTTTACTTTTCTCGCATTCTTTTACTGTTTTCCACTCGATACGCTTATAACCTTTGTTTCAAGCAAACCGGTGAGATTGACAACCTCATCGCAAGTTGGGAGCAAAGTACTTGGTTGTGTTGTGTGCAGGTTCCGCGTTGCAGCTAGCAAGCAAAGCTTAGACGAGGTGCCATATATAAATTGTCCGAAGCTGTCGCAAACTAGCAAGCATCATCTTCAGTCGCATTGTCTGCTCTTCTCCTGATCGACAAACCTTGGTTTCTTAACTGAGGGAAAATCTTGCTACTATATTCATCACACCTTCCTCTTGGGGTTCCCAACAGGCCGTTTATTTACTTCATCAACTTGGCACCATCAAGCAGCTTTTCTGGCGCCGTTGCCGGGGAAGAGTGGAAGACCTCTGCAAGGGGAGTTTTTCGCACGCACATCCTTTATTTTGTTATTATTTTGCTTTACTTTATTTATTTTACTTGCATCATTTTATACCAAAAACCCAAAAAAATTAGAATCCTTGGTAGTCGTTATTTCTTTACTTTTAGTTCATCATGTTGATCCCTAAGTACGTTCTAGAGGACCTCTCAGTAGGTAGTGGTTCTATTATTGGAAAAAGTAACATTGAGGAGTTCTTTAATCACATTAGTATGCATGAGGAAGTTGAGGAAAAATCTTTGGTTGAGCTAGCTCCTAGTATTGAAGTTGCTTTTGCTTATTTGATTCACATGTTAGAATCTTGGCTCACCTGTTGAAATTGTTGGTACACCCAACGAAGATTCTAGAATGCCTATACCTTGTAAACTCGTAGGGATTCATAATGCCTTGGTAACAAATTTTAGTTGGATTTGTCCTAAAAATCTTTTTGATGAAAATAGTGTACCAAAGCGTGACTACAAGGGATACTCAAAACCTCAATTGGATAGTATTCATTTCTGTATTCCTATAGTGGATCCTGATCCCCTTTTCATTATTACTTGATTAGCAATTTTCTACGCCTAGCTCAAAGGCGTTAAAGAAAAGCACTCTTGGGAGATAACCCAATGTTTTATTTCCAGTTCTTTTTCTTTTATTTGAGTCTTGGAGTCATTACTACTGTAATGACCGCTCCTTATCCTTTTTATTTTATTGTTGTGCCAAGAGAAGCCTCTAATTCGAGTGAGGTAAAGATTTGGGGATGTTGCTGTCCTGAAACTGTTTTCGGTGCTGCACCGTAAAAATTCGTATAAATTCTCTGTATATCTTTTAGACCTGCGATTTCTTGTGCATATGCCCCAGGTTATATCCAAACTTTCGTTAGTTGAACACTTTTTGATTTGAGCAACAGAAAACCCCTCAAAAATTCGACCTTTGTCAGCTGTTCTGTTTTGACAGATTTCTGCCAATATTTGTGTTTGCCGCTTTATCGCTTTCTTTTGAGTTCTTTTGATCACGGAACTTTTGGGGAAGTTGCTACAGTAGTTTATGCTATATATGTGGTGGTTTTGGGTTTAAACCTGAAGCAAAAAGAGGTTGATTATATGTTATGCTACACTAATGTTGCTAATAGAATTGTGTTTAGTTTTGCATGAAGGAAGTTTTCAAGTGTAGGGATTGGAGAATGATGAGATGAGTTGAAGAATGGACAAAAGCTCAAGCTTGGGGATGCCCATGCATCACCCCAAGAAATATCCAAGAAGTACAAGCGTCAAAGCTTGGGGATGCCCCCGAGGCACCCCTTCTTCATCGGCAAAAATCAGGTCACCTTTCAAGACACTATATTTTTATTGCTTCATGCACTATGTGTTTTTCTTGGAGCGTCAGTTGTTTTAGTTTTCTTAGTTAGTTTAGTTTTGTTTGCTGCAATAAATGGTTGGACCCCAACAAATTTCTTTTGGAGGAGATGTACTCGTTTTCATTTGCCAAGAACACTCAGTTTTTCACTCTTATCGTTCAACGAGTGTTCTTCTTTTTCCCGCTACTGCTTTTGGTTTTCGTTTTCGCCTTGATATGCGTTCAGACCTTGTCATATCTTTTCATCAAGGTGTATTTTTGCCTCTGATCTTTATTGGTTTTCATCAAATGAGGTGTCTTAAAAAATTTCAAATGGTGTTGGAAAAGAGAAAAAGCTTTATGCAAAAAAGTGGTACAAGAAGGAGCTTGTGTAGACTGCGGCTTAGGCTTTTTCATGTCGTGCTTGATGTCTTTTTGATAGTATGCTTAGTGGTTTTTCTGTAGCATAACTTGTCTCAAATAACTGAGATTGCTTAATGAGCCTTTGAAAAAAATCATGCGTTGTTTTTATTGTTTGGAAGCATTATTTTGGTTTTCTCCTTGATGCTTTATTTGGGTTGACTTGGCGCATGCTCACACATGTTAGACTCTTACAAAGTCGCCAATAGCCTTCATGATCATTTAGTTTTTGACTTTTGATGCCATCTTATGCTTCTTTTAATGTCGCTTTGTCGCTTTGCATGATTATGGCCATTATTGCTCTCTTAGTTGGTCGCTCCCAGTCTTTTGCTAGCCCTCGCCTTGTACTGAGTATGAGCTCTACTCTTGCATCCAACTCCTAAAAGCCAAAGTTTGCCAAAGTGTCCACCATACATACCTACTAGCAATTTGCTATTCCAAGTAAATTTGACTTGCTTTTATTTTCTCTTCAAATTAAACTCTTACCATTGTTATGCGAAAATTGGTCAGTATAGCTCTCACGAACCGGAAGGCACACTTTACTTTTTCCTGTTCTTAAAAATTTGACATTGTGGTCTTTTATGTTGAGTTGTTATGCTTGTAAGTTATAAGTTGGATTCTAGCCCAGCCATGCTGTCATGGGGCAAGCTTTCAACATTGCACTTCTTATTTGAGTTGATATCGTGATCTTTTGTTTATGGATGCCCGCGGTGTGAAATGAATGGGGAATCTTGTGGGGATCATGGAGTTTGTATATGTGTTAGGGAAACGCCTGGGCCGCCAATCTAAGCCATGCATAATTCATGGTGGAAATTTGTAGCATACCCATGGTGGACATTCGACGACGCATCTCACAATAAAAAGCTAAACAAATGGTAAATAAAAGAGATGTCGAGGTGTTCATTGTCTGCTTGTCCTATCATTTTGATGTGGGCTTGTTCCATGTCATCGGGCACGGAGGTACCCCGTTGGCGGTTCTCGATGATACATATATACTTACAATGACAAGAGCCTTGCTTGGGACTCTAAGTAAAGTAGCATGAGGTTTGGGTACTCGTATTCATGGGACACGAGGTTTTCAACTTATGATTTGTCAAGCATATGCATCATAATTGTTCTCGCATTAACTCTAACCATTCAAGATGCTTAAGATGGGGGCAATGAGAGCTCAAAGCCGGTAAGTACCATAATTTTTGAAGGTTATAAAACTTGCAATCACGGCTTCCCTCTGCGAAGGGCCTTTCTTCTACTTTTATATTGAGTCACCACCTTCTATCTTTATGCACCATAAGAGAGCAAAGTTGTCATTCTTAGTATAATGTGCATTGTCCCAAAGTTTTCATTGATTGATTCATATTGTTGGTTTCACTTGTTCTTAAATTATTTGTATCTACTCGCCCTCTTAAACTTGAAGGTGTCCTATGCATTTATGTTTTGCTCTCCATGAAGGACAAGCTGAAAACCATTTGTATGTTTTTCCTTATGATTTGAACACACGTTTGACTTTCATTGTTTCATTTTCATGATCTTTTGTTTGTGTTCATTTTCATGTTTACAACATGGTTGCAATGTTCCTATTGTCAAGATTATATCTTCATGCCCATGTTTTAAGTTCTTATGATCCCAGATCACAAATGCTTACATATATGATCAAGATTGTGTAGGTGCATGTCACCTCAAAAATTATTCTTTTGTTATCACTTACCTACTCGACGACGAGCAGGAGTTAAGCTTGGGGATGCTTGATACGTCTCCAACGTATCTATAATTTTTGATGCTCCATGCTTGTTTTTACACCATTTGCCTACTGTTTCGTTACACTTCGTGGCACTTTTATGCATTTTCCAGAACTAACCTATTAACAAGTCGCCACAGTGCCAGTTCCTTGTTTTCTGCTGTTTTTGTGTTTCAGAAGTTACACAGGAAATATTCTCGTAATTGGACGAAATAAGTTCCTGAAGTCTTATTTTTCCCAGAAGCTTCCAGAGATCCGAAGAGCAGACGGAGTGGGGCCATGAGGTGGCCACACACCAGGGCGGCGCGGCCAGGCCCTGGGCCGCGCCCCCTATGTGTGACACCGCCTCGGTCCACTTCTGACGATGCCCCTTCGCCTATAAAGACCCCCCAACGAAAAAAACCTAAGGACCCGATCAATTTTCCAGAACACATCGCGATCCGCCGCCGCCGTCGACCTGAAGATCGGGAGGGTCCAGAAGCTCTTCCCGGCACCCTGCCGGAGAGGGGAATCGCCACCGGAGGTCTTCTTCATCGCCATGCTTGCCTCCGGAGCGATGAGTGAGTAGTCTACCTTGGACTATGGGTCCATAGCAGTAGCTAGATGGTTGTCTTCTCCACCATGTGCTTCATGTTTAGATCTCATGAGCTGCCCTACATGATTGAGATCACCGTTATGTAATTCTACATGTTTGGTTTGTTGGGATCCAATGAATATTGGTGTTATGATTGAGTTGCTATACTGAAATATATCTTTTGTTATCTCTATGTTGTTTATGATCTTGCATGCTCTCCGTTGTTAGTAGCTATCTTGGCCGAGTAGTTGCTAGTGACTCCAAGAGGGGGTATTTATGCTCGATAGTGGGTTCATGCCTCTATTTAATATGGGGGAGTGACAGAAACCTCTAAGGCTGTAGATGTGCTGTTGCTACTAGGGAGAAAACAACATTCATATGCTCAAGGGCATATGCTTTGTTTACATTACACACTTTGCTTAATGCAATTATCTGTTGTTCGCAACTTAATACTTGTGGAGTTCTCGGATTGATTCGCCACAAGTGGATTATTAGTCATAGATGCAGTTGGATGGCGGTCTATGTATTTTGTTGTAATGCCCAGAGTAAATCTCATAGTGATCTTCTTGACATATCACGTTTATCTTTATTCTATCAATTGCCCAACTGTAATTTGTTTACCCAGCATGTGTTATTTATCTTATGGAGAGACACCACTAGTGAACTGTGGACCCCGGTCCTATTTCCATCATATTGCTATCACCTGTTTACTTTACTCGCACTGTTTACTTTACTCGCATTCTTTTACTGTTTTCCACTCGATACGCTCATAACCTTTGTTTCAAGCAAACCGGTGAGATTGACAACCTCATCGCAAGTTGGGAGCAAAGTACTTGGTTGTGTTGTGTGCAGGTTCCGCGTTGCAGCTTGATACGTCTCAAACGTATCTATAATTTTTGATGCTCCATGCTTGTTTTTACACCATTTGCCTATTGTTTCGTTACACTTAGTGGCACTTTTATGCATTTTCCGGAACTAACCTATTAACAAGCGCCACAGTGCCAGTTTCCTGTTTTCTGCTGTTTTTGTGTTTCAGAAGTGATACACAGGAAATATTCTCGGAATTGGACGAAACAAGTTCCTGAAGTCTTATTTTACCCGGAAGCTTCCAGAGATCCGAAGAGAAGTAGGAGGAGGGGCCACCAGGGCCCCACACACAGGGGTGGCGCGGCCAGCCCCCTGGCCGCGCTGGGCCCACGTGAGGGCACCTGGCCCCTCCTCTGACATCGTCCCTTCGCCTATAAAGACCCCCCCGACGGAAAAAACCTAAGGACCCGATCAGATTTCCAGAACACATCGCGATCCGCCGGCGCCGTCGACCCGAAGATCGGGAGGGTCCAGAAGCTCTTCCCGGCACCCTGCCGGAGAGGGGAATCGCCACCGGAGGTCTTCTTCATCGCCATGCTTGCCTCCGGAGCGATGAGTGAGTAGTCTACTTGGACTATGGGTCCATAACAGTAGCTAGATGGTTGTCTTCTCCACCATGTGCTTCATGTTTAGATCTCATGAGCTGCCCTACATGATTGAGATCACCATTATGTAATTCTATGATGTTGGTTTGTTGGGATCCGATGAATATTGGTGTTTATGATTAAGTTGCTGTACTGAATTATATCTTTTGTTATCTCTATGTTGTTTATGATCTTGCATGCTCTCCGTTGTTAGTAGCTATCTTGGCCGAGTAGTTGCTAGTGACTCCAAGAGGGGGTATTTATGCTCGATAGTGGGTTCATGTCTCTATTTCACCTGGGGGAGTGACAGAAACCTCTAAGGTGGTAGATGTGTTGTTGCTACTAGGGAGAAAACAACATTCATATGCTCAAGGGCATATGCTTTGTTTACATTACACACTTTGCTTAATGCAATTATCTGTTGTTCGCAACTTAATACTACTGGGGTGTTCGGATTGATATCCCCAGGAGTGGATTATTAGTCATAGATGCAGTTGGATGGCGGTCTATGTATTTTGTTGTAATGCCCATAGTAAATCTCATAGTGATCTTCTTGACATATCATGTTTATCTTTATTCTATCAATTGCCCAACTGTAATTTGTTTACCCAGCATGTTTTATCTATGGAGAGACACCACTAGTGAACTGTGGACCCCGGTCCTATTTCCATCATATTGCTATCACCTGTTTACTTTACTCGCATACTATATTGTTTTCCACTCGATACGCTCATAATCTTTGTTTCAAGCAAACCGGTGAGATTGACAACCTCATCGCAAGTTGGGAACAAAGTACTTGGTTGTGTGTGTGCAGGTTCCATATCACCTTCAGTCGTCGCTGTCTCTCCTCTCCTGATCGATAAACCTTGGTATCTTAACTGAGGGAAAACTAGCCGCTACACTCATCATACCTTCCTCTTGGGGTTCCCAACGGGCTGGTCATTCACCACGCACAAGGACTTACTGCTCCACGTCAACTACACGCCACCAGCTCTTTTCTGGCGCCATCACCGAGTAGCAGCTTCTTTTCTGGCGCCGTTGCTGGGGAGGAAGAGAAGACTTCTGCGAGGGGAGTTTTTCGCACACACATCCTTTACTTTGTTATTGTTTTGCTTTATTTTATTTTACCTGCATTGCTTTATATCAAAAACCCAAAAAAATTAGAATCCTTGGTAGTTGTTTTTACTTGTTTACTTTCGTTTTGCTGAAATGGCC
The DNA here is from genome assembly GCA_007115705.1 of Dactylis glomerata. Classification (NCBI taxonomy): domain Eukaryota; kingdom Viridiplantae; phylum Streptophyta; class Magnoliopsida; order Poales; family Poaceae; genus Dactylis; species Dactylis glomerata. The sequence goes on from QXEO01000170.1 coordinate 4,065,129, forward strand.
AATCCTGAAAACACCAAGTTGTGTGACTTTACTAGCACAAATAATGGTGATTTTATCTGCACTCCTATTGCACCACCTGCTACTGCTGCAAACTTTTATGAGATTAAGCCTGCTTTATTGAACCTTGTTATGAAAGAGCAATTTTCTGGTGCTAGTACTGAAGATGCTGCAGCTCATCTCAACAATTTTGTTGAGCTATGTGAGATGCAGAAATATAAGGATGTTGATAGTGATATTATTAAGCTCAAGCTGTTTCCTTTTTCTTTGAGAGGAAAGGCTAAAGATTGGTTGCTGTCTTTGACTAAGAATAGTATTGATTCATGGGCTAAGTGTAAGGATGCTTTTATTGGTAGATACTATCCTCCTGCTAAGATTATAGCTTTGCGCAGCAATATTATGAAGTTTACTCAGTTTGATAATGAACATGTTGCTCAAGCTTGGGAAAGAATGAAATCTATGATAAAGAATTGCCCCACTCATGGACTGACTACTTGGATGATTATCCAAACTTTTTATGCAGGACTGAATTTTTCTTCAAGGAACCTACTTGATTCAGCTGCTGGAGGCACTTTTATGACCCTTACCTTGGGCGCCGCATCAAAGTTACTCGACAACATGATGGTAAATTATTCCGAATGGCACACCGAGAGAGCTCCACAAGGTAAGAAGGTAAATTCTGTTGAGGAAACCTCTTCCTTGAATGATAAGATTGATACCATTATGGCTATGCTTGCTAATGATAGGACTCATGTTGATCCTAATAATGTTCCTTTGGCCTCTTTGGTTGCTCAAGAAGAGCAAGTTGATGTGAATTTCATTAGAAACAATAATTTTAACAACAATGCTTATAGGAACAATTTTGCTAGTAACAATTATAGGCCGTATCCTTCTACCAATGGTAATGGTTATGGTAATTCTTATGGTAATTCCTACAACAACACTAGGGCCGCGCCCTCCGAGCTTGAGGTAATGCTCAAGGACTTCATCGGTAAGCAAACTGCTTTTAATAAGTCTGTTGAGGAAAAGTTAGGCAAAATTGATATTCTTGCTTCTAAAGTTGATAGCCTTGCTCATGATGTTGAACTTCTGAAATTAAAAGTGTTTCCTAATGATGTGAAAGAGAACAATGTTTTTGCTACCGCTAATGCTATCCAAGTTGGAATTGATGAAAATATTAGATTGTTAGCGGAATTGCATGCCAGGTGGGAAAGAGAAGATGAGATGGCTAGAGAGATGAAGGTATGTACCATTACTACCTCTAATGATGTTGCTCCTACTGGTAGCAATCCTCTTACTTTGATTGGTACAGAGAAAACTCCCACTCCTTGTGTTAAAAAGCCTAAAACTGCCAAAACTTTTTCTCAAAAGAGTGCTGAAATTTTTCGGAGTGTGGGAGATGATAGCTCTATTTCTTTTAATGATTTTGATGTTGATGGCTGCAATATATCTGAAGTTATTTTGTTCTTGCAAAAGCTTGCTTTGACTCCCAATGCTAGTTCTTTAAATATTGCTTTTACTAAGCATATTACCAATGCTCTCATAAAAATTAGGGATGAAAAGTTGAAGCAAAAAGCTTCTATTCCCAAGAAGTTAGAAGATGGTTGGGAACCCATCATTGATATGCATGTTAATGGTTATGATTGCCATGCTTTATGTGATCTAGGTGCTAGTATTTCTATCATGCCTAGAAAGATTTATGACATGCTTGATTTACCACCGCTAGAAAAATGTTATTGTGATGTTCCTATTGCTGATGTTACTAAGAAGAAACCTTTGGGAAGGATTAATGATGTTCTTATTGTGGTTAACAATAACCTTGTTCCCGTTGATTTTCTTGTTATGGACGTTGAATGCCATGCTTCATGTCCTATTATTTTGGGAAGACCCTTTCTTCGAACTGTAGGTGCTATCATTGATATGAGGGAAGGCACTATCAAGTATCAATTCCCACTAAAGAAAGGTATGGAACACTTCCCTAGGAAAATAAAGAAATTACTTTTTGACTCTATTCTTAGATCAAATTATGAGCTTGATGCTTCATCTATTGATATTACTTGATTCGCAATTTTCTGCGCCTAGCTCAAAGGCGTTAAAGAAAAGCACTCTTGGGAGATAACCCAATGTTTTCTTTTCAGTACTTTTTCTTTTATTTGAGTCTTGGAAGTCATTACTACTGTAATGACCGCTCCTTATCTTGTTTATTTCGTTTTTGTGCCAAGAGAAGCCTCTAATTTGAGCGAGGTAAAGATTTGGGGATGTTGCTGTCCTGAAACTGTTTTTGGTGCTGCACCGTAAAAATTCGTGAAAATTCTCTGTTTATCTTTTGGACCTGCGATTTCTTGTGCATATGCCCCAGGTTATATCCAAACTTTTGTTAGTTGAACACTTTTTGATTTGAGCAACAGAAAATCCCTCAAAAATTCGACCTTTGTCAGCTGTTCAGTTTTGACAGATTTCTGCCAATATTTGTGTTTGCCACTTTATCGCTTTCTTTTGAGTTCTTTTGATCATGGAACTTTTGGGGAGGTTGCTACAGTAGTATTTGCTATATATGTGGTGGTTTTGAGTTGAAACCTGAAGCAAATAGGAGGTTGAATATATTTTATGCTTACACTAATGTTGCTAATAGAATTGTGTTTAGTTTTGTATGAAGGAAGTTTTCAAGTGTAGGGATTAGAGAATGATGAGATGAGTTGAAGAATGGACAAAAGCTCAAGCTTGGGGATTCCCATGCATCACCCCAAGAAATATCCAAGAAGTACAAGCGTCAAAACTTGGGGATGCCCCCGAGGCACCCCTTCTTCATCGGCAAAAATCAGGTCACCTTTCAAAACACTATATTTTTATTGCTTCATGCACTATGTGTTTTTCTTGGAGCGTCAGTTGTTTTAGTTTTCTTAGTTTGTTTAGTTTGTTTGTTTGCTGCAATAAATGGTTGGACCCCAACAAATTTCCTTTGGAGGAGATGTACTCATTTTCATTTGCAAAGAACGCTCTAGTTTTCACTCTTATTAAAAATCGAGCGTTCTACTTTTTCTGCTGCTGCTTTTGGTTTTCGTTTTCGCCTTGATTTGCGTTCAGATCTTGTCATATCTTTTCATCAAGGTGTATTTTTGCCTCTGATCTTTATTGGTTTTCATCAAAAGAGGTGTTTATAAAAATTTCAAATGGTGTTGGAAAAGAGAAAAAGCTTTGTGCAAAATAGTGGTACAAGAAGGAGCTTGTGTAGACTGCGGCTTAGGCTTTTTCATGTCATGATTGATGTCTTTTTGATAGTATGCTTAGTGGTTTTTCTGTAGCATGACTTGTCTCAAATAACTGAGATTGCTTAATGAGCCTTTGAAAAAATCATGCGTTGTTTTTATTGTATGGAAGCATTATTTTGGTTTTCTCCTTGATGCTTTATTTGGGTTGACTTGGCGCATGCTCACACATGTTAGACTCTTACAAAGTCGCCAATAGCCTTCATGATCATTTAGTTTTGACTTTTGATGCCATCTTATGCTTCTTTTAATGTCGCTTTGTCGCTTTGCATGATTATGGCTATTATTGCTCTCTTAGTTGGTCGCTCCCAGTCTTTTGCTAGCCCTCGCCTTGTACTGAGTATGAGCTCTACTCGTGCATCCAACTCCTAAAAGCCAAAGTTTTCCAAAGTGTCCACCATACATACCTACTAGCAATTTGCTATTCCAAGTAAATTTGACTTGCTTTTATTTTCTCTTCAAATTAAACTCTTACCAGTGTTATGCGAAATTCGGTCAGTAAAGCTCTCACGAACCGGAAGGCACACTTTACTTTTTCTTGTTCTTAAAATTTGACATTGTGGTCTCTTATGTTGAGTTGTTATGCTTGCAAGTTGTAAGTTGGATTCTAGCCCAGCCATGCTGTCATGGGCAAGCTTTCAACATTGCACTTCTTATTTGAGTTGATATCGTGATCTTTTGTTTATGGATGCCCGCGGTGTGAAATGAATTGGGAATCTTGTGGGGATCATGGAGTTTGTATATGTGTTAGGGAAACGCCGGGCCGCCAATCTAAGCCATGCATAATTCATGGTGGAAATTTGCAGCATACCCATGGTGAACATTCGACGACGCATCTCACAATAAAAAGCTAAACAAAAGGCAAATAAAAGAGATGTCGAGGTGTTCATTGTCTGCTTGTCCTGTCATTTTGGTGTGGGCTTGTTCCATGTCATCGGGCACGGAGGTACCCCATTGGCGGTTCTCAATGATATGCATATACTTACAATGACAAGAGCCTTGCTTGGGACTCTAAGTAAAGTAGCATGAGGTTTGGGTACTCGTATTCACGGGGCACGAGGTCTTCAACTTATGATTTGTCAAGCATATGCATCATAATTGTTCTCGCATTAACTTTAACCATTCAAGATGCTTATGATGGGGGCAATAAGAGCTCAAAGCCGGTAAGTACCATAATTTTTGAAGGTTATAAAACTTGCAATCACTGCTTCCCTCTGCGAAGGGCCTTTCTTTTACTTTTATGTTGAGTCACCACCTTCTTTCTTTATGCACCATTAAGAGAGCATAGTTGTCATTCTTAGTGTGATATGCATTGTCCCAAAGTTCATTGATTGACTCATGATGATTGGTTTCACTTGTTCTTAAATTATTTGTATCTAGTCGCCCTCTTAAACTTGAAGGTGTCCTATGCATTTATGTTTTGCTCTCTTCGAAGGACAAGCTGATAACCACTTGTATGTTTTTCCTTATGATTTGAACACACGTTTGACTTTCATTGTTTCATTTTCATGATCTTTTGTTTGTGTTCATTTGCATGTTTACAACATGGTTGCTAAGTTCTTATTGTCATGATTATATCTTCATGCCCATGTTTTAAGTTCTTATGATCCCAGCTCACAATGCTTACATATATGATCAAGATTGTGTAGGTGCATGTCACCTCAAAAATTATTCTTTTGTTATCACTTACCTACTCGAGGACGAGCAGGTGTTAAGCTTGGGAATGCTTGATACGTCTCAAACGTATCTATAATTTTTGATGCTCCATGCTTGTTTTTACACCATTTGCCTATTGTTTCGTTACACTTAGTGGCACTTTTATGCATTTTCCGGAACTAACCTATTAACAAGCGCCACAGTGCCAGTTTCCTGTTTTCTGCTGTTTTTGTGTTTCAGAAGTGATACACAGGAAATATTCTCGGAATTGGACGAAACAAGTTCCTGAAGTCTTATTTTACCCGGAAGCTTCCAGAGATCCGAAGAGAAGTAGGAGGGGGGCCACCAGGGCCCCACACACAGGGGTGGCGCGGCCAGCCCCCTGGCCGCACCGAGCCCACGTGAGGGCACCTGGCCCCTCCTCTGACATCGTCCCTTCGCCTATAAAGACCCCCCCCCCCGACGGAAAAAACCTAAGGACCCGATCAGATTTCCAGAACACATCGCGATCCGCCGCCGCCGTCGACCCGAAGATCGGGAGGGTCCAGAAGCTCTTCCCGGCACCCTGCCGGAGAGGGGAATCGCCACCGGAGGTCTTCTTCATCGCCATGCTTGCCTCCGGAGCGATGAGTGAGTAGTCTACCTTGGACTATGGGTCCATAGCAGTAGCTAGATGGTTGTCTTCTTCACCATGTGCTTCATGTTTAGATCTCATGAGCTGCCCTACATGATTGAGATCACCGTTATGTAATTCTATGTTGGTTTGTTGGGATCCGATGAATATTGGTGTTTATGATTAAGTTGCTGTACTGAATTATATCTTTTGTTATCTCTATGTTGTTTATGATCTTGCATGCTCTCCGTTGTTAGTAGCTATCTTGGCCGAGTAGTTGCTAGTGACTCCAAGAGGGGGTATTTATGCTCGATAGTGGGTTCATGTCTCTATTTCACCTGGGGGAGTGACAGAAACCTCTAAGGTGGTAGATGTGCTATTGCTACTAGGGAGAAAACAACATTCATATGCTCAAGGGCATATGCTTTGTTTACATTACACACTTTGCTTAATGCAATTATCTGTTGTTCGCAACTTAATACTACTGGGGTGTTCGGATTGATATCCCCGGGAGTGGATTATTAGTCATAGATGTAGTTGGATGGCGGTCTATGTATTTTGTTGTAATGCCCAGAGTAAATCTCATAGTGATCTTCTTGACATATCACGTTTATCTTTACTAGTCATCAACCCGTGCATCGCACGGGCTAGTTTTCTAATATTGTCTTGCAATCAATACATTATGAATATATGTTGATTTGCAATATGGATAAATGTTTCCAGACATGCAAGTTTATAAATATGGGATTTATCAGATATTAATGCAAGTCAAACGACGAAATCATCATACGTGATGGCACCACCTATGTATGTAATTGACATGCATAAAATTATGAAAGCAACAAACCTCTTTCATTATTTCTAAACTTAGAGATGTGTCTTTTTAACAAAATAAAGTTCTAGGTTGTGGATCAATTTTCTTTCTTTTTCCCCAAATGTTTTGATATGTATGCTAATATCTTGTATAAGTTTATTTCAAAAAGATATGTAAGATATGGGCAAATACATCTTTGTGACTTCAAATATGCAATAGTAATATTTTATTAGCATCTGGTTATTAATGGATGGTGTTGTCATACACAGCTTGCTAACTTTGGTAATTCAAGGGCCATAATTTCTTAATTAATTAATTAATTTGCTTCTAAGTAAGACTTTGTCAGTCAACATCAAGTAAGTATTTAGCAACATCAACACTATATTGTACTAATGACATGCTTTCAGTTTAAATAGATCACCATCTGCATAAGAGAAGATCATACTTCTAATGGCTTATTTTGTCAAACTAATTCAAAATTAAATAAGCTTCTACACAGACATAGACAACTCAGATAGTTCACTCATGGTAATCCATTATATTAACTTAAATTTGCGGACATCCAAAAAAGTGCAAAACTATTTACGACTTTCTAAAGCACATCACTATCATGCATACGCATGGGTAGTAATTAAATGGATTGACACTTGCTTTTCAAAATAAAAAATAAAGCATTTAAAAACATATGCTAAGGCAGTTATTTGAAGCATGGTGATGAGATTACCCCCAGTAAGACATGATGATATTAAAAGTAGTTAACTCGGTATTGTCAAATATGTACATGTCTTCATAATCGTGGCGAACCAGATCCAAAGTGAGCTGAGAAGGGGTTGTGTGATGCCTCTTGCGTATTTCTTCAACCATGGAGTAGCACATAATCAGTTAATAGTTTTTATTTACCAACATTAGCCGGCAATACTGGTCTTATGACGAATGAAATAGGCAACTGGGAGTTCTGGATACTTAGATAATGGGAATGATAAGATTAGTTGCTCAACAACAACATTCGTCCATGACCATGGCTGACATCCAAATTCGTCAAATCACTCATGCATTGATGTATACTCTGAAGGCTTCTTTCCCTCTGATATCTGACAAAAACATTCACATGGGACTGATAAGATGAGTTGCGCAACAACTACATTCGTCCATGACCATGGCTTACATCCAAATTCGTCAAATCACTCGTACATTGTTGTATACTCTGAAGGCTTCTTTTCCTCCGATATCTTTTTTTGCCTCTGATATCTGACAAAAACATTCACATGTTTTCCCCTGGAATAAGAAAAAAGCCTGTCAGATAAGAAATTCAAACTTAGTTGTAGCAATTTACTCCCTCCGTTTCAAAATATAAGATGTTTTAGCTTTGTGAAGCAAATGTATCTAGACATGTTTTAGTGTGTAGGTTCACTCGAATACACACACTAAAACATGTCTAGATACATTTGCTTCACAAACCTAAAATATCTTATATTTTGAAACGGAGGGAGTACATGAGAGAAACATAAATGTCCATTGCCGATTGCTGACAATGCAAAAAAATTCGCCACACCTCAAATCTTAGGCATACGTGGTATGTTCCAGGCAATTAGCCCTGTGATGCAAACTGCCAGCAGAAAATAATGATCTCTTTTGTTTGTTGGATGTCGTGGCCCTCCCTCAAAAGATGCAGCTCCAGATCTTGTTCCTGACTCCTTGTTGCTGCTAGCCTGCAGCTACCTTATAAATTAAAGCAAAGCAACTACCATGCATGGAAATTGATCGTCAGGGAGGCTGCTTATGACTGAAACAATCGGGAGCTTCTGCATATCTGATCACAAAAAAGAAGAGAACGCTAGGATTTGAGGGAGCGCCGAATCGAGGAAACCCCTTGTCACTGACCAATTATATCTTGCAGTTTGCTGGCAAATGCAAACGTTGGGGCTTCAGGATTGCTAGATCGTCTACATGGAGCAGCGTGAACTGCTATTGATGCTGTGCACGCGACAGAATTTTCGGTCGGGGGATTGCTGGTCGCCAGCCTAGGTAGACACACCACGGAACTGCCGATCGCCTGACTGGTTTGTAAGCGAGACTACAGTCAATTCCATCCAATATAACCTCGAGGAATCGCCCGATGGCCGGACTGATTGTAAGCAAGACTATAGTTAAATACATGTTGTATTACATCTGCGTGGAGGAGCCTGAGCGGAGGCGACATCTCCCGCAACAGCGGATAATTCATGGCGGCGGTGGCGATTAGATGCATTAAGAATTGAGATTTGACTTGTTTTTTTCTTCCTTTACTTTCTTACGCCTTGAGAAACGATTCGGCAACAGGGTCATATCATCCGATGGTTGCTGATCGATCACAGGTTAATCTAATGGTTAAAATTTTCTAGCCTCCAGAATTAACGTGGAGCCTCCTACGGTGCCTCCAATTAGTAAATATAAGATTCTATCAATTGCCCAACTGTAATTTGTTTACCCAGCATGTTTTATCTATGGAGAGACACCACTAGTGAACTGTGGACCCCGGTCCTATTTCCATCATATTGCTATCACCTGTTTACTTTACTCGTACTGTTTACTTTACTCGCATACTATATTGTTTTCCACTCGATACGCTCATAATCTTTGTTTCAAGCAAACCGGTGAGATTGACAACCTCATCGCAAGTTGGGAACAAAGTACTTGGTTGTGTGTGTGCAGGTTCCATATCACCTTCAGTCGTCGCCGTCTCTCCTCTCCTGATCGATAAACCTTGGTATCTTAACTGAGGGAAAACTAGCCGCTACACTCATCATACCTTCCTCTTGGGGTTCCCAACGGGCTGGTCATTCACCACGCACAAGGACTTACTGCTCCACGTCAACTACACGCCACCAGCTCTTTTCTGGCGCCATCACCGAGTAGCACAGCTAGCAAGCAAAGCTTGGATGAGGCGCCATATATAAATTGTTCGAAGCTGTCGCAAACTAGCAAGCATCACCTTCAGTCGCATTGTCTGCTCTTCTCCTGATCGACAAACCTTGGTTTCTTAACTGAGGGAAAATCTTGCTGTTATATTCATCACACCTTCCTCTTGGGGTTCCCAACGGGCCGGTTATTTACTTCATCAACTTGGCACCATCAGGTGCCCACCAACATTCACATACCATGGAGGAGTGCCTTTTTTCTTCTTTTTAAAATTAGATTGCAATGGTCTGACCAGCTCTCATGCAAAATTAATGACGAGCCGATGAAGCTGCCTAGTCGAGGGGTACTTAATTTAATATGGAAGATAGCAATTCTGACCACTACGTCCCCATGAGCTAAAAACAGTGTCACAAAATGAGAAGTAGTTGAAAGTTTTAAAAGGTAGCACGTGAAAATTTACTTTGGAATGGCTTACAAATACCATGCATAGGAATTTATAGTGGACACAATGGCAAACTTAGTTTTTAGGAGTTGGATGCACGAGTAGAGCTCATACTCAGTACAAAGCGAGGGCTAGCAAAAGACTGGGAGCGACCAACTAAGAGAGCAATAACGGCCATAATCATGCAAAGCGACAAAGTGAAATTAAAAGAAGCATAAGATGGCATCAAAAGTCAAAAACTAAATGATCATAGAGGCAATGGCGACTTTGTATGAGTCTAACATGTGTAAGCATGCGCCAAGTCAACCCAAATAAAGCATCAAAGGAGAAAACCAAAATAATGCTTCCAAATAATTAAGACAACGCATGATTTTTTCAAAGGCTCATTAAGCAATCTCAGTCATTTGAGACAAGTCATGCTACAGCAAAACCACTAAGCATACTATCAAAAATACATCAAGCACGACATGCAAAAGCCTAGGCCACAGTCTACACAAGCTCCTTCTTGTACCACTTTTTTGCATAAAGCTTTTTCTCTTTTCCAACACCATTCGAACTTTTTATAAACAACTCTTTTGATAAAAACCAACATGGATCAGAGGTCAAAATACACCTTGATGAAAAGATATAACAAGATCTAAACACAAATCAAGGTGAAAAACGAAAGTTAAACGCAGTTCTAGAAAAAGAAGAACACTCGTGGAAACGAATAGAGTGAAAAACGGAGTGTTCTTGGCAAATGAAAAGCAAGGAAACTTCTCCGAAAGGAATTTGTTGGGGTCCAACCATTTATTGCAGCAAACAAAACTTAACAAAATTGAAAACTAAAAACAACTGACGCTCCAAGAAAAACGCATAATGCATGAAGCAATAAAAATATAGTGCGTTGAAAGGTGACCTGATTTTTGCCGATGAAGAAGGGGTGCCTCGGGGGCATCCCCAAGCTTTGATGCTTGTACTTCTTGGATATTTCTTGGGGTGACATGGGAATCCCCAAGCTTGAGCTTTTGTCCAATCTTCAACTCATCTCATCATTCTCCAATCCCTACACTTGAAAACTTCCTTCATACAAAACTAAACACAAATCTATTAGCGACATTAGTGTAAGCATAACATTGAATCAACCCCTTTTTGCTTCAGGTTTCAACTCAAAACCACTACATATAAAGCATATACTACTGTATCAACTTCCCCAAAAGTTCCGTGATCAAAAGAACTCAAAAAGAAAGCGATAAAGCGGCAAACACAAATATTGGCAGAAATCTGTCAAAACAGAACAGCTGACAAAGGTCGAATTTTTAGGGGGTTTTCTGTTGCTCAAATCAAAAAGTGTTCAACTAATGGAAGTTTGGATATAACCTGGGTCATATGCACAAGAAATCGCAGGTCCAAAAGATATACAGAGAATTTTCACGAATTTTTACGGTGCAGCACCAAAAACTGTTTCAGGACAGCAACATCCCCAAATCTTACCTCACTCAAATTAGAGGCTTCTCTTGGAACAAAAACGAAATAAAAAGGATAAGGAGAGGTTATTACAGTAGTAATAACTTCCAAGACTCAAATAAAATAAAAAGAACTGAATGTAAAAACATTGGGTTATCTCCCAAGAGTGCTTTTCTTTAACGCCTTTGAGCTAGGCGCAGAAAGTGCGAATCAAGTAATATCAAGTGATGAAGCATCAAGCTTATAATTTGCTCTAAGAATAGAGTCAAAAAGTAATTTGTTTCTCTTTCTACGGAAGTGTTCCATACCTTTCTTGAGTGGAAATTGATATTTGATGGTGCCTTCCCTCATATCAATGATGGCACCTACAGTTCGAAGAAAAGGTCTTCCCAAAATAATAGGACATGAAGCATTGCATTCAACATCCATGACAAGAAAATCAATGGGAACAAGATTATTGTTAACCATAATAAGAACATCATTAATCCTTCCCAAAGGTTTCTTCTTAGCAACATCAGCAATAAGAACATCATAATAACACTTTTCAAGCGGTGGTAAATCAAGCATATCATAAATTTTTCTAGGCATGATAGAAATACTAGCACCTAGATCACATAAAGCATAGCAATCAAAACCATTAACATGCATATCAATGATGGGTTCCCAACCATCTTCTAACTTCTTGGGAATAGAAGCTTTCTGCTTCATCTTTTCATCCCTAATTTTCATAAGAGCATTGGTAATATGCTTAGTAAAAGCAAAATTTAAAGAACTGTCATTGGGAGTCAAAGCAAGATTTTATAAGAACAAAATAACTTCAGATATATTGCAGCCATCAACATCAAAATCATTAAAGGAAATAGAGCTATCATCTCCTACACTCCGAAAAATTTCAGCACTCTTTTGAGAAAAAGTTTTAGCTGTTTTAGGCTCTTTAACACAAGGAGTGGGAGTTTTCTCTACACCAATCAAAGTAAGAGGATTGCTAGCATTAGGAATAACATCATTAGAGGTAGTAATGGTACATACCTTCATCTTTCTAGCCATCTCATCTTCTCTTTCCCACCTGGCATGCAATTCTGCTAGCATCCTAACATTTTCATCAATTCTAACTTGGATAGCATTAGCAGTAGCAAAAACATTGTTCTCTTTCACCTCATTAGGCAACACTTTTAATTTCAGAAGTTCAACATCATGAGCAAGGCTATCAACTTTAGAAGCAAGAATATCAATTTTGCCTAACTTTTCCTCAACAGACTTGTTAAAAGCATTTTGCTTACCGATGAAGTCCTTGAGCATTACCTCAAGCTCAGAGGGCGCGGCCCTAGTGTTGTTGGAGGAATTACCATAAGAGTTACCAAAACCATTACCATTGGTAGAAGGATACGACCTATAATTATTACTAGCAAAATTGTTCCTATAAGCATTGTTGTTAAAATTATTATTTCTAATGAAGTTTACATCAACATGCTCTTCTTGAGCAACCAAAGAGGCCAAAGGAACATTATTAGGATCAACATGAGTCCTATCATTAGAAAGCATAAGCATAATAGCATCAATCTTATCACTCAAAGAAGAGGTTTCCTCAACAGAATTTACCTTCTTACCTTGTGGAGCTCTCTCGGTGTGCCATTCAGAGTAATTTGCCATCATATTGTTGAGAAGCTTTGTTGCGGCGCCCAAGGTAATGGACATAAAAGTGCCTCCAGCAGCTGAATCAAGTAGGTTCCTTGAAGAAAAATTCAGTCCTGCATAAAAAGTTTGAACAATCATCCAAGTAGTCAGTCCATGAGTGGGACAATTCTTTATCATAGATTTCATTCTTTCCCAAGCTTGAGCAACATGTTCATTATCAAACTGACTAAACTTCATAATATTGCTACGCAAAGCTATAATCTTAGCAGGAGGATAGTATCTACCAATAAAAGCATCCTTACACTTAGCCCATGAATCAATACTATTTTTAGGCAAAGACAGCAACCAATCCTTAGCTTTTCCTCTCAAAGAAAAAGGAAACAACTTAAGCTTAATAATATCACCATCAACATTCTCATACTTTTGCATCTCACATAGCTCAACAAAATTGTTGAGATGAGCTGCAGCATCATCAGTACTAGCACCAGAAAATTGCTCTTTCATAACAAGGTTCAACAAAGCAGGCTTAATCTCATAAAAATTTGCAGCAGGAGCAGGTGGCTCAATAGGAGTGCAGATAAAATCACTATTATTCGTGCTAGTAAAGTCACACAACTTGGTGTTTTCAGGAGTAGCCATTCTAGCAAACTAAAAGCAGACAAGTAAAAACAACTACAAAGGATACTATTTTTTTGGGTTTTTAATATAAACGATGCAAGTAAAAATGAAGTAAAAGCAAAACTTAAAACAAAGTAAAGGATGTGCGTGCGAAACTCCCCTTGCAGAAGTCTTCTTTTCCTCCCCGGCAATGGCGCCAGAAAACTTGTTGATGGCGCGGTGATGATGGTGTGAAAGCTTCTTATTTAATACACGGCAACGGTGACAGAAAACTTCTGGAGCCAAGTTGACGTGGGAATGTATAATAAATGACCGGCCAGTTGGAAAACTCCAAGAGAAGGTTTTGATGAATATAGCAGCAAGTTTTCCCTCAATTATGAAACCAAGGTTATCAATCCAGTAGGAGGATGAATACGACTGAAGGTGATGCCCACTAGCTGCGTGACACTCCAACAAGGGCGATGTTAATGATAACTTGTTAGCGCGTCTTCAACCAGTAGCAACGTGGAACCTGCACACAACATAACCAAATACTTTGTTCCCAACTTACGATGAGGTTGTCAATCTCACCTGTTTGCTTGAAACAAAGGGTATGAGCGTATCGAGTGGAAAGTGATAATAGTATGCGAGTAAAGTAAACAGGTGATATCAATATAAAGGAAATAGGACCGGGGTCCACAGTTCACTAGCGGTGTCTCTCCATAAGATAAAATAACACATGCTGGGTAAACAAATTACAGTTGGACAATTGATAGAATAAAGACAACGTGCATATGTCGAGAGGATCACTATGAGATTTACTCTGGGCATTACAACAAGATACATAGCCCGCCATCCAACTGCATCTATGACTAATAATCCTCTTGTGGCAAATCAATCCGAGAACTCCACAAGTATTAAGTTGCGAACAACAGATAATTGCATTAAGCAAAGTGTGTAATGTAAACAAAGCATATGCCCTTGAGCATATGAATGTTGTTTTCCCCCTAGTAGCAACAACACATCTACAACCTTAGAGGTTTCTGTCACTCCCCCAGATTAAATAGAGGCATGAACCCACTATCGACCATAAATACCCCCTCTTGGAGTCACTAGCAACTACTCGGCCAAGATAGCTACTAACAACGGAGAGCATGCAAGATCATAAACAACATAGAGATAACATAAGATAATATTCAGCATATCAACTCAATCATAACACCAATATTCATCGGATCCCAACAAACACAACATGTAGAATTAAATAACGGTGATCTCGATCATGTAGGGCAGCTCACGAGATCTAAACATGAAGCACATGGTGGAGAAGACAACCATCTAGCTACTGCTATGGACCCATAGTCCAAGGTAGACTACTCACTCATCGCGCCGGAGGCAAGCATGGCGATGAAGAAGACCTTCGGTGGTGATTCCCCTCTCCGGCAGGGTGCCGGGAAGAGCTTCCGGACCCTCCTGATCTTCGGGTCAACGGCGGCGGCGAATCGCGATGTGTTCTGGAAAAGTGATCGGGTATTTAGGTTTTTCCCATCGGGGGGTCTTTATAGGCGAAGGGGCGGCGTCAAAGGTGGACCAGGGGGCCCACACCATAGGCCGGCACGGGCCAGGGGTGGGCCGCGCCCCCTGGTAGTGTGGCCGCCCTCTGGTCCGGCTCCGTCTCCTCTTCGGTCTTCTGGAAGCTCCGTGAAATATCTGGACGTCTGGCTTTGGTTTCGTCCAATTCCGAGAATATTTCCTGTGTAACTTTTCTGAAACACAAAAACAGCAGAAAACAGGGAACTGGCACTGTGGCATCTCGTTAATACGTTAGTTCCAGAAAATGCATAAAAATGCCACGAAGTGTAACGAAACACTAAGCAAATGGTGTAAAAGCAAGCATGGAGCATCAAAAATTATGGATACGTTGGAGACGTATCAATGACCTGCGGAAGGGAACGGCGAATTCACGGCATCTCGGACCACCTCGTCTTGATTCCTTCATCTGGAACAATCAATAGGTCAAGGCGCTCCTCCTGGATGGCTCCACTGACTCCGGGGTGGCTCCAATCGATGGCTCCTTGCAGGTCTCCGGCGAGCTCCCCTCGATGGTGCAGAGGTGACAGAGAGTGTGAGATTGAGAGAGGGTCTGAGAGGCTCGGAAGAAGAAGAACGACACGGCGGTCCTGCTAGTGCTTTTATAGAGCACGGCGAGCTCGGGGGCGACGTCACCTCGCTGTCGATGGTCAGGATACGGCGGTGATCTGGATTAGGGTTTCGGGCATGAATCTTACAGAAAAAGATCCCGGGGCCTTGGAGCGGATGAGGATGAATGTCTGTCGGTCAACGGGAACGGCGGTGGTCCATAAAGGCGGCCGGCGACGTGGCTGCGCCATCGTGCTGTCGACCCGCGGCGAGAGGAGGAAGACGATGGCTCTCCTCTGCCATGTGGGTCCCGCTTGACAGCCTAATACTGAAACGGTATGCTCTCTGGGCTCTGGTGGACTGGCTGACGGGCCGGTTTGGTGGGCTTCGGCCAGGTAAGCTTCTTCTTCTATTTTTTTCCTGTTTTCTTTTCTATTTTCTGTTTTCAATTTTGGGTTTCCAATTTGATCTTCAATTCTGTTCTGTAGGGATTTTGAATCTAGGAATTCTTTTTGAAATAGAGCTGATATAGTACTGGTCCCATACAATGTATTCTAAGAGTTTATATGTGCACCAACACATATAATAATTTGTATTTGGTTGGGATTTGAATTCTAATTGGAATTTGATAATTTATTTTGCAGGTTTTATTTTAGGAACTTTACTAGAGCAAATATATGATAGCAATTATATTTTAAACATTCAGCAAGGAGTACTTATATGTGCATGTGCACATGGAATTACCTATTTAGTACTAGGATTTTAATTAGGCTCTAAATAGGAATAGTTTGAAATATTACTACAAGAGTGTTCAAAGCATTTTGTTAAGGCTTGGGTGAGTTCCATATTAACATGTAGGAATTTGCATCTTGGGGTCAAATAGTTACTATTGAACATTCTATCAAAGGTTGGACTTATTATGCAGGTATAAGTTCCTTTAACATGATTTTCTATTCACCCTAGTTCTTAATGTAGTGTTCTGGCAATTAATTCCACACATGCTCTTGCAAGAATATGGTATCTAGTTAATTTGGATGTATGCAAAGATGCATCTCAAATAATATGTAAGTGAGGTATTAGAGTGTATACTAATTTATCCTAGCATGCAAGGCTATATAAGCATTCACACAATTAACTATTGGTGTGTTCCCTAACTAATGGCAGCTAAAGATAATGTTCTAACCTTTATTATGCAGGTGTGGTGTGTGAATAAGATGCATGAGTTGATAGTGATTTCTTGGTACAGACATATGCATGATAGGAATAGCTACTCTACATTTTCTGGGTTTGATTTGCTTCCTAGTAAATTTACTTGTTTGTTCTTGGTGCTCATATGATCATTTAGATGTATGTGATATGCCCCCGGATCATGTATATGTTTTTAGTAGATGATTTTAGATCAGAGGCATATATTTCTCTTGCTTATGGTGAGTTCTTCCCTTTTCCCTCTAAGTACACTCCTCTACTCTCATACTAGATCAACCTGGTGGTCTTGTGAAGCTTGTTCTTTGGGAATTCTGATAAACCTGCGTCTTGTGGCATGCCTGCACCTCCTAGCTGCTTGACCTAGTTCCTAATTGCACTAAGTAACCATTTGGTCTTGGTCTTGCTGGTTTGGTTCTTGTGATTGTGCTGGTGGTGGTGAATCCTACCCTGTTACTCAACTCATGAGCAGGGTGGATTGTGTGGTGGTGTTACTAGTGTGATGGTGGTGTTTCTTGGCCCTATCTAATGTATGAAATGGTCCAAATTCGTTGGTGTCCTCATACCATGATTTTATGGTGTAAAAATGGATGCCAAGGGGTTCCTTTTATAGCATTTTGATGCCCACCACAAGTTGACACCTCAAGTGGTGACTCTTGTTTGAGAAAGGTGAGTAAGCTACTTGTTGTCAAGCTCTCATGCATGAGCATTGCTGTGGCGGTGTGTGATAGTGTAAATCACCGTCCAGTTGGGAACCCCAAGAGGAAGGTTTGATGAGTACAGCAGCGAGTTTTCCCTCAGTAAGAAACCAAGGTTTAATCGTATCCAGGAAAAAGCCAAACTCCAGAAGGTGATGCCCGCTAGTTCGCGACAGCTCCGGACAATTTATAAGGCGCCTCGTCCAAGCTTTGCTTTGCGAGCGGCAACGTGGAACCTGCACACAACACAACCAAATACTTTGCTCCCAACTTACGATGATGTTGTCAATCTCACCGGTTTGCTTGAAACAAAGGAATGAGCGTATCGAGTGGAAGGTGATAGTAATATGCAAGTAAAGTAAACAGTGCGAGTAAAGTAAACAGGTGATAGCAATATAAAGGAAATAGGACCGGGGTCCACAGTTCACTAGTGGTGTCTCTCCATAAGATAAAATAACACATGCTGGGTAAACAAATTACAGTTGGGCAATTGATAGAATAAAGATGACGTGCATATGTCGAGAGGATCACTATGAGATTTACTCTGGGCATTACAACAAGATACATAGACCTCCATCCAACTGCATCTATGACTAATAATCCACTTGTGGCGAATCAATCCGAGAACTCCACAAGTATTAAGTTGCGAACAACAGATAACTGCATTAAGCAAAGTGTGTAATGTAAACAAAGCATATGCCCTTGAGCATATGAATGTTGTTTTCCCCCTAGTAGCAACAGGACATCTACAAGCTTAGAGGTTTCTGTCACTCCCCCAGATTAAATAGAGGCATGAACCCACTATCGAGCATAACTACCCCCTCTTGGAGTCACTAGCAACTACTCGGCCAAGATAGCTACTAACAACGGAGAGCATGCAAGATCATAAACAACATAGAGATAACATAAGATAAAATTCAGTACATCAACTCAATCATAACACCAATATTCATCGGATCCCAACAAACACAACATGTAGGATTACATAACGGTGATCTCGATCATGTAAGGCAGCTCACGAGATCTAAACATGAAGCACATGGTGGAGAAGACAACCAACTAGCTACTGCTATGGACCCATAGTCCAAGGTAGACTACTCACTCATCGCGCCGGAGGCAAGCATGGCGATGAACAAGACCTCCGGTGGCGATTCCCCTCTCTGACAGGGTGCCAGGAAGAGCTTCTGGACCCTCCCGATCTTGGGACGACGGCGGCAACGGATCGTGATGTATTCTGGAAAAGTGATCGGGGTTTAGGTTTTTCCCGTCGGGGGGTCTTTATAGGCGAAGAGGCGGCGTCAGAAGTGGGCCAGGGTGGCATCACCACCAGGGGGCGTGGGCCAGCCCTGGGGTGCGCCGTCCTGTGGTGTGGCCGCCCTGTGGCCCCTCTCCGTCTCCTCTTCGGTTCTCTGGAAGCTTCGGTAAATATCTAGACGTCTGGTTTTTGTTTTGACCAATTCCGAGAATATTTCCTGTGTAACTTTCTGAAACACAGAATAGCAGAAAATAGGGAACTGGCACTGTGGCATCTCGTTATTAGGTTAGTTCCGGAAAATGCATAAAAATGCCACGAAGTGTAACGAAACACTAAGCAAATGGTGTAAAAACAAGCATGGAGCATCAAAAATGATAGATACGTTAGAGACGTATCAGCATCCCCAAGCTTAACTCCTGCTCGTCCTCGAGTAGGTAAGTGATAACAAAAGAAATAATTTTTGAGGTGACATGCACCTACACAATCTTGATCATCTATGTAAGCGTTGTGCGCTGGGATCAAAAGAACTTAAAACATGGGCATGAAAGATATAATCTTGATAGAAGAAACTTAGCAACCATGTTATAACATGAAAAAGAACACAAATGAAAGATCATGAAAATGAAACAATGAAAGTCAAACGTGTGTTCAAATCATAAGGAAAAACATACAAATGGTTTTCAGCTTGTCCCTCATGGAGTAGCAAAACATAAATGCATAGGACACCTTCAAGTTTAAGAGGGCGACTAGATACAAATAATTTGAGAACAAGTGAAACCAAAAATATGAATCAATCAATGAAAACTTTGGGACAATGCACATTATACTCAGAATGACAACTATGCTCTCTTAGACGGTGCATAAAGGTAGAAGGTGGAGACTCAACATAAAAGTAAAAGAAAGGCCCTTCGCGGAGGGAAGCAGTGATTGCAAGTTTTATAAACCTTCAAAAATTATGGTACTTACCGGCTTTGAGCTCTCATTGCCCCCATCATAAGCATCTTGAATGGTTAAAGTTAATGCGAGTACACTTATGATGCATATGCTTGACAAATCATAAGTTGAAAACCTCGTGTCCCGTGAAGTACGAATACCCAAACCTCATGCTACTTTATTTAGAGTCCCAAGCAAGCTCTTGTCATTGTAAGTATACACGTATCATCGAGAACCGCCAACGGGGTATCTCCATGCCCGATGACATGGAACAAGCCCACATCAAAATGACAGGACAAACAGACAATGAACACCTTGGCATCTCTTTTATTTACCATTGGTATAGCTTTTTATTGTGAGATGCGTCGTCGAATGTTCACTATGGGCATGCTGTAAATTTCTACCATGAATTATGCATGGCTTAGATTAGCGGCCCAGGCGTTTCTCTAACACATATACAAACTCCATGATCCCGCAAGATTCCCAATTCATTTCACACCGCGAGTATCCATAAACAAAAGATCATGATATCAACTCAAATAAACGATAGTGCAATATTGAAAGCTTTCCCCATGACGGCATGGCTGGGCTAATTTCTAACTTACAACTTGCAAGAATAACAACTCAACATAAGAGAGCCACAATGTCAAAATTTTAAAACGAGAAAAGTAAAGTGTGCCATCAGGTTCGTGAGAGCTTTACTGACCAATTTTCGCATAACACCAAAAAGAGTTTAATTTGAAGGATAGATAAAAGCAAGTCAAATGTACTTTGGAATAGCAAATTGCTAATAGGTATGTATGGTGGACACTTTGGAATGACTTGGTTTTTAGGAGTTGGATGCACGGGTAGAGCTCATACTCAGTACAAAATGAGGGCTAGCAAAAGACTGGGAGCGACCAACTAAGAGAGCAATAACGGCCATAATCATGCATAGCGACATTAAAAGAAGCATAAGATGGCATCAAAAGTCAAAAACTAAATGATCATAGAGGGAATGGCGACTTTGTATGAGTCTAACATGTGTGAGCATGCGCCAAGTCAACCCAAATAAAGCATCAAAGGAGAAAACTAAAATAATGCTTCCAAATAATTAAAACAACGCATGATTTTTTCAAAGGCTCATTAAGCAATTTCAGTCATTTGAGACAAGTCATGCTACAGCAAAACCACTAAGCATACTATCAAAAAGACATCAAGCACAACATGCGAAAGCCTAGGCCGCGGTCTACACAAGCTCCTTCTTGTACCACTATTTTGCATAAAGCTTTTTCTCTTTTCCAACACCATTCGAACTTTTTATAAACAACTCTTTTGATGAAAACCAACATGGACCAGAGGTCAAAATACACCTTGATGAAAAGATATAACAAGATCTGAACAAAAAATCAAGGCAAAAATCGAAAGCTAAATGCAGTTCTAGAAAAAGAGAACACTCGTTGAAACGATAAGAGTGAAAAACGGAGTGTTCTTGGCAAATGAAAAGCAAGGCAACTTCTCCAAAAGGAATTTGTTGGGGTCCAACCACTTATTGCAGCAAACAAAACTAAACAAAACTGAAAACTAAAAACAACTAATGCTCCAAGAAAAACGCATAATGCATGAAGCAATAAAAATATAGTGTCTTGAAAGGTGACCTGATTTTTGCCGATGAAGAAAGGGTGCCTCGGGGGCATCCCCAAGCTTTGACGCTTGTACTTTTTGGATATTTCTTGGGGTGACATGGGCATCCCCAAGCTTGAGCTTTTGTCCATTCTTCAACTCATCTCATCATTCTCCAATCCCTACACTTGAAAACTTCCTTCATACAAAACTAAACACAATTCTATTAGAAACATTAGTGTAAGCATAATAATGAATCAACCCTTTTTGCTTCAGGTTTCAACTCAAAAACCACCGCATATAAAGCATATACTACTGTAGCAACTTTCCCAAAAGTTCTGTGATCAAAAGAACTCAAAAAGAAAGCGATAAAGCGGCAAACACAAATATTGGCAGAAATCTGTCAAAACAAAAAAGCTGACAAAGGTCGAATTTTTAGAGGGTTTTCTGTTGCTCAAATCAAAAAGTGTTCAACTAATGAAAGTTTGGATATAACCTGGGGCATATGCACAAGTAATCGCAGGTCCAAAAGATATACAGAGAATTTTCACAAATTTTTACGGTGCAGCACCGAAAATAGTTTCAGGACAGCAACATCCCCAAATCTTACCTCACTCAAATTAGAGGCTTCTCTTGGCTCAAAAACGAAATAAAAAGGATAAGGAGAGGTTATTACAGTAGTAATAACTTCCAAGACTCAAATAAAAGAAAAAGTACTGAAAGTAAAAACATTGGGTTATCTCCCAAGAGTGCTTTTCTTTAACGCCTTTGAGCTAGGCGCAGAAAATGCGAATCAAGTATTTTCGAAAGAAGCATTAAGATCAACTGTTTCCTCAAGATCACCACTTACCACACCAGGCACTTTAGAGGTTCCCGAAGATGATTCAACTTGCAAGTCACTCTTAGTTGAACTAAAAGTCTTACCAATCTTAAAAACATGCTGCGGTTTAGGCACAGACACTTTGGGAACATACATAAATTTTTGCTCTTTTCCACCAAAAGCTTTCTCTTTCTTAAACTTAAGAGAAGAGAAAATTGAACTTAAAGTTTCCATGGACTCCTCAAGTTTCCCAATCCTAAGGTTTTGACTATGAAGAGTAGTGCTAGCCTCTAAAACGGTGATTCTCTTACTGATACTTTCTATCAGTTCATTAACACGGCTAGCATTATCAAGGATATTTGGCAAACTTTTTTCTAAAGAGCTAAGCTTTTCTAAAACTTCCTCTAAAGTGACCTCAGTTTTAACAACATGAATAGGTGGTACCCCCACTAAACTTTCAATTAAAGTGCATGCTTCAAGAGTGGGAGTACCCAGAAAATTACCTCCTGCGAGAGTATCAAGAACGTACCTATACCAACTAGTTATACCAACATAAAAATTTCTAAGGAGGATCATGGTAGAATGCTTCTTTGTACACCTATGATGAGAATTGCTAATATGGTACCAAGCATCTTTCAAGCTATCTCCCCCTTGTTGCTTAAAAGTATGAACTTCAACTTCAGGATTACTCATTCTAACAAGACCAAAAGCAGTCAAGTAAAAGCAACTATAAAGGATACTAATTTTTTTGTGTTTTTGATAAAACGATGCAAGTAAAAATAAAGTAAAGCAAAACAAAACAATAAACAAAGTAAAGGATGTGCGTGCGAAACTCCCCTTGTAGAAGTCTTCTTTTTCCCCGGCAACGGCGCCAGAATAATCTTTACTATGGCGGTGTGTGATAGTGTAAATCACCGTCCAGTTGGGAACCCCAAGAGGAAGGTTTGATGAGTACAGCAGCGAGTTTTCCCTCAGTAAGAAACCAAGGTTTAGTCGTATCCAGGAAAAAGCCAAACTCCAGAAGGTGATGCCCGCTAGCTTCGCGACAGCTCCGAACAATTTATAAGGCGCCTCATCCAAGCTTTGCTTTGCGAGCGGCAACGTGGAACCTGCACACAACACAACCAAATACTTTGCTCCCAACTTACGATGAGGTTGTCAATCTCACCGGTTTGCTTGAAACAAAGGAATGAGCATATCGAGTGGAAAGTGATAGTAATATGCAAGTAAAGTAAACAGTGCGAGTAAAGTAAACAGGTGATAGCAATATAAAGGAAACAGGACCGGGGTCCACAGTTCACTAGTGGTGTCTCTCCATAAGATAAAATAACACATGCTGGATAAACAAATTATAGTTGGGCAATTGATAGAATAAAGACGATGTGCATATGTCGAGAGGATCACTATGAGATTTACTCTGGGCATTACAACAAGATACATAGACCGCCATCCAACTGCATCTATGACTAATAATCCACTTGTGGCGAATCAATCCGAGAACTCCACAAGTATTAAGTTGCGAACAATAGATAACTGCATTAAGCAAAGTGTGTAATGTAAACAAAGCATATGCCCTTGAGCATATGAATGTTGTTTTCCCCCTAGTAGCAACAGCACATCTACAACCTTAGAGGTTTCTGTCACTCCCCCAGATTAGATAGAGGCATGAACTCACTATCGAGCATAAATACCCCCTCTTGGAGTCACTAGCAACTACTCGGCCAAGATAGCTACTAACAACGGAGAGCATGCAAGATCATAAACAACATAGAGATAACATAAGATAAAATTCAGTACATCAACTCAATCATAACACCCATATTCATCGGATCCCAACAAACACAACATGTAGGATTACATAACGGTGATCTCGATCATGTAAGGCAGCTCACGAGATCTAAACATGAAGCACATGGTGGAGAAGACAACCAACTAGCTACTGCTATGGACCCATAGTCCAAGGTAGACTACTCACTCATCGCGCCGGAGGCAAGCATGGCGATGAAGAAGACCTCCGGTGGCGATTCCCCTCTCCGGCAGGGTGCCGGGAAGAGCTTCTGGACCCTCCCGATCTCGGGTCGACGGCGGCGGCGGATCGCGATGTATTCTGGAAAAGTGATCGGGGTTTAGGTTTTTCCCGTCGGGGGGTCTTTATAGGCGAAGAGGCGGCGTCAGAAGTGGGCCAGGGTGGCCTCACCACCAGGGGCGCAGGCCAGCCCTGGGGCGCGCCGCCCTATGGTGTGGCCGCCCTGTGGCCCCTCTCCGTCTCCTCTTCGGTTCTCTGGAAGCTTCGGTAAATATCTGGACGTCTGGCTTTTGTTTCGTCCAATTCCGAGAATATTTCCTGTGTAACTTTTCTGAAACACAAAAATAGCAGAAAACAGGGAACTGACACTGTGGCATCTCGTTAATAGGTTAGTTCCGGAAAATGCATAAAAATACCACGAAGTGTAACGAAACACTAAGCAAATGGTGTAAAAACAAGCATGGAGCATCAAAATTTATAGATACGTTAGAGACGTATCAATCATTACTTGGGGTTCAAGTAAAGAAAGATATTTTCAAGTGGATAACTATGAACATTACTTGGGGTTCAAGTATAGGAAGATATTTTCAAGTGGATAACTATCCTAGGTGGCATGATGATTATTCTCTAATAATCTTTATTTTGGACAACCAAGTGGCATTTGGCACTAAATGGACTTGTGGCTGAATCAATTCATATT
This sequence comes from Dactylis glomerata, assembly GCA_007115705.1. Taxonomy (NCBI): domain Eukaryota; kingdom Viridiplantae; phylum Streptophyta; class Magnoliopsida; order Poales; family Poaceae; genus Dactylis; species Dactylis glomerata. The sequence goes on from QXEO01000170.1 coordinate 4,089,869, forward strand.
CTTATACATATTTGTAATTCATAATTGAATTGTTACCAATGGATATTATATTAATTGTTTGGAAGTTTAACTTCCAAAGTTCATATTTGAAATGATCCTGTTATTGTGAATTATGCATATTGTCATATCTTATTCGTTCCTATTATTAGTTGTGCTCAAAATATCCAAAGTTATCAAAGGTCATGTTCAAATTTTAAATGATTCTATTTGATTTCACCAAGGCATGATCATAAGAGTTTCAAAATGGTCATAGTTATTTTTATTCAAATAGTTTAAACTATTTAGTGTAATGTAAATGAGCTTAGTTTTGTTATATCTCCTATAGTTAATAAGTTATGATTTAAATAAGAATGGGTGACTTTTATGCACTTTAGACCTTGTGGTTTACCAATTTTGGTAACAAGTTTAAGAGTGAGTTAAATTATACCCACAAGTACTGGCTAATTATTTAAGTAGTTAAACTCTACTGTATACTCCTCTAATCAACTTGGTACTAGGGTAGTCTTCCCTACTTCTGAGTTTGTGGATTTAAATCCTAAAGTATCATCTTAAGAGATGAGAATGATATTGGATTTGATATAGACTCTCTCCTCTTGTCTTGGAGATGAATGGATTTATATGTGAAAGATTATGACAATCAAGATATAAGAATCCTTTAGGTTAAGAGTCAAGGTAAGACTTGGGTTGTCTTCCTTTAAGCTAGGAATGGCTTCAATGATTTAGGTTTAAGAAATACCATGTGATCATGGTAGGATTGATATAAGGTCCTAAGGTGATGTGTTAGCATATTAATTATTCCTCACATTCATCTATTTTAGTTGTTGTACTTATCTCTACCCAAAACAAGGTTGTTAACAAAGGTCATGTTGGAGTTTATCGCAGTTCAGTTGATGAGCTACTTCAGTTCCACCAACTTAAGAGAAACTTCAATCACTTTGACAAGTATTATTTAAAAGCGCGAAAATTTCCCAGATTTTCTATGCATGAATGCAATGCACACAACTGTTTCCTCTCTATTTCTAGCCTCACATCCTGGGATGTTACAGACTCTCCCCCCTTAAGATCAACTTCGTCCTCGAAGTTCGAACTCTCTTACGTTTGGGCTGAGCTTATCCTTCACCAACTGATTGGATATAGATGATATCCTTTGTTCAGAGTATCTCTTATATCCTCTTTCTCCGGCTCTGAACAATTGTTACTTGAATGAGTCCTATGTTGTCTTCCAACATTCTTGGGGAATCCAATAGTCTTCGGCACCTTATTTTCCTTAGTTTCACAAGCTATTTTGGTGAGGTCTCCATACTAGGGTATCAACTTTCTATGTATGGCCTAGTTATGGTCTATAAAATAAAGTTTCACAAAGCTCATAATAATACTTAAGAGGTTCGTTAAGGTATAGGCATACCTAAAGATTCAGTTCTAAGGAATGGATTAGACTCATTAGCCTATCCAACATAGGGTTTTGGTTCACCTTCATAAGTTTGATTTTGGTCTTCTATAGTCGAAAAGTTACCCATTGTGGTTCATACTAGTGCGGTTCATGGTCTTCTAAGGTATATTTCTGCGCTGCACCGTAAAAATTTGTGAAAATTCTCAGAATATCTTTTTGATCTGCGATTTATTGTGCACATGCCCCAGGTTATTTACAAACTTTCATTAGTTTTGCACTTTTCGATTTGAGCAACATAAGGTCCTCGAAAAAATCAATCTTTGTCAGCTGTTCTGTTTTTACAGATTTCTGCCACTATTTGTGGTTGCCTCTCGATTGCTTTCTTTTTGAGTTCTTTTGATCACGGAACTTTTGAGGAAGTTGCTACAGTAGCTTATGCTTTAATGGACAGCAACTTCCCCAAATCTTACCTTCCTCCAATTAGAGGTTCTTCTTGGCACAAAAACAAAATAAAAATGATAAGGAGAGGTCATTACAGTAGTAATAACTTCCAAGACTCAACAAAAAGAAAAAGTACTGAAGAGAAAACATTGGGTTATATCCCAAGAGTGCTTTTCTTTAATGCCTTTGTGCTAGGCGCAGAAAGTGAAAATCAAGTAATATCAAGCGATGAAGTATCAAGTTCATAATTTGCTCTAAGAATAGAGTCAAAAAGTAATTTATTTATCTTTCTATGGTAGTGTTCCATACCTTTCTTGAGTGGGAATTGATATTTAATGGTGTCTTCCTTCATATCAATGATGGCACCAACAGTTCTAAGAAAAGGTCTTCCCAAAATAATAGGACTTGAAGCATTGCATTCAACATCCAAAACAAGGAAATCAACGTGAACAAGGTTATTGTTAACCATAATAAGAACATCATTAATCCTTCCCAAAGGTTTCTTCTTAGCAACATCAGCAAGAGGAACATCAAAATAACAATTTTTAAGCGGTGGTAAACCAAGCATATCATAAATCTTTCTAGGAATAATAGAAATGCTTGCACCAAGATCACATAAAGCATGACAATCGAAATCATTCACATTCATATCAATGATGGGCTCCCAACCATCTTCTAACTTCTTGAGAATAGAAACCTTTTGTTTCAACTTTTCTTCCCTAATTTTCATGAGAGCATTTGTAATATGCTTTGTAAAAGCAACATTCATAGAACTAGCATTAGGACTTAAAGCAAGCTTTTGCAAGAACAAAATTACTTCAGAGATATTGCAACCATCAACATCAAAATCATAAAAAGAAGTAGAGCTATTGTCTTCCATACTCCAAAAAATTTCAGCACTTTTTGTAGAAAAAGTTTTTGCAGTTTTAGGCTTTTTTGCACTAGGAGTAGGAGTTTTCTCTACATCAATCAAACTAAGAGGGTTGCTAGCATTTGAAATAACATTACTAGAGGTGGTAATAGTACAAACCTTCATATTCCTAGCCATCTCTTCTTCTCTTTCCCACCTAGCATGCAATTCTGCTAACATCCTAACATTTTCATCAATTCTAACCTGGATAGCATTCAAAGTCTTGCTTTCTTTCACATCATGAGGCAAAACCTTTAGTTTTAGAAGTTCAACATCAAGAGAAAGGTTATCAACTTTAGAAGCAAGAACATCAATTTTACCCAACTTTTCCTCAACAGACTTATTAAAAGCATTTTGTTTGCTAATGAAGTCCTTGAGCATGACTTCAAGATCAGAGGGCGCACCCCTAGTGTTGTTGGAGGAATTACCATAAGAGTTACCATAACCATTACCATTGGTAGAAGGATACGGCCTATAATTGTTGCTAGCAAAATTGTTCCTATAAGCACTGTTGTTGAAATTATTATTTCTAATGAAGTTCACATCAACATGCTCTTCTTGAGCAACCAAAGAGGCTAAAGGAATATTATTAGGATCAACATGAGATCTATCATTAACAAGCATAGCCATAATAGTATCAATCTTATCACTCAAGGAAGAGGTTTCTTCAATAGAATTTACCTTCTTACCTTGTGGAGCTCTCTTGGTGTGCCACTCAGAATAATTTATCATCATATGATCAAGAAGCTTTGTTGCGACGCCCAAGGTAATGGACATAAAAGTGCCTCCAGCAGCTGAATCCAAGAGATTTCTTGAAGAAAAATTTAGTCCTGCATAAAAGGTTTGGATAATCATCCAAGTAGTCAGTCCATGAGTGGGACAATTCTTTATCATAGATTTCATTCTTTCCCAAGCTTGAGCAACATGTTCATTATCAAACTATCTAAACTTCATAATATCACTTCTCAAAGCTATAATCTTAGCAGGAGGATAATATTTTCCAATAAAAGCATCCTTACACTTAACCCAAGACTCAATACTATTTCTAGGCAAAGATAGCAACCAATCCTTAGCTCTTCCTCTTAAAGAGAAAGGAAACAACTTAAGCTTAATAATATCACCATCTACATCCTTATACTTCTGCATCTCACATAGCTCAACAAAATTGTTGAGATGAGCTGCAGCATCATCCGTACTAGCACCAAAAAATTGCTCTTTCATAACAAGATTCAACAAAGCAGGTTTAATCTCATAAAATTTTGCCTCAGGAGTAGGTGGTGCAATAGGAATGCAGATAAAATCATTGTTGTTGGTGCTAGTAAAATCACACAACTTAGTGTTCTCAGGAGTACCCATTCTAGCAAAACTAAAAGCAGACAAGTAAAAATAACAAATGTAAAGGAACTATTTTTTTTTGTATTTTTGATAAAAAGATGCAAGCAAAAATAAAATAAAGCAAAACAATAACAAAGTAAAAGATTGGAAGCGAGAGACTCCCCTTGCAGAAATCCTCTTTCTCCCCGGCAACGACGCCAGAAAAATTGCTTGATGGCGTGTAGATGACCGCCAGTTGGGAACCCCAAGAGGAAGGTATGATGAGCACAGCAAAAAGTCTTCCCTCAGTATGAAAATAAGGTTTATCAAACTAGTAGGAGAAAGAACCAACTTCTGAAGGTTGATGCTCGCTAGCTTCGCGATAGCTCCAGACAATTTATATATGGCGCCTCTTCTGGGACGTAGCTTTGCACCAGTAGCAACGTGGAACCTGCACACAACACAACCAAGTACTTTGCCCTAACTTACAGTGAGGTTGTCAATCTCACCGGTTTGCTGTAAACAAAGGATTAAGTGTATCGAGTGGTAAAAGATAGTAGTTTGCGAGAATGTAAATAAAGTGGGTAAATGGTAATTGATGAGGAGTTAACTCGACAAATGTCCTAGATGAAGGACTTAGGATCGGGGAGATAGGGCGTCAGATGAACTCGAAGGTAAAATCAGCCAAACAAGGTGGCTATCAAAAGTAAACATGGGTATAAACCTGGCTTGCTTTCAATCTGTCCCTAACCGTCCCCTCCTGGCCCCTATATATAGGTGGCCAGGTCTCAGGGATCGGGAGGGATCCGACACAGTTTACAATATCAACATATGACATGAACTCGTATTTCGACTAGTATTACAATTGGGCCTAGCTTAACGGGCCTCAGGGTTAGCTAACTAACGGGTTCTATTATCTACACCATTGTCAGTAGCCCCCGAGATTCTACTAGAATTAAGATTCGGGTTGAATCTCAAATCTTTGAATTGATCAACTCTTTGACTTCTTCTTCAAATCTTCGACTTGATCTTTCGACTTAACTTTTTTATAATAATGTCTTGCAAGGGGTTTTGATGAGCAAGACTGAAAACTCTGACGGGTCAAGAGGTCAGTTAACTGCCGGAACAGATACTTGTCACCTACTTCAAATTCAATCCCCTTGGACTTAAATTCGGGAAACCAGTCAAACCCATTCTTTTGCCGCATTTAGGCCTTACAAAGATTGAATCCCAGTGGTTCTTAAGGTACCCAGTGCGTCCACCAGGATTTTCTTCGCGTCGTAGACACGGATAAGTTCCAGCAGAGCGCATCCATGTGTGTATACCGGGCCACACAGGATGGATCCCGGGGTCTTACCTTCATGATATATTTCAACCACAGCATTCAAGTTTTGTCGCGGTGACGCAACTCGAGAATTATATTTCGCAGCCTTGTTTGACTGATTCAATATACGTAATTTTTCGAGTTATCCTTTTTAACTTTCACGAATATCTCCCGATGTGTGGTGACCCAGCATACCACTGCATGTGTAGTATGCAAGTCGTTGCCATAACACTAATGAAACACCGTCTCACTAGTATTACATCCATCAGAGTGGTACAACAGAAACATCGCAGGTCCACGGTATGTCTATAGGATTACAATTTTCAGCATACAGAAGATCTTCAGAACCTCCTCAACAGGTAGAGGTTTAGTCCTGGCAACTACAAACGAGAAAGAAACAGGAAAGACTAAACTAAGCTACAACTAATGCAGTTGGCTTACTACTCAACTATAGAATACTCTAACTACTTAGGTTCTAGGATTAGGAAACTGATTCCTTTCTAACCCCATTCTAGTTTTTCTCCAAGCTTCTTACAATTGTAGACTCCGCTAATAATTATGACGTTGGTAGAATGCTTCATCTTCATCTTCAATGTCTTGAGATTGCCTCCTTGGGTTGCCTTCAATCTAATTCTTCAGAGTCTAGCAAGGGTTTAAGAGATTGGGGTGAGTAACGAGCATTACCCAGCAAGTTTCTTTAGAAAGAAGTTGTGTGATATGCGCTAACTAAAGCCATGGACCCAAAAGAGTCGTAGGCCAATGCAAGGTTTTATCAAAGTTTCTTGAAAGATTGCTTTTACTTATGAAAACTATGCCCAACAGCCAACACAGGGTATTAGTGCCTTGAGAGCACCTTTCCTGCGGCGTTTGCAGCTCCTTCCCGGAACAAGGGGTAACATGTCACATCCTTTTACACTCTGCAGAGGTGTGTCCTTCCAAAAGAGATCAAAGCCTTGTTGCACAACCGAGTTGCATGCTCGTCCACACTACCTTGGTGTGGGGCCGAGTCATTGATCCAAGCCAATCACTGCCTTATCCGCACAACGCATGCCCACCCAATTCACGCATAGCAGGTTATGCCCCTGATATTCACCCCCAACGATGAAGTACCTAGGCGCCCCTTGCGGACCATCATAGACACCAGTGGCCGTGGGCACTAAGGGGTCCCACCCATGTGCACGTATTCTCGCAAGACATACGGCGAACGGTAGCTGAGTGTCCGTTGACATGCGAACGAGAGAAGATACAGCTGACTTTCCCGTCCCATTCCAAGTTTCTTGGATGACACGGTTTTTACGGCGCTAGAATAACTGTGGCATTGGTAGTTAGTCCTAGGTTTACTTTCCCGTGCAAGTGGAACCTCCACCACCACAATCTTACCGTGGTTCCACCTGCCAGCCCTCCTAGGTTATCACCACTGGTCGATAACCACTAGTCATATTACTTATGAAAATAGGTTTTCCATCCTTTTTGAAATGTTAGAGTTTGAAGTCAACACTTTGCAAGAAGTTTCAAAATCAGTGCAACCAAGAGGTATGAGCAAGATAAACTTGCCTTTTTGACTGCAAGATTATGCAAGTCAAGGTCTTCGATGCGTAGGAAATCCAAATACTGAAATAGCACCATAATCTGGTAAAGGTGATGTTAAAAGAACTGCAGCATGATATGCAAATCATATGCTATGCATCGCTCTAAGCGTAACCTAACCCCGATGGTTTAGTAGGTAAGGTTGTGATGATTTCTTTATATGAATTGCACTTTTAGATTCACTCCACAAAAAGGTTGTTAAGGATTTTAGATTGACTGACAAACTTTCAAAGTATTAGAATAAAGCTTAAAACAAGAGTTATTGCAGAGGATAGATATAGCAGTAGGTGAAGACTTGAAAGTAACATTTTTAAGTGGTATCATATTATTAGCAAACAAGTAGTTGAATATTGACAAGCAAAGCTGAAATAATTCTTATTTGATAAGAATACCCAGCTAGTTTTATGGTTGACAACAATCTTAACACACAAATAGACTTATTTAATTTCAAGCTTAATGGAATGGTTTGTTACTTACTTTCAATGTTTCTTAAAAGAATAACATTTGAAGAACATATTTCTTATTGATTAGAAGCACTACACCAAAGGTTTAGTGTTCTAATGGTTAGCATGATTCCATCATAACCAGAGAGTAGTTAATAGATGAGCAAATAGTGCTAAAGTAATCCATTCATGGTTGACTCTAGGATTGTTAATAATCCCAACATGCATAGGTCATTGTTTGCATTTAGGCATAGGAATTGGTGTGATGCTTATTTGATATGTTCTTTAAAAGAATAACTTTTGAAGAACATATCCCTTAATGGACAATTGGTACACAATACCATTTTAGTGGTCCTAATAATTCTAGGAGTACTTGAGTGATTATTAAAACATGAATCCCTTTATTTAAGTTGCTAGGGTTTGAAGCATAGCTTCAAATGGTTACTACTTTAAATTAAGCACTACTCATAATGGAATTTGAATATTATGTTAACAATGTTCCATTGCGGAATTATGGTTGAAAATAAAGTCTAAACTCAAGTTAATTCTTATTTAGGAGTTATCCTATCTTCTTATAAATTAAATAGGTAGTGTTAAGAGTTAAGTCAAATTTTAAATGATTAAAATTGTAAAGAAGTTTGCAAATTACTTTTTAATGAAACAATAGTTGGAATATTAATATTAGAGTTAGAAAACAATTCTTATTCAAGTTTATGATTTTTCCCAAATTTTACTATTTAAATTTGTTTAGGAAAAATAATTTTGGGGTTTAAATCCTAATAGTAAAGTTTTAATTACTGTCCTAAAATTATGAAAAAGCATTGCAACAAGGTTGTTTGGGTAAACAAATAATTATTGGTTATTTAGAAAAGTTGTTAGAAATATTTTAGTTGGTTTTAATTAGAGATCCAAATACTGCTTAAACATGTTTTCAATTTTCATTCAAATTCATTTTATAAAAGTACAGAATATTGTAGTACAAACAAATAGAAATTATTTTTGTGAACATTTTGGTATATTATTTGCATTTTTCTGATTAAAAACAAAATAGATATGAATTTTCTAAGATTGCAGCATTTTCTGAAATTTGCAAATTTGCACACAGATTTTTTTCACCGAGACAAACCCTAGCTAAAGGTCACTGACGGATGGGTCCTGCGCCGAGTCAGCTGCCACGTTGGTAATTGACTTAGTCAAAAGATTGATTGGTTTTCTGAATAACAGCGAAATGTTTTTCTTACCGAACCTAATTCTACCCTAGCCACTGACTAGTGGGGTCCCTGACCCAGTCAGCTGCCACGATGGCAAGAACCAAGTCAACATGTTGACTAGGCACGGCCTGCCGTCGGCGATCGCCGGAGAAGATGATCCAGAGCCTCCTCGGATGATTCTGATACGCTGCTCGGACAAGGATTCGACACGGAACCTATTTGCGGTGGTGCCGCCACTGTTTGGTCACCGGAATCTCATCGACGACGGCATCCTGCGGCGGCGCACGGCGGCGACCTACGGGATTTTGCTACGGATGATCATATGGTGCACTAAAGAGCTCAGAAGATGCACAAGCTCACCGTGATGATGACTGCGTGCTCGACGAGGCTAGTTGAGGTCGAGGATGTCTGCAAGACCAAGAATTCCGATGATCCCCTGGGAAAGGGAACGGCCCGATTCTCCCTACTCCGAGCTCCCCTTCCCGATTAACTCCACCTGGAAGATCATCTCGGTCAGGCGCTTCTCCTGGACCTCATATTGGGGCTCCGGGTGCCCTCCATCGCCAGCGTCCTGCGGAGCTCCGGCAAGGTACTGTGACTTGGTGGAGAAGATGGAGGGGAATAAGAGAGATTGAGAGGGCTAGGTCGATCTAGGTTTTCATTCTGATTCTACTTGTGAATTTATAGGTCGAGGGATGGTCGGAATTGTGGTCACGGCGGCGGGAACGACTGAGATCCGGCGACGTCGATGTGCCTGTTCTGGGCACGAATCATGATGATTCATTTGCCAGTAGATGGATGCGGATGAGGATGACGGCGTGGAGGTCGACGGAGACTCGACGGTGGTCTCCAAAGGCGGCCGGCGACGTGGCCTCGCCGTCGCGGTGGCGCACATGCCAGAGAGAAGAAGAAGAGGACGACGGTTCTCCTCTATCCGGTGGGTCCCATATGTCGGCGATACAACGAAGAGGTAAGGAGGTGGCTCCGGCTGGGCTGGTAACTGGGCCGTGCTAGTGGGCTCCGGTCCATTGGCCGGTTCCTTTATTTTTTCCTGTTTGACTTTCTTTTCTATTTTCTGTTTTCTATTTTTGGATTCTAATTTGAATTTCAATATGCTTTGCAGGTCTTGAACTTAGGAGTTCTTCTGAAATCAATTCAGGATATAAAGTGAAACATTATATTGCTCCCAGAGGAATTTTATGTGTATTAACACATAGAAATAACCTTGGTATTATTAGAATTTGAATAGGGTGAAAATTATAGATAATCTAAATGTCATTTTTGTTGCTTTCAACATATTGATCTATGTTGGAATCATTTCCAAGTTACTAGTGATTCCTGAATCTTTACTTGTGTTTAGTAATGAGGCTTAATATACCCCATATCAAGGGTTGGTTTGGTAACAAGACCAAAACACCTAATTATATGTGATTATATCACTAGGTTGAAGACTTGGTTAGTTTATCTTATAAGATTTGTGGTTAGAAATAATTCTTGAATTTAGGATTTAAGACATGAGAATAGACATGGCTTATGATCACAAAGTGATGCATAAGTTGGAATAATACTTAGGAATGAATCCCAAGTAAATGAATAAGAGGTTATGGAATTGGATAGAATGCTATCACACTCAACTAGGAAATAGTGGTCCCTCTGATATGTGCTCAATGCAACAAAAGATCTATAGACTAACTAAGTTTCTGGTCAAGGTTTAGGATCTGCTCAACCTATATCTAGATGATTCTCTTTATGGAAACTTGTACACAGATCAAGATTTCCCATGTGTATTCTATGATATGGGTATCTCCTGAGTGAGACATGCTCCAGCTGAGTTCCTACTCCACCCTAAGTCTTAGGATGATATCTGCTTATCAGATTAGGTTTTTTAGCTAACCTAATTATCTTCATCAACAAACATAATCATAAACTTGACATGATCATACTATTTCCTTCATCAGCTCCCTCTATCAAGGATTTATTCTAGGTTGTATCAACCTTCTGAGAGTAAAGATATAATCTTCCCATGGTGTGGTTCATATAGAATCTACTCCACTTCATAACTTCATAAGCCTAAGTGTTGGTCACTTCCTAAGTATGGTCCTAGTATAGACCAAATTAGGGTTTATGGTGTGATCACCCCTATATCAAGTGACTTGTCCTAATTAGAATTTAAGTAATGTCTAAAGTCTCCTAGTTGGCCTTTATAGGAATGGCTCTAATGCTCTTAAATTATCTCACCTAGAGTTTAGGCAAATCTCATAATCAAACTGGTATTGAGTTAATCTATCCACTTCTCATATTTGGACTCACTAGATTAGGACATAAGAATATAGAATAGATCATGATTTAAGAATCAGACTTGTGTTGACTTCTTTAGCATGAAAGAAGTAGGTTTAAAGAATACCATGAATATCTTGGTGTGATTAAATATTTGGTTCTAAAATGGTGTGTCAAGCATTTTAGTTTTACCTCACTTAACTCTTTTAGTTGTTGTAACTATCACTACCCAAAACAAGGTTTTAGCAAAGGTCATGTTGAAGTTTATCGCGCTCTAGTTGATGAGCTACTTCAATTCCATCAACTCAAGTGAAACTCCAATCACTTTGATATGTTTTATTTAAACGCGCGAAAATTACCCAGATTTTCTATGCATGAAATGCAATGCACACATCTGTTACCTCAATTTTATAACCTCTAATCCTGGGATATTACAGTCTCTCCCCCTTAAACTAAACTTCGTCCCGAAGTTTTTGCTCTCGTATGATGTTGGACAAACTTGTTGTTGATATAATATGTCTTGAAGTTCCTTTACCAACTAATTGGGATATAGATGGGATCCTTTGTCCAGAGTGTTCCTCGAATCTTCTGTTGTCTAACTCCGAACAATAGTCTCTTAAACTCCATCCATCTTGGTCTCTTCTTGGTCTTTCTCTTGGATTATCCATATTTTCAACACCTTCTATGGCTTATAGGTTCCTACTAGTTGTTCCAACATATCTTCCTAATTGGCTCTTGGTTTTACCAATTAAGAATGGATTAAACACATTTGATGTGTTCATTCCAAGGTTTCTAATCCAATTCTATAGGTTTTAATAGGTCTTCTAGGTTCAAGATTATGGTTAACTCTAATCTCAATCTTCACCAGCGGCGGTTCATGATACCAGCTGCGGTTCATACTTGGTGTGTTTAGGGTCAAAATCATCTCACTCCTTTGCCGAACTCCATACGGTTACGACAAATCTTGGAAGTAACTTACTACCGACATACTTCATCCAACTTTCAACATTTTTAAGTTTCCTGGACTCTCCCCTTAGACTTTTCTAATGGTCTTCAAACTCATTGTCCTCTAACCAATTGGACTCCATGATTATACTATAAGTCTTGGACGGTCTTACTACTACATCTTTCTAATGGTTTCTCGAAGAACTCTGCGGTGTACCCACACAATTATGGATATCCGGTACGAATCCTTCGTATGTATTTAGGTAGGATGTTGTGTTCCACTTTTGGGAATAGTTATTTACCCAAAAGTTCTAATATAGTTGAAAATTGGATTTTCCCATTGTTATCTATCATAACTCAGATGATAAGTTAGATACAATGCCATGGGAGAAATCCGGCAGAGTTTCTCTTGTACCGGAGGACATCCATGACAGGCAATTGTATAATTTGAACAAAATACGAAGTAACATGGCTATAAACGAACCAATGGTCTCAACGGTTCATTGTTGACACGAATCCTCACAAATCTTAGTCCGTAGACAAAAGACTACAACTCTAAGATAAGAAAAGGCATTGCTAACGTCTTAACCACCAATCAACAATTCAAGATTTCGGGACTAGAGATCAAAGTTATACAGAGATGTTATGTGTCTTAGTCACGCTATCAACGAGGGTTACTGGGTTACCACTCCCAGGCTGAATAAAGCAGCAGGCAATACCGGAATGGATCATCGGTATTACAACACCTCAATCAACCCGTGATGTACTAAGCATAACCAAGGCTGCATAACAACGAGCTCAGGTACCTTAAACTCAACTGCGGTTACCTAATTAGTGGTTCTACTCAATAACCTAGAGTTACCTCTAGTGTTTTACGACCTAGAGTTCTATTGCTAAATTCCAATACTTCATCTTACTACCACTTCATGATGCTTCCATGAAGATTACTTGCTAGCTTTCTTCTTTTGGCTTCGATCATCTGGTGATTCTTCATCTTTTCGCTTGATGGCCTTCGGAATTCGTCACTTCCTCACACGAATCCCTTAACCCTCTAGAACTATAACATCAAGTACGGACTTGATAATGCAACATGAACTTGCACATCAAAGTCATACTTCATGCATAGATCTAGTCACACAATAAAATCCAAGAAAATCCAAAATTGTGCTGGCAACATACATCATCATAAGCCTGTGAGATAGTAATAAGCAAAACATATCTAGATTTCAGGCTTAGATGTGTACCTTATAGCACCAAATATTATAGGTTTATATTGTGCTATCTTGCACATAGTGGTGGACTACTACTCTTTGTCTCAATATTTACTTCAATTGTCCAATTGCAATCGAATAAATTTGAGCAAAGGGGTTTGGAAACCATTCTAACGGATCCATATTCCTTTAGGCTTACTACTTCTAGCTTACCTTCCGTCTGTTGAAGACGAATCTCACAAGATCTCTCGAAACTAATGTATACCTATACATTGTACTATTTCACTAAACATGGTTCCCATAACTCCATGACTTTTATAAGGCTTCTCCATTGTGCTTCGAAGAATATTCTCCGACTAGGACTATGGTTTTGGTACACTTCATTCACTAATCTCCTTAAGCATCTACCTCCTCAGCTTGAAATTGCTGGTTACTATAGAGTTCTACTCCATCATGCAAAGATTCTCAGGTGAATCTAACATGATTAAAGTGTTTAAACTATCAGTACATCGTACTTGTATACAACATTCTCGAGTATCCATATACAGGACTAAAACCTAAGGTCTTACTACCTCATATAGACCCACTTCACCACTTAACCTCACCTTACTACAATTTCGGATGACTTAAGTTTAACAAATTACCCTTGGTATACTTCTTCCAATAGGATAGTTCCCATTCCGGTTGTATCCTCTCTTTGGACTACCATGTATTGTATACCAAATGTGATCCACTTCCATCCTTTATGTAAAGCTCTAATGATGTCATATCACTAGGTATGGAACAAGATGTCTAACTTCACTTAGGAAAAAAAGGTAAGAATTTTGACTCGAGTGTGTCAGGATTATTCTTTTGTTGAATATCCATCCCAAGTCATAAGAAGAGTTGGTTTAGATAAGATGGCTTCCTATAGTCACTACCAATCCTACAGGTCTCCTATTAAAGGGTTTTAATCCTAGGGTCAAAGCGTTTGCTCTGATACCAGCTGTGGTGACCCAGCATACCACTGCATGTGTAGTATGAAAGTCGTTGACATAACACTAATGAAACACCGTCTCACTAGTATTACATCCATCAGAGTGGTACAACAGAAACATCGCAGGTCCACGGTATGTCTATAGGATTACAATTTTCAGCATACAGAAGATCTTCAGAACCTCCTCAACAGGTAGAGGTTTAGTCCTGGCGACTACAAACGAGAAAGAAACAGGAAAGACTAAACTAAGCTACAACTAATGCAGTTGGCTTACTACTCAACTACAGAATACTCTAACTACTTAGGTTCTAGGATTAGGAAACTGATTCCTTTCTAACCCTATTCTAGTTTTTCTCCAAGCTTCTTACAATTGTAGACTCCGCTGATAATTATGACGTTGGTAGAATGCTTCATCTTCATCTTCAATGTCTTGAGATTGCCTCCTTGGGTTGCCTTCAATCTAATTCTTCAGAGTCTAGCAAGGGTTTAAGAGATTGGGGTGAGTAACGAGCGTTACCCAGCAAGTTTCTTTAGAAAGAAGTTGTGTGATATGCGCTAACTAAAGCCATGGACCCAAAAGAGTCGTAGGCCAATGCAAGGTTTTATCAAAGTTTCTTGAAAGATTGCTTTTACTTATGAAAACTATGCCCAACAGCCAACACAGGGTATTTGTAACACCCGAATTTCCAGAAATTCCAAGTGCCCGTTATGTATTCCACCACAATCCCAGAATCATTGTTGTGATACACATAACGTAGTTGGTAACCAGTTCCATAGACATTACAATACGAATAGTTCAAATACAAATGGTCATAGTGACCAAGTTCATATTACAACACAATATAGCAGCGGAATAACGTCTTCGGGTCCATGCCTTCACCCTACAGGCAATGGCGACTCAGGAGATGATCTTAGTTCTGGTACTCGTCTTCATAACCTTCCTCCGGATAATCTTCCCCATAGTCTGGCCAAGTTGATAGCCAGGGACACAGCCATGAGTACATTGGATGCACTCGCAAACCATCTTATAAACAAAATGATGAAGTAGATATGCATGGTTGATATGGTGGACTAAGCACTAAGTTTGTTTGCAAAAGCTAGTTTTGTTTCCCAAGAATGTTGATTAGTAGAGAAGAAGATTTAATTCTCTAAGTTCAATCTAAAGAGGAACTTCAAGTGTTGGTCAACATCAATGTCAAGTCAAGTCATTCACCAAGTTCAACTTAAGTTGTTAACATTCTTGACAAAAGTCAAGTACAGCTTGCCAACTGTCCATGACCGCGGACGCGGCTATTCGAATAGTTTTGAAACCTCTGCAGAGGGGTACACTTTACCCACAAGATTCGATAAATCTGCCGGGAGAAATCCACGGTTCGTCATACACCAAGTATGCGAGTTTCAGATAATCAAACAAACTCTTTCACTTGTCTACTCTAGTATAGGATCCTTCCCTAAGAGTCCATTTTGGCACTCATAGTTTTGCCCGCTGCAGAGTGCTGCATGAATGGAAATTTCCACTCGGTTCGGAAGCACCCATGCATGGCTTACTTCTATAACAGATGATACAAGGTCTCCCATACTAGAATAAACAAGCTACGGATTAAGCCCCTTCCCATTTAGGGGTAATGTTGTCGTACGGTAATGGTTGGCTCACATGGTACCTCACTTATTATCATTTAGAAATACATTCCATCGTCCTTAGTCAAGATTATTTTCTTTCGGAAAACCACCAAGTATGAGTAGTCTCCCATTTCAAGCTTTCAAGTTCAAGTCACCACGTTCAAATAGGTTTCCCCTATAGATGACCTCCATTTTATTAGCGACTAAGCAGCTACTATGAGTGATGCTACAACTAAGGGGGATATTGGATAAACTCAGTTTGATGCTCTTGTTAAGCAAGATATCACTACACCATTATTATTCTACTCTAGCAATTCAATCATGCAATTTAATTTGGAAAGCAAGTAAATATGCAAGTTGAAACCTAGGTATTGGATTATGATTCAAAAGATGGCTTGCCTTGGTTGGCAAAGTGTCTGGGGTAGCCTTCTTCTTCTTCTTGATAATATCCTCCTCCGGGCTCGTCCCCGGTAACACTAGCATCTAACAATGATACACACAAAAAATGCACACAATCACCAAACCAGTACAAACAACACTTCAAGCATGCACACGTGTTTTCAAACAGAGGTAAAAACATATAACACTAATTTAGGTTGGTTTTCATTCATTTCGATTATTTGGAAATAGGTGTGCAAGTTCGAGTTTCTAATCACTACCAAGTAGTATTAACTTTCCAAATACCTTCTACAAGTCCACATGAACTAAGATTAATACCTATTGATAGGTATTTGGAAATGTGGTTTAACCACAAGAGTTCCATAAAAAATTCGATTATAGATTTGAGTTAATAAAATCCTATATGGCAATTGCTTACTTAAACATATAGGTAAATATCATTTCATTTAAAAGGTTCAAAAATAGGATCTAATGCTATAGGCAGATGGGTATCACTAATTGTGAATTTCTAGAGTTGGATTTATATTTTTAGGAATTTTATTGAATTGATATGGATTTTCTAAGTTGGAAAAGCTCCTGTTTTGTTATTTTTACTGCAACCACTATGTAAATCTAATTGTGTTGAAACCACTTTTAATGGATAGCTTATGTTCTAAGGTTTCCAGAACATATTCATTTGTTAAATTTGAATCGATAGATCTCTGGGAAAATAGAATCTAAGAAAGCATCTGAATGAGTTTTTCTAAAATCGAAAATCAAATAACCCTTTTTTTAAATCCGGGCCGGACACACAGACCACGCTGGGCCGGCCCGTTAGGCTGCAACTGGCGGGTGGCAAAGAGAAAAAAACACAAGACCGGCCTGCCCAGGGGCCCCACTGGTCAGAACTAAAGAGAATCGGTACGCTCGGGGTCTTCTTCCCCGAGACAGAGGGCGGGCTCACCGGCGGTGTTGGGAAGAGGACGGCGATGGGGTGCGGCGTAGGGGAAGGAGAGCGTGGCGATGATGAAGCAGAAAAGGTCACGGAGGCTCTTCTCGTCCACCTCCCACAGTCCGTTCCTCGAACGGCGGCCAGACGCGGTGGCGCCGCCCGCGCTCCGAACCTCGCCGGCGTCGACGGCTACGGCCACCGAGAGAGAGCTGGAGAGGGAAATGATGTCTGGGAGGGTGCTGGGGATGGTGTGAGCTCGATGGTGTGCTCGGAGGGGTCCTTTTATAGGCCGGAGAGGCCGGGCACGGGGGTGGCCAGTGTGGGCGCGGGCGCGGTCTCCGTCGAAGCTCCAGTGGCCGGGATGGTCCGGCGAGCATGGGCGGCATCTGCGGGTGTCGGGGTGACGTCGGTGGCGCGCTGGCGTTGCAGGGTGACGACGGTCGAGACGGGGAGCAGTGGCACCTGCGGACATGGTCGGGGCGACTTTCCTCTCCTCCCGATCGTCAGGGCTCGGCTCGCAGAGGGCAGGGCATGGGAGAGAGATGCGTGAGGCGACGCCGGCACGGATTCACTCACGCGCGCGTGGACTCGCAGGAGAGGGGGCAGAGTGCACTGGTGAGGAGCAGTGGCAGCAAGTGGCTCTGCTGCCCACGAACTGTTTGACGAAATGTCCGCAAGAAATTTGAATTTGAATTTTTGAAAAATTCCACTTGGAGCTGTTAGGGTATAAATCAAGGGTTCCAGAAACATTTTTGTTAGGCTGAGTGGTGGTGTTTTGCTGAAAAGTTAAATGGCTAAAGGAAAGGTCTCTGATTTGAATTCAAAGTTTGGCTGAAATTTGAAAGAGGTTAGGGTTTGATTTTTGGTCCAAACTTTTGCAGTCATGCAAGAGGGTAGTTTGGTCTTACTCAACCCACTGATCTCACCTTCAGTTGAGTTAAGGATTGCTTAATCCAGGGGTCCAAAGTAGGGTAGTCAATAACATTTTCTAGACCAAACTTTTCTTTTCTTTATTTCTTTTGTTTCTGGTTTCTTTAGCTCTTGTTGCTCTATTCTGATGCTTGGGCTGGTTAGGTTATGCTAACTAAACAATACACAATAATTTTTTAACACACATGAAATCATAAAAAGAGATATTTATGTAAGACTATGCACACATGCAATATGAAGCGAAATTTTTATCTTGGTCCAAAATTTGGCACTTGAATAAGATGAAATAGGTTACAAAGTTTTGGGTTGTTACAGTATTAGTGCCTTGAGAGCACCTTTCCTGCGGCGTTCGCAGCTCCTTCCCGGAACAAGGGGTAACATGTCACATCCTTTTACACTCTGCAGAGGTGTGTCCTTCCAAAAGAGATCAAAGCCTTGTTGCACAACCGAGTTGCATGCTCGTCCACACTTCCTTGGTGTGGGGCCCAGTCATTGATCCAAGCCAATCACTGCCTTCTCCGCACAACGCATACCCACCCAATTCACGCATAGCAGGTTATGCCCCTGATATTCTCCCCCAACGATGAAGTACCTAGGCGCCCCTTGCGGACCATCATAGACACCAGTGGCCGTGGGCACTAAGGGGTCCCACCCATGTGCACGTATTCTTGCAAGACATGCGGCGAACGGTAGCTGAGTGTCTGTTGACATGCGAACGAGAGAAGATACAACTGACTTTCCCGTCCCATTCCAAGTCTCTTGGATGACACGGTTTTTACGGCGCTAGAATAACTGTGGCATTGGTAGTTAGTCCTAGGTTTACTTTCCCGTGCAAGTGGAACCTCCACCACCACAATCTTACTGTGGTTCCACCTGCCAGCCCTCCTAGGTTTTCACCACTGGTCGATAACCACTAGTCATATTACTTATGAAAATAGGTTTTCCATCCTTTTTGAAATGTTAGAGTTTGAAGTCAACACTTTGCAAGAAGTTTCAAAATCAGTGCAACCAAGAGGTATGAGCAAGATAAACTTGCCTTTTTGACTGCAAGATTATGCAAGTCAAGGTCTTCGATACGTAGGAAATCCAAATACTGAAATAGCACCATCATCTGGTAAAGGTGATGTTAAAAGAACTGCAGCATGATATGCAAATCATATGCTATGCATCACTCTAAGCGTAACCTAACCCCGATGGTTTAGTAGGTAAGGTTGTGATGATTTCTTTATATGAGTTGCACTTTTAGATTCACTCCACAAAAAGGTTGTTAAGGATTTTAGATTGACTGACAAACTTTCAAAGTATTAGAATAAAGCTTAAAACAAGAGTTATTGCAGAGGATAGATATAGCAGTAGGTGAAGACTTGAAAGTAACATTTTTAAGTGGTATCATATTATTAGCAAACAAGTAGTTGAATATTGACAAGCAAAGCTGAAATAATTCTTATTTGATAAGAATACCCAGCTAGTTTTAGGGTTGACAACAATCTTAACACACAAATAGACTTATTTAATTTCAAGCTTAATGGAATGGTTTGTTACTTACTTTCAATGTTTCTTAAAAGAATAACATTTGAAGAACATATTTCTTATTGATTAGAAGCACTACACCAAAGGTTTAGTGTTCTAATGGTTAGCATGATTCCATCATAACCAGAGAGTAGTTAATAGATGAGCAAATAGTGCTAAAGTAATCCATTCATGGTTGACTCTAGGATTGTTAATAATCCCAACATGCATAGGTCATTGTTTGCATTTAGGCATAGGAATAGGTGTGATGCTTATTTGATATGTTCTTTAAAAGAATAACTTTTGAAGAACATATCCCTTAATGGACAATTGGTACACAATACCATTTTAGTGGTCCTAATAATTCTAGGAGTACTTGAGTGATTATTAAAACATGAATCCCTTTATTTAAGTTGCTAGGGTTTGAAGCATAGCTTCAAATGGTTACTACTTTAAATTAAGCACTACTCATAATGGAATTTGAATCTTATGTTAACAATGTTCCATTGCGGAATTATGGTTGAAAATAAAGTCTAAACTCAAGTTAATTCTTATTTAGGAGTTATCCTATCTTCTTATAAATTAAAGAGGTAGTGTTAAGAGTTAAGTCAAATTTTAAATGATTAAAATTGTAAAGAAGTTTGCAAATTACTTTTTAATGAAACAATAGTTGGAATATTAATATTAGAGTTAGAAAACAATTCTTATTCAAGTTTATGATTTTTCCCAAATTTTACTATTTAAATTTGTTTAGGAAAAATAATTTTGGGGTTTAAATCCTAATAGTAAAGTTTTAATTAATGTCCTAAAATTATGAAAAAGCATTGCAACAAGGTTGTTTGGGTAAACAAATAATTATTGGTTATTTAGAAAAGTTGTTAGAAATATTTTAGTTGGTTTTAATTAGAGATCCAAATACTGCTTAAACATGTTTTCAATTTTCATTCAAATTCATTTTATAAAAGTACAGAATATTGTAGTACAAACAAATAAAAATTATTTTTGTGAACATTTTGGTATATTATTTGCATTTTTCTGATTAAAAACGAAATAGATATGAATTTTCTAAGATTGCAGCATTTTCTGAAATTTGCAAATTTGCACACAGATTTTTTTCACCGAGACAAACCCTAGCTAAAGGTCACTGACGGATGGGTCCTGCTCCGAGTCAACTGCCATGTTGGTAATTGACTTAGTCAAAAGATTGATTGGTTTTCTGAATAACAGCGAAATGTTTTTCTTACCGAACCTAATTCTACCCTAGCCACTGACTAGTGGAGTCCCTGACCCAGTCAGCTGCCACGATGGCAAGAACCAAGTCAACATGTTGACTGGGCACGGCCTGCCATCGGCGATCGCCGGAGAAGATGATCTGGAGCCTTCCCGGATGATTCTGATACGCTGCTCGAACAAGGATTCGACACAGAACCTATTTGCGGTGGTGCCGCCACTGTTTGGTCACCGGAATCTCGTCGGCGACGGCATCCTGCGGCGGCGCACATCGGCGACCTACGGGATTTTGCTACGGACGATCATATGGTGCACTAAAGAGCTCAGAAGATGCACAAGCTCACCGTGATGATGACTGCGTGCTCGACGAGGCTAGTTGAGGTCGAGGATGTCTGCAAGACCAAGAATTCCGATGATCCCCTGGGAAAGGGAACGGCCCGATTCTCCCTACTCTGAGCTCCCCTTCCCGATTAACTCCACCTGGAAGATCATCTCGGTCAGGCGCTTCTCCTGGACCTCATATTGGGGCTCCGGGTGCCCTCCATCGCTAGCGTCCTGCGGAGCTCCGGCGAGGTACTGTGACTTGGTGGAGAAGATGGAGGGGAATAAGAGAGATTGAGAAGGCTAGGTCGATCTAGGTTTTCATTCTGATTCTACTTGTGAATTTATAGGTCGAGGGATGGTCGGAATTGTGGTCACAGCGGCGGGAACGACTGAGATCCGGCGACGTCGATGTGCCTGTTCTGGGCACGAATCATGATGATTCATTTGCCAGTAGATGGATGCGGATGAGGATGACGGCGTGGAGGTCAACGGAGACTCGACGGTGGTCTCCAAAGGCGGCCGGCGACGTGGCCTCGCCATCGCGGTGGCGCACATGCCAGAGAGAAGAAGAAGAGGACGACGGTTCTCCTCTATCCGGTGGGTCCCATATGTCGGCAATACAACGAAGAGGTAAGGAGGTGGCTCCGGCTGGGCTGGTAACTGGGCCGTGCTAGTGGGCTCCAGTCCATTGGCCGGTTCCTTTATTTTTTCCTGTTTGACTTTCTTTTCTATTTTCTGTTTTCTATTTTTGGATTCTAATTTGAATTTCAATATGCTTTGCAGGTCTTGAACTTAGGAGTTCTTCTGAAATCAATTCAGGATATAAAGTGAAACATTATATTGCTCCCAGAGGAATTTTATGTGTATTAACACATAGAAATAACCTTGGTATTATTAGAATTTGAATAGGGTGAAAATTATAGATAATCTAAATGTCATTTTTGTTGCTTTCAACATATTGATCTATGTTGGAATCATTTCCAAGTTACTAGTGATTCCTGAATCTTTACTTGTGTTTAGTAATGAGGCTTAATATACCCCATAGCAAGGGTTGGTTTGGTAACAAGACCAAAACACCTAATTATATGTGATTATATCACTAGGTTGAAGACTTGGTTAGTTTATCTTATAAGATTTGTGGTTAGAAACAATTCTTGAATTTAGGATTTAAGACATGAGAATAGACATGGCTTATGATCACAAAGTGATGCATAAGTTGGAATAATACTTAGGAATGAATCCCAAGTAAATGAATAAGAGGTTATGGAATTGGATAGAATGCTATCACACTCAACTAGGAAATAGTGGCCCCTCTGATATGTGCTCAATGCAACAAAAGATCTATAGACTAACTAAGTTTCTGGTCAAGGTTTAGGATCTACTCAACCTATATCCAGATGATTCTCTTTATGGAAACTTGTACACAGATCAAGATTTCCCATGTGTATTCTATGATATGGGTATCTCCTGAGTGAGACATGCTCCAGCTGAGTTCCTACTACACCCTAAGTCTTAGGATGATATCTGCTTATCAGATTAGGTTTTTTAGCTAACCTAATTATCTTCATCAACAAACATAATCATAAACTTGACATGATCATACTATTTCCTTCATCAGCTCCCTCTATCAAGGATTTATTCTAGGTTGTATCAACCTTCTGAGAGTAAAGATATAATCTTCCCATGGTGTGGTTCATATAGAATCTACTCCACTTCATAACTTCATAAGCCTAAGTGTTGGTCACTTCCTAAGTATGGTCCTAGTATAGACCAAACTAGGGTTTATGGTGTGATCACCCCTATATCAAGTGACTTGTCCTAATTAGAATTTAAGTAATGTCTAAAGTCTCCTAGTTGGCCTTTATAGGAATGGCTCTAATGCTCTTAAATTATCTCACCTAGAGTTTAGGCAAATCTTATAATCAAACTGGTATTGAGTTAATCTATCCACTTCTCATATTTGGACTCACTAGATTAGGACATAAGAATATAGAATAGATCATGATTTAAGAATCAGACTTGTGCTGACTTCTTTAGCATGAAAGAAGTAGGTTTAAAGAATACCATGAATATCTTGGTGTGATTAAATATTTGGTTCTAAAATGGTGTGTCAAGCGTTTTAGTTTTACCTCACTTAACTCTTTTAGTTGTTGTTACTATCACTACCCAAAACAAGGTTTTAGCAAAGGTCATGTTGAAGTTTATCGCGCTCTAGTTGATGAGCTACTTCAATTCCATCAACTCAAGTGAAACTCCAATCACTTTGATATGTTTTATTTAAACGCGCGAAAATTACCCAGATTTTCTATGCATGAAATGCAATGCACACATCTGTTGCCTCAATTTTATAACCTCTAATCCTGGGATATTACACGATGGGAGTAATCGATGTTTATTTTGTCGGCAATGTAGGCAAAGTTCCTTGCTGACGAGATGCAACCAATTATGTCTAAACCTCATGTCTATCAATTTGTTCTTTATTACCAGCTTCAACTCACCTTCTTTCTTTTGTCGACTTCTTTCTATCGGGTGCGCGACAGCGCTCCCGATGGGAGTAGCCCCCGAGGCTATAGCCGAAATTTTCAGGTATAGGCTCAAGAAAATAGATAGACCTGTTCCATATATTTCTTCTCGTGACACTTGTCGATTTTATTCGCCTTTTTAGTTGTTCTCTCCTTCTTATGACGCAAGCCCCTGAGTCAAAGACGAGGTGAACTTGTGCTCTTTTATAGATATTTTCTTATTCCCTGCTCTCTCTTCTTTTTTGTTTGTACGCATCTTTTCCCTTGATACGTTGATTCTTCTGTACTACCTGCACTTTTAAAAGCTCAGAAGTATATTTTGGGCCTTGCCTCTCTAGAGGCCCATTAGTACGTGCTTATAAATAAAGCAAGTTTGGCCAGGGTAAAAAACCCTAACTCCTTCATTAGTTCCTTTCTCCGCCGCATCGTCTTCCTCTTGCTTATCCCATCTAGGGTTTTTTGCTCCCATGCCTGTCTCCATGGCCGATGCCAGTGGATCGCGTTTAAACATCGGCGCCCCGGTGGAGAAACGGGGCCGCGGCCGCCCTCGCGGTAGCAAGAACAAGGCTACCGCCATAGCTGCGGTGGCATCATCGTCTGCTCCAGTGAAGCGGCGCCCCGGCCGTCCGGCCGGGAGCAAAAATAAGATCAAGGTGCCATCCACTACACCAGGTCCAAGTGCTCCTTCCGCTAATGCTTCTCCTCCCAGAATCTATTCCTTTTTCTGCATTGCCGGCGCGCAGCGCCGTGAGATTCAACGCTTACCGCTAAAATTCACCAAGTTTATGGATGGGCGAGAACTGCGAGAAGCGGTTCTCCGTGAACAATCTGGGGGAGGGACTCCCTAAGAAGTGGAGGTTTGGTACGACGACGCCGGCGAACAATACTTCAAGGGCGGCTGGTCGCAGTTTGCGGAGGATCATGACCTCCATCAGGGCTTTTTCATGACTTTTGACTTCCACATTGGCACGTTGAAGTTCGACATGAGAATCTATGACGGCACCCAGTGCCAGAAGGAGTATGAAGCTGAAGTGCATTTTCACTAGTTTTCTCTTTATGTAATCTTTTTTCCCAATTATTCTTCCTCGTGCTATCTGTAATAAGTAATCATATCTGGATTATGTGTTTACTTTTATTAATAGACCATGGGAACGAATCATGGTTCCGAGGTGTGCGCATTAATATTTTATCGGGTTCATTTGAACCATTTATGTCGCTTCCGAAATATTGGGTTGCAATCAACCTTGTAGTATACCTCAGATAATCACGAATCTTGATAACTTGTTAATATTATTTCGTACGACTCGAGGGTCTGAGCCCCCGAGTGTAAAGTAAAATATTTACACATATTATCGATTTGACCCAAGGAACCCGACCTATGGCCTCATGTTCTGGGTTTAGAGGGTCACAACTCGAAAAATTCTTTGTCGCCTTGTACCGCTTATGCGTAGAACCGTCGTAGTTGCTCTGCATTCCACGGGTTACTCTCGTCTTTTCCCGTTTTCTTGTCTTGTAGTCGACAAGCTCCTCCTGGTATTACTTCTGTGACGATGTAAGGTCCCACCCATGGGGACTCGAGTTTTCCATGACCATCTTGCTTGAGTCGTAGAACTAGATCTCCCACCACGAAAGATCGTGGACGAACTCGACTACTGTGGTAGTTTTGTAGATTTTGCTGATATTGAGTAGCTCTAGCTAGTGCTGAAAGTGCATACTTTGTATCCCTCTTGTTTTGTGTGTTAGATAACAACATTAGGAATTTAAGTGTGTGTTAAGTGGTGCGGGTTTTTCAGCTCAAGAAATGGCTAAGTGTCGAGGGTGGCGTCTCCCTGGAATCGGGCCGGATAATTCGGCCAGGGGTTGGATAATCCGCCCCCCCTCTCGAGACTTCGGAAAATGGCTAAGTCCCAGGGCCGGCGTCCCCCTGGAATGGGGCCGGATAATCTGCCCCCCCCCTCGAAGATTTCAGAAATTCTACTAAGGACTAAGCTCGGCGTCAACCAGTAACCGGGGCGGATTTTTGGCCCGGATATTTCATTCCAGGATGGATAATCCGGCTGGCCGGATAATCCGGCCATACTTTGGTCGGATAATCCGCCCCTCCACCACAGCAACGGCTACATTTTGGGAGGGGCTATAAATACCCCTCCCCTTCTTTCACCTCAAGCTGCTCGTCCTGCACAATAAGAACACCTCATTTGGAGCCACAAAAATCACAAGATCTCCTCCCTCAACCCACCAAAGCTCTTGATCTTTAGAGAATCGAAGGAGAAGGCCTTGATCTACATCCTCACCGAAGCAATTTACTTTCCCCTCTCATTTGCTTGAGGGCCCTTGTGTCTTGGGTTCCCTTGTGTCTCTTGACTTTGATTTGTGTGATTGATATCTTGATACTTGTTGTTTGACAGCATTGTGTTGTCCTTGGGAGCCTCCAATTCAGTTGTGGATGTGTGCCCCAAGATTGTAAAGGCCGGTTTCGCCTTGAGGAACCCCTTAGTGGAAAGTGAGCTAGGCCTTTGTGGCGGAAGCTTGCACCGGAGAATAGGGTGAGCCTTTGTGGTGTTGGTTAGGCCTTTGTGGCAACCACAGCTCTCCAACGTAGACATACTTCCCCTAAAAAGGAAGGAACTATGGGAATTACATCCATGTCTCCGTGTGCTCCACTCTCGGTTTCCTCTATCCTTTATTGCCTTTACTTATTGTATCTTGCTTAGCTTGCTAAGTTGTCATATAGGTAAATTCACCCTAGTTACATATCTAGAGAATTTACCTTTTGTGTCAAGCCTAAATTGAAAAAGAATTAAAATTTGAGTAGCACCTATTCACCCCCCCTCTAGGTGCCCTTACGATCCGTTCAATTGGTATCAGAGCCTCGGCTCTTTATTCGGGCTTAACCGCCTAAGAGTATGGACACCCCACCTAGTGAGGGCTCGGGTCAAGTTTCCATGGGTGATTTCAAAACCTTTGAATCATCTGTGACTACTCAAATAAGCGAGTTGCGTGAAATGATAGCGCAACTCATTCAAGCTAAAACTCCTAGTGCTCCTCCTCCAGAAAAACCCGCTACTCCACAAGTGGAGAATGTGGGGTTGGAAGAAGAGGATGCCGACAAAGGCACCGATGCTAAGTCTTCTACTAAGGGCGACGGGAAAGGTGAATTCCCTCATTGGTATTCACCCGACCCGCCGGTTCCTCATCCTCATATTAACAATAGAGGTGATCCACCTAAGCTTGATGCATTAAACTTTGGTCAATGGCAATATCAAATGATCTCTCATATGCGCAGTTCATGCATCGAGCTTTGGAGGATTGTTGAAGAAGGATTCAAGGCCGTGGATCCCAACAACTTAACAAGAAGAGAGGCGGTTGATAGCCAACTCAATGCAACCGCTTTTCACATGATTCAAGTTGCCGTTGGGTCCAAGGACTTGCCTCACATCCAACACTTCTCCACCGCTAAAGAAGCTTGGCAAGGTCTCTCCGATGTGTTTGTTGGCAATGAGAGCATGAAGAGAACAAGATATGTGGCCTTCTCAAATCAAGCGGAGGGATTCTTCATGATGGATGGCGAGGACCATCAAGAGATGTATAGAAGACTCAAGGCTATAGCTACCACCTTCAAGAACCTCGGTGCTCACCATATTGATGATGAGTGGATCAAGATGAAGTACATTCTTGCTCTCACCCCATATGAGCCCGCGGATGTGAAGAGTGTTCAAGGAAAGCACAACTTCCACGAGATGACCTCCAATCAAGTGATGCAAGAGATTCAAGCCTACAAGGTTGCCGCACAAAATGCGAAAGATGCTCGTGCTCGTGCCATGGGAATGCAAAGAAGCTCCAACCTTGCTTTAAAGGTAAGTGTGGTTGAGAAAGAAGTTCCTCTTCAAGCAAGTATTGAAGCAAGACTAGAGATGTGTCCCGAGGATATGAGGCATGAGTACCATGAGCACATGGCTTTCTATGGAAAAACCTTTTGGGTTGATCCTCACAAGGCTAAAGAAGGCAATCAAATAAGAAGCAAGGCAAGTGGCTTTCAAAGGAGTGACAACAATGGTCAAAGGGTGAGGACATGCTATAATTGCTATGATAGATTCCACTTTGTTGTCGAGTGTCCTTACGAGAAGAGAGAAGATCATGGTGGGAAGCTCATTCTCAAGAGTAAGACCAAGTCACCATCAAAGAAGCCATTTGTGAAGAAGGGTGGACCCAAGAAGAAGCAACCAAAGTTTGTGTTCTTGACTCAAGAAGAGTACTCCGGGAGTGAGAGTGATGAAGAAGAAACCTCGACTAGTGAGACGGCCGCAATTGCAACCACCTCCACTTCTTCCGCTTCACTCTTTGAATCCCCCAATGAGGACTCTCTCATCAAGAACGTCAAGTGCCTTATGGCCAAGTCTTCCGAGGTATCACCCACACCCTCTTCCTCCTCCTCTAAGACAAATGATGCTCCTTTGAATGATCTTGCTAGTCTTAGAGTAAAGGAAGAAATTATTGCTTTTGATGATTATGTGTCTAGTGTAAATGGTGTACACAAGTTACACTTTGAAAGTCTATTGAGTCAATATGGTAAGACTCTTGAAAAACTAGATGAGCAAATGAGGCTTGAAAGAGAATATGCTCAAGATATTGCCTCACTAAAAGACTCTCTTGAAGGAGAGCAAGAGGAACGGGCAACTCTCGAAGAGAAGCTCGATTCCATTGAGGAATCTAATAATGAAGTTGTTTCCAAACTCATTAAAGAGTGAGACCATGCTCATGCCAAAGTAAAAATGCTTAAAAAGGAAAAGATTGAATTTGGTGTTGGTCATGATAAACTTGTTAAGGATTTAGAAGATCTTGACAAGGCTCACAAGGCCTTGAAAAGTGAACACTCTATTCTTACCAAGTCACATGAACAACTTCAAATTCAATTGACTAAGAATGATGTGCCTAGTTCTTCTACTTGTGATCATGCAAATGTTATTGAAGAAAATGCTAGGTTGAAAGATGAGCTTGCCAAGTCCACCATTCCCATAGGTGAGAAAAATTTGAATGACCTTTTGAGTAAGCAAAAGGCATTTAATGATAAAACGGGGATTGGCTATGTCTCAAAGAAGAAGAAGAAGAAGAAGAAGAACAACAACAAGAAAAAGAAGGCCAAGCCCGCACAAGCAAAGAAGGATCCTATTGTGGGTGGCAAAGCCACTCATGATGATCATGCGGGAATTGCTAACCCTCACTATGTTTTATTTCATGATTATTATGGTGATGTTTATGCAAAATATGTTGGTCCAAATGATGGTTATGTTGCTTGGTCTATTTGGGTTCCAAAGACCCTTGTTGCTAACAAAAGAGGACCCATTGAGAAATGGGGACCTAAAACCAAGCAATGATCTCTTGTAGGACTATGCTTTCGGTGGATCAAAATGGGTGCTTGATAGTGGATGCACAAGTCATATGACCGGAAGCAAGAAGATCATGACGGAGATGAGGCCGAACGTTAACAATATAACCGTCACTTATGGAGACATGTCACAATCCGAGGTATTGGGCCTTGGCAAGGTGGTGGTCGCACCGGATATTTCCCTTGTGGACGTCATGCTTGTTGAGACCCTTGGTTACAATTTACTTTCAGTTCGTGCACTTGGTAAGATGGGCTTTGCCGTCTTCATTGATAATGAAATTATGGTACTCTTGTGGAGCAAGTCTCTAAAGGTCGCTTTCGTTGGACACATTGAAAACAACTTGTATGTGGTGGACTTCTCGAGGAAAACCACTACGGGTGCAATGTGTTTATTTGGAAAGGCCGATGTGGGTTGGCTTTGGCATCGCCGACTAGCCCATGTCAATATGAGAACTTTGCAAAGCCTTCACAAGGGTGGCCACATTCTTGGACTAAAAGAGAATGTTTCTTTTGCCAAAGATCGTGTTTGCAGGGCTTGTGTTCTAGGAAAAATGCATGAGTCTCCTCATTCAAGCAAGACTATCATTTCTTCCAAGAGGATCTTGGAGCTCCTTCATGTGGATCTTTTTGGTCCTCCCTCTCATGCAAGTCTTGGTGGGAAGAAATATTGTTTGGTGATTGTTGATGACTATTCAAGATATACTTGGGTCCATTTCTTCAAGCACAAGAGTGAGACTCAACAAACCATCATCGACTTTGCCAAAGAAGTTGAACGTCAACATGGGCAAAATATATTGGCAATAAGAAGTGACAATGGCTCCGAATTCAAGAACTACACCTTAAATGGGTTTCTTAGTGATGAGAGGATTCGTCATCAATATTCCGCTGCATACACCCCTCAACAAAATGGTGTAGTCGAGAGGAAGAACCGGACTCTTATGGATATGGCTAGGTCCATGTTGGCGGAGTTTAAGTCTCCATACAACTTTTGGGCCGAAGCTATCTCTACGGCGTGTCACTCTTCGAACCGGCTCTTCCTCCGCAAAGGCTTAAACAAGACTCCATATGAAATACTCACCGGAAGCAATCCCAACATCTCCTACTACCGGGTTTTCGGGTGTAAGTGTTTCTTTCAAAGAAAAGGAGTTTGTTTAGGTAAATTTGATCCGAAAGCTATAGAAGGTATTTTTGTTGGTTATGGTGCCGAATCCCACACTTATAGAGTCTTCAACAAGTCCACCAGACGTGTTGAAGAATCTTGTAGTGTGGTATTCGAAGAAAATGATGGCTCCCAAGGGGGGCGAGATGTTGTTGCTTGTGATGTAGATGATGAAGTACCTCAAGATGCCATAAGAAGAATGGGCGTGGGATTTTTCCGCCCCATTGAGGGACACCTTGTGGCGGACCGAGAAGGACTATGCTCTACTCAAGTGGAGCCCTCATCTACGCAAGCTCATCAAGCCTCTCCCGAAGAAGCAACTAATGCACCAACCGAAGAACAAGACAAGGACTTTCATGAAGAAGAAGGGGCACCACCATCCTCTCCGATCATTTCAACCGCCCCTTACTCTTCACAAGACCAAGATCAACCTACTCATGAAGAGAGTGATGATGTGCATAATGATGATCAAGGTCAAGTTGATGGTCAAGACGGGGACCAAAATGATCAAGATGATCAAGTGATTCCTCCAAGGTCAAATGAGGAAATCAAAGCCCGTCGCAAGAAAAGAGTTGAAAGGGATTTGGAACTTAAAGATCATACCCTTGAAAGGGTTATTGGAGATTTAAGAGGCAAAGTGTCAACCCGGAGTCAATTGGCAAAGTTTAGCCATCATCATGCCTATATCTCCATGGTTGAACCCAAGAAAGTCTTTGAAGCACTTGAAGATACGGATTGGTTGGATGCTATGCATGAAGAACTCAATAACTTCAAGCGCAATAATGTATGGGTGTTAGTGGAGAAGCCAAGGGAGTGCTGCAATGTGATTGGCACAAAGTGGATATTCAAGAACAAGCAAGATGAGCATGGAATTGTTGTAAGGAACAAGGCAAGATTGGTTGCTCAAGGTTTCTCTCAAGTTGAAGGGATTGACTTTGGAAAGACTTATGCTCCCGTGGCTCGCCTTGAGTCCATCCGTATCCTTCTTGCATATGCCACTCATCATAATTTGAAGTTGCAACAAATGGATGTTAAGAGTGCTTTTCTTAATGGTCCATTGAAAGAGGAAGTGTATGTTAAGAAACCCCCGGGGTTTGAGGACCTCAACTTCCCTAACCATGTCTACAAACTCCATAAGGCACTCTATGGCCTTAAACAAGCCCCACGTGCGTGGTACGAGCACCTTAGGGAGTTGTTGTTAGACCGTGGGTTTGAAGTTGGGCAAATCAATCCCACTCTTTTTACTAAGAGGGTCAATGGGGAGCTTTTCGTATGCCAACTATATGTTGATGATATTATTTTTGGCTCTACTAACAACGCTTTTAATGATGAATTCTCAAAGCTTATGACCGATAGGTTCGAGATGTCTATGATGGGCGAAATGAAGTTCTTTCTTGGTTTTGAAATCAAGCAATTGAAAGAAGGGACTTTTATTAATCAAGCCAAATATGTCCAAGACATGCTCAAGAGGTTCAAGATGAAGGAACTAAATAGGGCCGCCACACCAATGGCCACTAAATGTCATCTTGAACTAGATCCCAATGGTAAAGACGTGGATCAAAAGGCATACCGTTCTATGATCGGCTCTTTGCTTTACCTTTGCGCATCTAGACCCGATATTGTGTTGAGTGTAGGTGTGTGTGCAAGGTATCAAGCCGCTCCTAAAGAAATCCACCTTATGGCGGTTAAGTGGATCTTTCGATATTTGGTTCATACCCCAACTTATGGGCTTTGGTATCCCAAAGGCTCGGATTTCTCTCTTTGTGGCTTCACGGATTCGGATTGGGCCGGTGACAAGGATGATAGGAAATCAACCTCCGGAGCTTGCCAATTTCTTGGTAGGTCTTTGGTGTGTTGGTCTTCTAAGAAGCAAAATTGTATATCTCTCTCCACCGCCGAAGCCGAATACATTGCCGCCACAAGTGGATGCACTCAATTGTTGTGGATGAGGCAAACTTTAAAGAAATATGGTGTCAATTATGACAAAGTGCCTCTTTTATGCGACAATGAAAGTGCTATCAAGATCGCCTATAATCCGGTGCAACATTCAAGAACCAAGCATATTGAGATCCGGAATCATTTTATTAGAGATCATGTTGCCCGTGGTGATATTGAGCTTGCATATGTTTGCACCAAGGATCAACTTGCCGATATTTTCATGAAGCCTCTTGATGAAGCAAGATTTGGATATTTGAGGAATGAGCTAAATATCATTGATTCAAGGAGTGTGGCTTGAGCATCTTGCAATTACACCTATATTTCAATACTTGTTTGGTTTAGGTGTGGGCATGGAGATAGGGGGAGTGCGGTCCTAATTAATTGGGCTATCCCTCCCCCCGTAATGCCGATAGTAATCATATCATTCTCTTAATATCATTTTTGTGATATATGAGCTTCAATGACGAGTAGTGGTTATGGACCCAAGATACATCTTTGCGGTCCAATGCCATAACACTCATACATGGTGGCTTCGGCCACCGACCTCTTCTTTTTGAAGAGTTGATTCCTTGCATATCTTCTTTGAAGCCTTGGTGTTCTTTCTTCGTGTTGTTTCTTACTTTGATATGGGAAGGCACTTGCATTGGATTTTTCATTGATTTGTTCTTGCAATATCAAGTGCCGAGAACCACTCCATGTTTGCTCTCTCACCTAAGCCATCCTATCTCAAGACATCTAATCTATGCACACGAGTTCATTTTTTCGTCAAAAATATCTTCAGTTTTTGAAAATTTCGAGTGGTTCAGTTTCTGGCTTCCCAGGCCGGAATATCCGCCCCCTTGGGCGGAATATCCGGGGGGGGGAAGGGGCGGATTATCCGGGCTAACTTTGGTCGGATAATCCAGCCGGAGTGGCGCCTAGGTATTTAAGGGTGGGGTTGGGCTGCCCTCCGGGCAGTTCCTTCCCCCGCCCTAGGGTTTCCCTGCCGCCGTCGCCTCTCCCTCGCCGCCACCGGAGCTCCGGCCGTCCCCGCAGCTGGTCCTCGCCGGAGTTTGGTCTCCTCCACCTTGGGAGGGCTTTCACCAAGCCATTTTTGCAATGGATGCGGGTATTTTCCTAACCCTAGGGTGTGATTTTACCTATGCATGTTCTTGGTGTTTAGTCCTCTTCTTGTTGATTTCTTGCCATCACGAATCTTGTTGTATGTACATTCCTCCCGATCTATCAAATTACTGTCTTATAGCAAGCTTTTTGGGGAATTTTCGAGGGGGCGGATTATTCGGCCCCCTGGCCGGATAATCCGGCATGGCAATACTTTTTCTGCATTTTTCCCTAAGTTGCTGTCAATAGTTTGATTCATTGTGTGAAGATTGTCCTTTCATACAACATGATTCTTGATCCTCTTTCAGTAACTCGTGTGCATATGCTTATCCCCTTGCTACCCATGTCTATCTCTCTCACAGGTGGTTCGAGCTTACCGAAGCGCAAGCATCAGCTTGTTCCGAATGAAGAAGGAGTCCTAGTTGATGAGGTTGCACTCCGTAAGCGTCAGAGGGAAGCTGAAAGAAATGCTCATAAAGCAAAAGTTGCCAAAGCTCAAGCCCGTCGTCACAAAGGCAAAGACACTCGTCCCAACTACAAGAGCGTGGCTGAGGCTGAATACATTCTTGTGCGGCGCAACAATTGGTACGCCACATCCAGAGATGAAGACATTGAGGACCGTGGTTTTTGGAATGAAGAGCAGTGGGCCATCTTCCGTGATGTCTATGAGCCTTTCAAGAATCCATGTCGACCGATGCATCCTATTGACCTCGATCACCTTCGCAGCAAGACCTACTTTGGTGAGGCCGTTTCTGTGCTTGAGAAGATGGGACTGACTGAGCTTGCTACTTTACAGTGCAACTATAACCCCGGCCTCATCAAGCAGTTTTTTGCCACTCTTGTGATCTTGCCCAACCCTCAGAAGTCGATGAAGTGGATGTCTGGAGAGCATGAATGTACAACAGATTTCTCAGTGTTTGCCTCTCTCTTGGGGTATGCTTATGATGGGGAGACTCCAGTGGGTCGCCGTGTTCACTCTCTAGGGACAAAGCCCGACAAGGACAAGCTCTATGACCTCTATGACTCCACAGGCATTGTGGGCTTTATCAATGGCCTGCATCCACTCTATGATCAGCTTGTCCGCATTTTCAGAGAGAACATTGCTCCTAGTGGTGGTAACAATGATGCCATCCGCACCTCACTTGTTGACCTCCTCTTCCTTGCTCATCAGTGTGCTACTTCTACCGACCCGGATGAGGACTTCACTCTTGATGTGATGGATTTTATCTTCTATGAGCTCAAGGATGCTATCATTCAGAGGAACACAGTGCCATATGCTCCCTACATCATGCTTCTCATCAAGCATGCCCTTGGAGATTATGATATCAATGATGATTGTGTGGAGCACCTAGTCAAGAGGATGTATGTCAAGAGGAAGAAGACTCCAGCCCCTTCCACTGCTTTTCCTAGTACCTTCATGAATGATGCGAGGTCGAGTGCTTCTACTCGTGATCAGAGGGCTGCTGCTACTGCTATGTCCAGGGAAGTGAGGAAGCTCAGTTGGTTTGAGAGGAATGTTCTTTGCATGAAGGTTGAGATCCACCATGAGAACTATCAGGCCTACATTGAGAGGAAGGCTATTCAGGACACTCAGCAGTTGATTCTACACCGTCTTAGTGGTGCACAGACTGCCGAGCCTGTAATATCCCAGGATTAGAGGTCATAAAATAGAGACAACAGATGTGTGCATTGCATTCATGCATAAGAAAATCTGGAATTTTTTCGCGCTTTTCATTAAAACCTGTGAAAGTGATTGAAGTTTCACTTGAGTTGATGGAATTGAAGTAGCTCACCAACTAAAGCGCGATAAACTTCAACATGACCTTTGATTAAACCTTGTTTTGGGGTAGAGATATCACATCAGTTAAAAGAGAGTAAAGTGAGGTATAACAAAAACATTACCACATCATCTTATGAACCAATACCTATTTCTACCATGATCATCAGAGTATTCATTCAACTTAAATTAATTAACCATATATGTCACAAAGTAACTCAACACAAGTCTTATCTTCAAATCCTTATCTATACTCTATTCTCAAACATTCAAATATATTTCTCTTCTGAACTAGAAGAGAGAAGCCTATCCATTTGGAGTTATTCTCATTTTATGGATAGAACCTTAGGATATAATTTACATACTTAGAAGTAGGAGTGGTTAACCTAATACCAAATTGACTAGAAGATTATTAACCACTTTAGGTGAGTAGCACATAAGGGGAGATTATATACATAATCTCAGAAGAGAGTTACAGCCAAGAGACAATTCTTATTAGAGGAGTTTACAGTAGAGTTTAACTACTTAAATAATTAGCCAGTACTTCTAGATATAATTTAATTCACTCTTAAACTTGTTACCAAAATTGGTAAACCATAAGGTCTAAAGTGCATAAAAGCCACCCATTCTTATTTAAATCATAACTTATTAACTATAAGAGATATAACAAAACTAAGCTCATTTACATTACATTAAATAGATCAAACTATTTGAATAAAAATAACTAGGACCATTTTGAAACTCTTATGATCATGCCCTGGTGAAATCAAATCAAATCACTTAAAATTTGAACATGACCTTGCTAACCTTGGATATTTTGAGCACAACTTATAATAGGAACAAATAAGATATGACAATAGGCATAATTCACATTAACATGATCATTTCAAATATGAACTTTGGAAGTTAAACTTCCAAACAATTAATGCAAAATCAATTGATAACAATTCAATTATGAATTACAAATATGTATAAGAATATGAATTGATTCAGCCACAAGTCCACTTAGTGCCAAATGCCACTTGGCTGTCCAAAATAAAGATTATTAGAGGATAATCATCATGCCACCTAGGATAGTTATCCACTGGAAAATATCTTCCTTTACTTGAACTCTTTACGACAACAAGTAGCTTACTCACCTTGCTCAAACAAGAGTCATCACTTGAGGTGTCAACTTGTGGTGAGCCTCAAGATACTATAAAAGGAACCCCTTGGCATCCATTTTGACACCATAAAATCATGGTAGGAGGACACCAACAAATTTGGGCCTTATCATACATTATATAGGGCCAAGAAACACCACCATCACACCAGCAACACCACCACACAATCCACCCTGCTCATGAGTTGAGCAACATGGCAGGATTCACCACCACCAGCACAACCAAAAAAACCAAACCAGCAAGACCAAGACCAAATGGTTAATTAGTTCAATTAGGAATTAGGTCAAGCAGCTAGGAGGTGCAGGCATGCCACAAGACGCAGGTTTATCAAATTTCCCGAAGAACAAGCTTCACAAGACCACCAGGTTGGTCTAGTATGAGAAGAGAGGAGTGTAGTTAGTGGGAAAAAGGGAATCAATCACCATAGACAAGAGAAATATATGCCTCTGATCTGAAATCATCTACTAAAAACATATACATGATCCAGGGGCATATCACATGCATCTAAATGATCATATGAGCACCAAGAACAAACAAGTAAATTTAATAGAAAGCAAATCAAACCCAGAAAATGTAGGGTAGCTATTCATATCATGCATATGTCTGTACCAAGAAATCACTGTTAACTCATGCATATTATTCACACACTTACACTTGCATAACAAAGGTTAGAACATTATCTTTAGCTGCCATTAGTTAGTGAACACACCAAAAGTTAATTGTGTGAATGCTTATATAGCCTAGCATGCTAAGATAAATTAGCAAACACTAGCAATCCATTGAAGTCATTCACAAAACAATTTGCAACCTCAAGTAATCATGATTGAATTAATCTTTATTAAGATTCCTATTTAAACCCTAGTAATATCTACAATATTTCATGTGCTAATAAAACTTTTCTTGATACTCTGTGTGTTACTAGTGAGTACCTAAACATATTTTAGAAGAACTCCCAAGTTTTAAATCTACAAAAACAGAATACAAATTCAAATAGAATTCAAATTTGAAAATGGAAAATGGAAAAAGAATCAAAACAGAAAAAAGGGGGGAAATGACTTACCTGGACCGAAGCCCACCGAACCGGCCCACTTAGGCAGCCCAAGCTAGCCCGGCCTGAGATACCGTTTCGGGAGGGGAAAGAAGAAGTCCTCTCCTTCCTCCTCCACATGCTCGACAGCACACCGACGGCGAGGCCACGTTACCGCGCTGCCGTTGTCGACCGTCTTCGACGTCGTTGACCTCCACGTGGCCGTTCTCATCCACTCCGCGTCCACTGGCAATCCAATCGTAGTGATTCGTGCCCAGTAGCAACACCACCAAAGTCGCCACATCTGGACCATCGCCGGCGAGAGGTCGTCATACCCGAGCTCAGCATGAGCTATAAAAACCCCGGAGCTCGCCCCAAACCCTAGAAGCTTTCTCTGCCACCTCTCTGTCTCTCAACCCCTCTCCCATTCTCTCTGTCTCCCACAGACCACCACGTGGAGATCGCCGGAGTTCATCACCGCACTATTATCAGGGACCCCCGAGCTCCAACAAGTGATCTGGGAGGAGCTCCTCGCTTTGTTGATCATCTAGGAGGAGCAAATCATCAAGGGGAGGACTACACCGAGCCAATTTGACCATTCCTTCCTGCAGAAGCTCACCGGAATCCGCGAAACTCCGTTCACCACCGTCATCAATCAGCCTCACCGAGGATCTCTTTGTGTTTAGGGTAATCATGCGCACCTCCAGAGCATCCTATGGTTTCATTAGGGCGTCTGTATCGGGTAATTGGAGATCACCGCCGTGCGCCACCGTAGGAGCAGGTCGCCGGACAAGCTCTGGTGACCATTAGGTCTCGACACCGCTACTTTCTGGTTCAGCGTAGTGTCCCGGTTCTAACCGTGCAACCCACGCATCCCGGGGAGGCCTACCTCGTCGTCTCCGGCGATCACCGTCGTCCGGCCATGCCCAGTCAACATGTTGACTTGGTCATTGCCCTAGTGGCAGCTGACTTGGCATTGGACCCACCAGTCAGTCGTAGTAGCTAGGTTATGCCTCGGTACAAAAAAAGTCTGGTCCAATAAATAGAAATACCGGAAAATGTCTAAAACTTAGAAAAATCATATCTATTTCGTTTTAAATCAGAAAAATGCAAATAATATATCAAAATGATCACAAAAATAAGACCTAGTTGTTTGTACTGTAAGATTATATACTTGTGTGGAATAATTTTGAGTGAAATTTAAAAACATGTTTAAGTACTATTTTTGAATATGAATATGAAACAAATTTAAGAATCAAATAACTTTTCTGAATGAGAAATGAATGTTTATAAACTCAAATTAGTTTATTGAAACAACATTTCATTGTTTAAGTTTAGTACTTCTAAAACTTTACTATTAGTATTTAAAAACCTAAAACTATTTCCATAGATAATTTTAAATACTAAAATCAAGAAAAATCCTAAATAACTATTGGCTTGTATTAAGATCTATTTTCAACTATAACCTAGTAAATGAAAATTGTCTTACTGATAGTTACTTATAATCATAAGGATGTCTAAAATCAATTTAGAAACCATTTAAAATTGTGATTCAAACCATAACAACTATTAATTAAAGAGTTTATATTTTCTTAACTACTTAAATGTTCTTAGAAAGTAACTATCTAAAAATGAATTTAATTAGTAAGTATCCATTAAGGAATATGTTCTTCAAAAGTTATTCTTTTGAAGAACATCAGTTAAGCATCACAACAACTCTTATGCCATCAAACCAAATACTTTCTTATATATGTTAAGATTGTTGTCAACCCTAAAACTAGTTAGGTATTGTTCTCTGATATGCTTTATTTCCACTTTACATGTCCATGATTAACCAAGTGATTGCTAATTATAAGATGCAACTTAAAGGTGTTACTTTCATGTCTTCACCATTAATGATCATTCACTTGTAACAAGGAATGATTATAAAACCCTAAAACAATAGCTCTTGTTAAAGTCTTATTATTTAATAGCACCTGATAGTGATCTAACCTAAAATGCTCAACAACCTTGTTCTAGTGTGATTTAAAAGTGCAACACATCATAAAGAAATCACCATAATTCAATAATAACAAATCATCAGGGTTGGGTTACGCTTAGATCAATTCATATCATATATTATGCATATCATGCTGCAGATTTCTAACATCATCCCTACCGGATGATGATTGCTATTTCAGAATTGGGATTTCTGTCGTATCGAAGACCTTGACTCGCATAATCTTGCGATCAAAAAGGCAAGTTCACTCTTGCTCATGCCTTTTGATTATTTTTAGCAAATTACTTGCAAACTTATACCTGTGGTATTACTACTGCATCTAAAAAGCAAAAGGTTCTCTTTTCATAATTAATATGCTAGCTAGTTATTGACCCGAGTGGTGGTAACCTAGGATGGCTGGCAAATGGAACCACGGTATGATGGATGTGGTGGAGGTTCCATTTGCACGGGAAAGTAAACCCTAGGATTAATAACAAATGTCGCCAGTGATTCTTGCGCCGTACAATGCGCGTTAACCATGAGATCTGGAATGGGACGAGAAAGTTAGCTAGATCTTCTTCCTTTCGCATGTTAACGGATGTACCATGCCGGAGCTGCCATTCCGTGGGGATGGAGCAACATGGGTGGGACCCCTGAGTTTCCCCCGGTACCAGGTGTCTATGATGGATTGTAAGAATCTGGTCGTGGGTAAAGCCGTGTATCCGGGAGATGTCTACCGGGGACCAGCCAGCTTACAAAAGGGTGGGCATGCGGGGTCGCGGAGAAGGGTAGTGATTGGCTTGGATCTTAGACTGGGCCCCATACAAGTGAAGTATGGACAAGTAGGCCACTTGGTTGTGCAACAAGGCTAAGATCTCTCATGGGTAAAGCAACGCACCTCTGCAGAGTTATCAAATTGTGGCTTGTCACTCCTTGTTCCGGGAAGGAACTGCGAACGCGGCAGGAAAGGAACTCCATGAAGTTCTAATCAACCTGTGAAGGCTGACGGACATAGTTCTTCAGAATAAAAGCAACCTCTTGAAGAAATGTTTACAAAAACTTGTATTGCCAAATGACTCTTGGGTCTACGGCTGTAGATAGTGCATAAAACACTTTATTCCCTATATGAACTTGCTGGGTAACGGTCGTTACTCACCCCACTCCCTCTTAACCCTTGCTTAGATTGGAGGCATCAGGAGGAGGCAATCCCAATGAACCGAAGCTGAAGAAGAAGTCTTGACCAAAGGTGAAGCTGTCAATGGAGTCAACACCTATATCAAGCTTGGTGGAAAACTAGAATAGGTATAGAAGGGAACCAAATCCCTAATCCTAGAACCTAAGTAGTTAGGGTAATTCTGTAGTGAGTAGTAAGCCAACTGCATTAGTTGTAGCTTTTGTTTAGTCTTCAGTGTATTCTTTCTTGATTGTAGTCGCCAGGACTAAGCCTCTACCTATTGAGGAGGTTCTGAAGATCTTCTGTATGATGAAAATTGTAATTCTATAGTCATGCCTTGGACCTGTGATGTTTCTGTTGTACCACTCTGAGGGATGTAATACTAGTGAGACGGTGTTTCATTGGTGTTATGTCAACGACTTGCATACTACACATGCAGTGGTATGCTGGGTCACCGCAGCTGGTATCAGAGCAAACGCTTTGACCTTAGGATTAAAACCCTTTAATAGGAGACCTGTAGGTCAGGTAGTGACTATAGGAAGCCATCTTATCTAAACCAATTCTTCTTATGACTTGGGATGGATATTCAATAAAAGAATAGTCCTGACACACTTGAGTCAAATTTCTTACCTGTTTTTCTTAAGTGAAGTCAGGTATCTTGTTATATACCAGGTAGATATGATATCATTAGAGCCTTACATGAAGGATGGAAGTAGATCACATTTGGTATACAATATATGGTAGTCCAAAGAGAGGATACAACCGGAATGGGAACTATCCTATTGGAAGAAGTAGACTAAGGTCGTTATCTTAAACTTAAGTCATCCAAAACTATAGTAGGATGATGTTAAGTGATGAAGTGAAGCTAGATGAAGTTGTAGGACCTCATGTTAAGTCTTGTATGTGGATACTCAAGAACTCCATATACAAGTATGATGTACCAACAGAGTAAACAGTTTAATCATGTTAGATTCACCTGAGAATCTTCACATGAAGTAGTACAACTTTCTAGTAAACCAGCAATTTCAAGCTGAGGAGGAAGATGCTCAAGGAGAATTGTGAAGGAAATGTCCAAATCATGGCAAGTGTACCAAAACCATAGTCTTTAGTTGGAGAAGATTTATCAAAGCACAATGGAGAAGCTCTATGGAAGTCGTGGAGTTGTGTGAACCATGCTTAGTGAAGTATGTATGAGGTATAGGAATGTAAGAAGTTTGAGAGATCATGTGAGATTAATCTTCAATAGAACGGAAGGTAAGTTATAGAAGGATAGAAAGGCACGTATAGGTCAGGCGTAAAGACTTACAAAACCATTTTGTTCAAATTATTTGGTTGCAATTGAGCAATTGAAGTAAATATTGAGACAAAGAGTAGTAGTCCACCACTATGTGCAATATAGCACGATATAAACCTATATTACTTGGTGCTATAGAGTACACATCTAAGCCCGAACTTTAGAGATGTTTTACTCAACGGGCTTATGATGATGTATGTTGCCAGCACACATTTGGATTTTTCTTGGATTTTTATTGATTGACTAGATCCATACATGAAGTTTAACTCTGATATGCAAATGCATGTTGCATTATCAAGTTCTTACTTCATGGTATTGGTCTAGAGGGTTAAAGGATTCGTGTGAGGAAGAGACGAGTTCCGAAGATAGTCAAGACAATGATGAAGAAATCACAAGAAGAAGGAAGCCAAATAAGAAGGGAATGCAAGAGAAGTCACTTAAGGAACAACATATTAGGATTCCAATGGTGTATTTCTTGCAATACAAACCCTAGAAGAGGAAAAATTGATTAAGAGATACCACAGTAGTAAGACACATTCATGGAAGTATCATGAAGTGGTGGAAGTATGAAGTATTGGAGTTTAGTGGAACTCTAAGTTTGTGAATACTGGGTCCTAACACCAGATCATGGAGTAGAACCACTAATTAGGTTAGCTACCATTGAGTTTGAGGTATTTGAGCTCGTTGTTATGCAGCCTTGGTTATGCTTAGTATATCACGGGTCGATTGAGGTGTTGTAGTACCGATGATCCATTCCGGTATTGCCTACTGCTTTACTCAGCCTGGGAGTGGTAACCCCAGTAACCCTTGTTGCTAGCGTGACTAAGACACATAACATTTCTGTATAACATTGATCCCTAAGTCCCAAAATCTTGAATTGTAGATTGGTGGTTAAGACATTAGTAGTATCTTTTCTTATCTTCGAGTTGTAGTCTTGGTCTATGGACCAAGACTTGTGAGATTTTCGCAGGTTTTCGCGTTAATAATGATCCGTTGAAGCCATTCATTCATTTATACCCCGGTTAGTTCATATTAAGTTCAACTTATACAATTGCCTGTCGTGGATGTCCTCCGGTACAAGAGAAACTCTGCCGGATTTCTCCCATGGCTTTGTATAGACCTTACAGTTTGAATTAGGATAGATTATGATAGGAAAACCCAATCCTTATCAGCTATTAGAACTTTTGGGTAAGTACATGCATCCAAAAGTGGAACAGAAGACCTACCTAAATTAATAACTGAGGAATTCGTACTAGATATCCACAACTGAGTGGGTACACCGCAGATTTCTTCAAGAAACCATTAGAAAGATGTAGTAGTAAGACCGACATAGACTTATAGTTTAACCATGGACTCCAGATGGTTAGAGGACAATAAGTTCAAGGACCATTAGAAAAGTCTAAGTGGGAGAGTTAAGCAATGAGTTGGAAGTAGTAGACTCAGTGAATTGGAATGAAAGCTAGTATGAACCACAGCTGGAGAAGGTTGATATTAGAGTTAACCCTAGTCTTAAACCTAGAAGACCTATTAAGACCATTCTTAGGTAAGAAAACCAAGAACCAACTAGGAAGACTTGCTGGAACAACCACTAGGACCCTATAAGCCATAGAAGGTGTTGAAAACAACGATAATTCAAGTGAATGACCAAGAAAAGACAAGGTTGAATGGAATTCAAGTGACTGTTGTTCAGAGTTAGACAACAGAGGATTCAAGGAACACTCTGGGCAATGGATATCATCTGTATCCAAATGAGTTGGATAAGGAGTTGCAAGATAGTTGATATCCACAACAAGTTCATCCTACAACGTAAGAGAGCGTAAACTTCGGGACAAAGTTTAGTTTAAGGGGGAGAGACTGTAATATCCCAGGATTAGAGGTCATAAAATAGAGACAACAGATGTGTGCATTGCATTCATGCATAAGAAAATCTGCAATTTTTTCACTCTTTTCATTAAAACCTGTCAAAGTGATTGAAGTTTCACTTGAGTTGATGGAATTGAAGTAGCTCACCAACTAAAGCGCGATAAACTTCAACATGACCTTTGATTAAACCTTGTTTTGGGGTAGAGATATCACATCAGTTAAAAGAGAGTAAAGTGAGGTATAACAAAAACATTACCACATCATCTTATGAACCAATACCTATTTCTACCATGATCATCAGAGTATTCATTCAACTTAAATTAATTAACCATATATGTCACAAAGTAACTCAACACAAGTCTTATCTTCAAATCCTTATCTATACTCTATTCTCAAACATTCAAATATATTTCTCTTCTGAACTAGAAGAGAGAAGCCTATCCATTTGGAGTTATTCTCATTTTATGGATAGAACCTTAGGATATAATTTACATACTTAGAAGTAGGAGTGGTTAACCTAATACCAAATTGACTAGAAGAGTATTGACCACTTTAGGTGAGTAGCACATAAGGGGAGATTATATAAATAATCTCAGAAGAGAGTTACAGCCAAGAGACAATTCTTATTAGAGGAGTTTACAATAGAGTTTAACTACTTAAATAATTAGCCAGTACTTCTGGATATAATTTAATTCACTCTTAAACTTGTTACCAAAATTGGTAAACCATAAGGTCTAAAGTGCATAAAAGGCACCCATTCTTATTTAAATCATAACTTATTAACTATAAGAGATATAACAAAACTAAGCTCATTTACATTACATTAAATAGATCAAACTATTTGAATAAAAATAACTAGGACCATTTTGAAACTCTTATGATCATGCCCTGGTGAAATCAAATCAAAT
Organism: Dactylis glomerata; assembly: GCA_007115705.1. Classification (NCBI taxonomy): domain Eukaryota; kingdom Viridiplantae; phylum Streptophyta; class Magnoliopsida; order Poales; family Poaceae; genus Dactylis; species Dactylis glomerata. The sequence continues at coordinate 4,134,131 of QXEO01000170.1, forward strand.
CACTTAAAATTTGAACATGACCTTGCTAACCTTGGATATTTTGAGCACAACTTATAATAGGAACAAATAAGACATGACAATAGGCATAATTCACATTAACATGATCATTTCAAATATGAACTTTGGAAGTTAAACTTCCAAACAATTAATGCAAAATCAATTGATAACAATTCAATTATGAATTACAAATATGTATAAGAATATGAATTGATTCAGCCACAAGTCCACATAGTGCCAAATGCCACTTGGCTGTCTAAAATAAAGATTATTAGAGGATAATCATCATGCCACCTAGGATAGTTATCCACTGGAAAATATCTTCCTTTACTTGAACTCCAAGTAATGCTCATAGTTATCCACTTGAAAATATCTTCCTTTACTTGAACCCCAAATAATGCTCATGCATGAGAGCTTGACAACAAGTAGCTTACTCACCTTGCTCAAACAAGAGTCATCACTTGAGGTGTCAACTTGTGGTGAGCCTCAAGATACTATAAAAGGAACCCCTTGGCATCCATTTTGACACCATAAAATCATGGTAGGAGGACACCAACGAATTTGGGCCTTATCATATATTAGATAGGGCCAAGAAACACCACCATCACACCAGCAACACCACCACACAATCCACCCCGCTCATGAGTTGAGCAACAGGGCAGGATTCACCACCACCAGCATAACCAAAAGAACCAAACCAGCAAGACCAAGACCAAATGGTTACTTAGTTCAATTAGGAATTAGGTCAAGCAGCTAGGAGGTGCAGGCATGCCACAAGACGCAGGTTTATCAAATTTCCCAAAGAACAAGCTTCACAAGACCACCAGGTTGGTCTAGTATGAGAAGAGAGGAGTGTAGTTAGTGGGAAAAAGGGAATCAATCACCATAGGCAAGAGAAATATATGCCTCTGATCTGAAATCATCTACTAAAAACATATACATGATCCAGGGGCATATCACATGCATCTAAATGATCATATGAGCACCAAGAACAAACAAGTAAATTTAATAGAAAGCAAATCAAACCCAAAAAATGTAGGGTAGCTATTCATATCATGCATATGTCTGTACCAAGAAATCACTGTCAACTCATGCATATTATTCACACACTTACACTTGCATAACAAAGGTTAGAACATTATCTTTAGCTGCCATTAGTTAGTGAACACACCAAAAGTTAATTGTGTGAATGCTTATATAGCCTAACATGCTAAGATAAATTAGCAAACACTAGCAATCCATTGAAGTCATTCACAAAACAATTTGCAACCTCAAGTAATCATGATTGAATTAATCTTTATTAAGATTCCTATTTAAACCCTAGTAATATCTACAATATTTCATGTGCTAATAAAACTTTTCTTGATACTCTGTGTGTTACTAGTGAGTACCTAAACATATTTTAGAAGAACTCCCAAGTTTTAAATCTGCAAAACAGAATACAAATTCAAATAGAACTCAAATTTGAAAATGGAAAATGGAAAAAGAATCAAAACAGAAAAAAGAGGGGAAATGACTTACCTGGACCGAAGCCCACTGAACCGGCCCACTTAGGCAGCCCAAGCCTACCCGGCCTGAGATACCGTTTCAGGAGGGGAAAGAAGAAGTCCTCTTCTTCCTCCTCCACATGCTCGACAGCACACCGACGGCGAGGCCACATCACCGCGCTGCCGTTGTCGACCGTCTTCGACGTCGTTGACCTCCACATAGCCGTTCTCATCCACTCCGTGTCCACTGGCAATCCAATCGCAGTGATTCGTGCCCAGTAGCAACACCACCAAAGTCGCCACATCTGGACCGTCGCCGGTGAGAGGTCGTCGTACCCGAGCTCAGCATGAGCTATAAAAACCCCAGAGCTTGCCCCAAACCCTAGAAGCTTTCTCTGCCACCTCTCTGTCTCTCAACCCCTCTCCCATTCTCTTTGTCTCCCATAGACCACCACGTGGAGATCGCCAGAGTTCATCACCGCACTATTATCAGGGACCCCCCCCGCTCCAACAAGTGATCTGGGAGGAGCTCCTCGCTTTGTTGATCATCTAGGAGGAGCAAATCATCAAGGGGAGGACTACACCGAGCCAATTTGACCATTCCTTCCTGCAGAAGCTCGCCAGAATCCGCGAAGCTCCGTTCACCACCGTCATCAATCAGCCTCACCGAGCATCTCTTTGTGTTCAGGGTAATCATGCGCACCTCCAGAGCATCCTATGGTTTCATTAGGGCGTCTTTATCGGGTAATCGGAGATCACCGCCGTGCGCCGCCGTAGGAGCAAGTCGCCGGACAAGCTCCGGTGACCATTAGGTCTCGACACCGCTACTTTCTGGTTCAGCGTAGTGTCCCGGTTCTAACCGTGCAACCCACGCGTCCCGGGGAGGCCTACCTCGTCATCTCCGGCGATCACCGTCGTCCGGCCATGCCTAGTCAACATGTTGACTTGGTCGTTGCCCTAGTGGCAGCTGACTTGGCATTGGACCCACCAGTCAGTCGTAGAAGCTAGGTTATGCCTCGGTACAAAAAAAGTCTGGTCCAATAAATAGAAATACCAGAAAATGTCTAAAACTTAGAAAAATCATATCTATTTCGTTTTAAATCAGAAAAATGCAAATAATATATCAAAATGATCACAAAAATAAGACCTAGTTGTTTGTACTGTAAGATTATATACTTGTGTGGAATAATTTTGAGTGAAATTTAAAAACATGTTTAAGTACTATTTTTGAATATGAATATGAAACAAATTTAAGAATCAAATAACTTTTCTGAATGAGAAATGAATGTTTATAAACTCAACTTAGTTTATGGAAACAACATTTCATTGTTTAAGTTTAGTACTTCTAAAACTTTACTATTAGTATTTATAAACCTAAAACTATTTCCATAGATAATTTTTAAATATTAAAATCAAGAAAAATCCTAAATAACTATTGGCTTGTATTAAGATCTATTTTCAACTATATAACCTAGTAAATGAAAATTGTCTTACTGAGAGTTACTTATAATCATAAGGATTTCTAAAATCAATTTAGAAACCATTTAAAATTGTGATTCAAACCATAACAACTATTAATAAAAGAGGTTATATTTTCTTAACTACTTAAATGTTCTTAGAAAGTAACTATCTAAAAATGAATTTAATTAGTAAGTATCCATTAAGGAATATGTTCTTCAAAAGTTATTCCTTTGAAGAACATCAGTTAAGCATCACAACAACTCTTATGCCATGGTGCCCCTGCTGGCCGGGAGTAAGGAGTGCCTTCCGCTCCCAGCCAGCTTCGTTGGCACGATGGGGAAGAATCCCCCAACAAGCTTCATGATCGAGGATGGCAGCGGCGGACAGCCGCTGTATGACGTCGAGGTCCTCCACGACGAGGAGGGGAAGAGCTATCTCACCGGGGGGTGTGAGCGGTTCTTCACCGACTATGGCCTAGAGCGGGGATGGTCTCTCATCTTGACCCACCGCGCCAGGTCACCCATCCTCTGCGTCCGCGTCGTCGACGGCTCCGGCTGCGCCCGCGCCTACTTCCCCTGGCCGTGATCGGGGAGCGCCCTCGAAGCCCCTTCCTTGATGGCAACACCGTCAACGGGAATCTAGGGGTTGGAAGGGGAAGTCCTTTTGCTATTTCGGCCCTTAGCGTGGCCTTCATTGTGTAACCACCGGCCGTATAACTAAGAACTCCTTTAATTTCCTGCAAATCTTTACTTGTTCTTCTTTGTTTGCTGTGTGAATGTCTTTCTTCACTGTGTGCTTTGCCATTGCGCAAATGTCTTCTGCTTGACACCGTTGTGATGCGAATCCGTAGATAGGGACCGCGATGATCACTGGTTTGCGCAAACGCCTCGGGCAAGATCTTTCAGCCTTAGCGCAGAAGGAGCGGTGCTTCTGCTGGCCGGCTCTGGGGAGGATGGACTAGCTCCGGATCCAGCGCAGACGGAACGGTGCTTCTACTGGCCGGCTCCGAGAAGGATGGACTAGCTCCGGCTCTAGCGCGGACGGAACGGAGACTGAGTCTTGTACCGGCTCGGGAGAGGGTCGGAGCCGGCACGTTTCCTTTCCCGGGCCTTCGCACGTTCCTTGTTGTAGTTGGAGTAAATCCTCGGTTTCTGGCTCTAGCCCCTACTTTGCGAGTGTTATGTTTCGATTTCATTGCTCGTCTGCTGATCGTGTCGCAACGCCAACTGATCAGACAGCCGGCGAGGTACTGGAGCCGGCCTGCTTCTGATGGCCAATTCCCTTTCCCCCTAGCCCCAGAGTTTTGGGGTAGCTGGACTAACAGCTGGCTCGAAACTAACTTTTCACGAATGATGCCGACACCAAGCGAGGCAGCTCTGGCTTCGAACCTCTGGGACGTGGCTTCTCATCCCAAGCATCGAGAGACTGACTATCAACCATTTGCTGGCTTTGCCTTCGTCAGGTTCCCTCAACTTTTTCCTTAATCTTCCCACCCTTCGGCCCTTCTTCCCCCAACCGGCAGCCTAGTGCCGGTTGGTCTCCCTTGGGCCGGCAGCCGAATGCCAGCCTAGGGTGGGAGCGTGCCGCGGAGTGAGAAGTAGTACTTCGGTCTATCGGGCCCCCGACTCGTGCTAGCCAACGCTTAGTTAACAGACACTGCCCTTAACGCCTGGTTGAGCGATTTTTCTATCGTTTGCGGTTCTGCTCTGCGGCTTTCCTTCGTATGTGGCCTGCCGGCTCCTATCCGTCCGGCTGCGCGGAGCCGGAAGGCGGAGGCTGGGCTCGAGACCTTCTTCATATGTAGTACTCATCCGGTTGGTGAGAGATCGATCTTTTCGGGGCTGCCGGCTGTGGCTCGGTGCCTGGAGCCGGCTGCCGGTCAAGTGAATAACGCAGGAAGCAAAACATACACGAAGTGTTTTCCTCGGAGCCGGTCATAACTGGCCGCTCCATTTTCCTTTATTCATTGACATGTTTTTCGGGGTACAAGCTTTTGCCTTAGCAGAAGAAAGGTCTTAGGAGACTGACATTCCAGGGACGCTCGGTCTCCTTGTCAGAGTTATCTGCCTTGTTCTTTCTGGGCTCTTGTGCGTCGATGAGGTAATATGCCCCATTGCCCAGCACCCGGCTGACAATGAACGGTCCCTCCCAAGGAGGAGACAGCTTGTGCATGCCCTTGGTGCTTTGGACCAGCCGGAGTATGAGATCTCCTTCGCGAAACGCAAGCGGGCGAATCTTCCGGCTATGGTATCGTCGCAGCTGCTGCTGGTAGAGCGCTGATCTGGCCAGAGCCTGTTCTCGTGCCTCCTCGAGGAGGTCAATACCATCTTCGCGAGCCTCTTTTGCTTGCGTCTCTGTGTACTGGACGATTCTGGGCGCATCGAACTCGATATCCATGGGCAACACCGCTTCGGCACCATAGACCAGGAAGAAAGGTGTGAAGCCGATAGAGCGATTTGGAGTGGTGCGCAGGCTCCAGAGCACTGAGGGTAGCTCCTCGACCCAACAACCGGCTGAGCGCTCGAGAGGCTCGACCAGCCTGGGTTTGATGCCGGCTAGGATCAGCCCATTTGCCTTCTCCACTTGCCCATTTGTCTGAGGGTGCGCCACTGACGCTAAGTCCAACCGGATGCCTTTCTGGCCACAGTAATCAGCAAAGACTCCCTTCGCAAAGTTTGTCCCGTTGTCGGTGATGATGCTGTGAGGAACTCCATATCTTGTGATGATCTCGTTGAAGAACTTGATTGTGGCCGAGCCGTCGAGTTTTTTGATTGGCTTGGCCTCGATCCACTTGGTGAACTTGTCCACAGCAACCAACAGATGCGTCAAGCCCCCGGGTGCGGTCTTGAATGGCCCTACCATGTCCAGGCCCAAAACAGCGAACGGCCAGGTGAGCGGGATGGTCTTGAGGGCTGCCGCCGGAGTGTCTCTGTGCTTGGAGAAGCGCTGGCAGCCGTTGCATTGTTTCACCAGCTGCTCTGCGTTCTGCTTGGCCGTTGGCCAGTAGAAACCGTGACGGAAGGCTTTGGCCACCAAGGCTCTGGAAGATGCGTGATGCCCGCACTCCCCTTGGTGTATCTCTCTTAGCAGCTCTATCCCTTCTTCTGGCTCGATGCACTTCTGGAAGATGCCTGACACGCTGCGCTTGTACAGCTCGCTGTTGATGATGGTGTACACCCCAGCTCGACGTTGAATTCGCCTAGCTTCTGCTTTGTCCTGCGGCAATTCCCCAGTGATGAGGTAGTTGGAGAATGGCTCCGCCCAGGAAGGTATCTCCCGTATGTGGAAGACACTGGCGACCAGAGGATCAGCAGCCCCCAGGTCTGTCGTTGCGCCGGCTTCATCTGATTGTCTGGCTGGGGGAGCAGGCATGGAGCTGGCAGTCCCCTTGTCCTTCGTCGAACCGGCCGCGCTGGGCTGGCCGGCTGCCTCCTTCAGCCCCGAGACGGCAGCCCCCGGGTCTGGTGGTGGCGCCTGAGCTGGGGCTGGGTCTCCAGGCACGTAGATGGATACGGACTCCGGCGAAGGCTTGATAGACGGCTTGTGGATGATTTCCAGGGACACCCCAGCTGGGATATCCTGCTTGGTGGAGCCGATCTTGGACAACCGGTTTGCTTCCTCGTTGTTTGCTCTGGGGACATGGTGGAACTCGCAGCCCTCGAAGAATCCGCTGAGCTGCTGCACGTAGAAGCGATAGGAGGCCATGTTGGCGTCCTTGGCGTCCCAATCCCCTGAGATCTGGTGCGTCACTAGGTCAGAGTCTCCGAAGCAGAGGATCCTCCTGATGCCAATCTGCTTGGCCATCTTGAGCCCATGTACCAGGGCTTCATATTCGGCGACGTTGTTCGACGCACGGAAGTGCATCTGCAGTACGTACTGCAGCTTGTCTCCCTTGGGAGAGGTGAGGACGACGCCGGCTCCCAAGCCCCTGAGCAGCTTGGAGCCATCGAAGTGCATGCGCCAGTGGGTGGAGTCTGGAGCCGGCGGCAGGTACTGGTGCTCTCCCCAGTCAGCGAAGAAATCCGCTATGATCTGCGACTTGATCGTCGTCCTGGGCTTGTACTGGATGGTATGAGCTGCGAGCTCAATCGCCCATTTGGCCACCCTTCCCGACGCGTCCTTGCACCCGATGATCCCTGAGAGCGGGGTGGTGCTCACCACCGTGATTGGGTGCTCCTCAAAGTAGTGCTTCAGCTTCTTGGCCGCCATGTACACGCCGTACGCGACCTTCTGGTAGTGTGGGTAGTTCTGCTTGGAGAGAGTGAGCACCTCACTCAGATAGTACACCGGGCGCTGAACCGGCAGCTCTTTGCCTTCCTCGGTGCGCTCCACCACGATAACGACACTGATGACCCGCGGAGTAGCCGCGATGTAGAGCAGCATCAGCTCTCTCGGGGCCGGCGCAGCCAAGATTGGCGCAGTAGACAAGGCTCGCTTGAGATCGTTGAAGGCGTCATCAGCACGCTGGGACCAAACAAAGTGGTATGTCTTCTTCATCAGCTGGTACAGCGGCATGGCCTTCTCCCCGAGCCGGCTGACGAACCGGCTAAGCGAGGCCAAGCAACCAGCAAACTTCTGCACATCTCTGAGCTGGGTGGGCTTCTCTAGGGCCTCGATGGCTTTTATCTTCGAGGAGTTAGCCTCGATCCCTCGCTGGGAAACGATATAACCTAGGAGCTGCCCAGCTGGCACACCAAAGGTGCACTTCTCAGGGTTGAGCTTCATGCGATAACGCCGCAGGTTGGTGAAGGTCTCCTTGAGGTCGTCCAGGAGTGTGCCGCTCTGCTTGGTCTTCACCACCACGTCGTCCACATAAGCATGTACGTTCCTCCCAATCTGCCCCTGCAGACATCGCTGCATGGTTCGCTGGTAAGTGGCACCAGCGTTCTTCAGGCCGAATGGCATGGTAACATAGCAGTAGGCTCCATATGGGGTGATGAAGGAGGTCTTGATCTGATCCGGCTGGAAGAGCGGGATCTGGTGGTAGCCTGAATAGGCATCCAGAAAGGACAGCAGGTCACAGCCGGCTGTGGAGTCGATCACCTGGTCAATCTGTGGCAGTGCGAAAGGATCCTTGGGGCAGGCCTTGTTGAGGCTGGTGTAGTCGATACACATTCGCCAAGTGTTATTCTTCTTCAGAACCAAGACTGGGTTCGCAAGCCAGTCAGGGTAAAACACCTCCATGATAAAGCCGGCTGCAAGGAGCCGGGCAATCTCCTCACCAATAGCTTTCCTCTTTTCTTCTGCGAACCGCCGCAGCGGCTGCTTGACCGGCTTGGCGTCCGGCCGGACGTTGAGTGCGTGCTCAGCCAGCTCCCTCGGCACACCAGGCATGTCCTTTGGAGACCATGCAAAGATGTCCCGATTCTCACGGAGGAAGCTGGTGAGCTCGCTTTCCTATTTGGCGGACAAGCCGGTGCCGATGATGACGTACTTGGAGGGGTCGCTCTTGTCCAGCAGGATCTTCTTGGTGTCGTTGGCCGGCTTGAATTGCTCCACCGGCGACTGGCGGACTGGCACGTCTTGCTAGGTCAGCTCCACGCGATGTAGCTGCTGCCTCTTCTCCTCGGCGACGACCAGCGCCTCTGCCAGCTGTGAGCTCTCCTTTGCGCAGGCCAGGGACTTCTTGAAGTTTCCCGAGACTGTGATCACACCTCTGGGTCCTGGGAGCTTCATCTTCAGATAGGCATATTGCGGGACAGCCATGAACTTAGCCAGGGCCGGTCGGCCTAGCAGCGCATGGTAGGGACTGCTGATGTCCACCACCTCGAACCAGATGGGCTCGCGGCGGCTATTCCCCTTCTTTCCGAAGAGAACCTCCAGCTGCACCTTGCCCACAGGGGTGCAAAAATGCCCAGGCACGATGCCATGGAAGGTGAGCCAGCTCGGTTTTAGCTGAGCAAGCGGGATGCCCAGCTTCTCCAGGGAGCTTCGGTAAGGAAGGTTAATACTACTACCGCCGTCGATGAGCACGCGGGAGAACCGGCACATGTGCGTATCGGAACACACAACAGGATCCACGACCAGAGCGTATTCTCCAGGGCTGGGCATCAGCCTCGGATGGTCCTCGCGCCCCCAGGTGATGGCCGCCTCGGACCAATGCATGAACTGGGGTTCTGCAGGCATCACAGCGTTCACCTCTGCCTCGTGCCAAAGGTCGTTCCTTTTGTCCCTGCCAGGGGTAGTGAAGATGTGATACTGCTCCACATCCGTCGGGAAGTCATCATCTTGATCCGGCTCGCCTCCTGCCGGGTCGCGCTGTTTGTCCTCCTGACCTTCAGCCGGTTGCGCTTGCGACGTTCCAGGGATCTGCCGAGCGCGCTGCTCCAGCTCTCTCATGAAACGGCACTGACGCGTGGAGTGGGTCGCTTCCCTGCCCGGGGAGGTGTGGAATTTACACGGTTGATCGAGCGCAGCATCGAGGGTGTATTTGCCCTCTTTGCGCCTATGACCGCCGCCTGCAGCCCCCGGGCCTCCTTGGTCAGAAGCCGCTCGCTTTGAGCTAGCAGATCCACTGGGGAGCGTCTTGGCGTGGTCAAGCCACAGGTGGATGTGCAGCGCCGATGGGCGAGCCTGGGACTCCGACCCTGACGCTGACTCCGCGATCAAGCTTGGCCTGCTTGCACCGCCGCCTTGCTGGATGCGGTGGCCTTGAGCATTGCCGCTCGGAGCACGGCCGCCCTATCCACGCCCTCCGCGGCCTCGGCTCGCCGATGGCGACCGCTGGATCTGGCCGGGGATGACGGTGGCGAAGCTGCGGCGCAGGTCACGGGCGAGCTCGGTCGGTGCGTCTCCATGCACGTCGTAGAACTCGCTGAGCATGGTGCTCGCGCGGCACCGGTTGGCCTCGTCCTCAGCCACCTTGCCGAGGAGGACGAGACGCGTCCGCTCCAGGGCCTCGGCGACCCGGGCGGGATCGATGACGCGGCCGAGGGGAGCGCGCAGGTCCACCGCGGAGACGTCCGAGGCATCCTACTCTGGGAGTGGAGCATCTTGCTCCTGTGGAGGAAGGCGCTCAGGCGACGGGCGCTCGGGGCGCAGAGAGCCGCCGCCCTCCTCTTCTCCCAGGGCCATTACCTCGACCATGGCGCCAAGACTGCTGCTTTCACCGCAGCTCGAGCCTCCATCGCAGAGGGAGTCAAAGACGTCGGTCACTTCCTCCGGGAAGGGCTTGGCAACATAGAAGCGGTGGCTGCCGACGTTGAGGAAGGAGCCACTGTTGCCGAAGCCGTTCTCGAAGTGGGACAAGTTGTCGCTGACGCAGTCGAAGGTACCGAACCTCCAGACGAGGCCGGAGGCGACCTTCTCGCCGGAGGGTCCCGGCCGGAACTTGACTCCGCTCGCCGCCGCGCTTTGCCCCACGGTGGGCGCCAACTGTCGTGGGAATTTAGAGATAGTAGCCATGGGTAGGCTTATCGGAGGGGCTCGACGGTGGAAATGAGGGGTCCGGCTCAGGATTATGCCTACTGAGACACCACGGTTTACCCAGGTTCAGGGCCCTCCCGGGTGGTGGTAAACCCGTACTTCCTGCCTGCTTCGTATTGATTGGATAGTATCGATTACAGTGCTCCTCGAGCTGTTCGGGCTAGAGGAGGAAGAAGAAGATCGGATCCCCTATGCTAAGGGTCCAGGCCCCCTTATATAGGCGGGGGCCTGGTTACAGGTTGGGTAACGATTCGGCCGGCTGCCGGCTCCTCGGCGGCGGCGTCCTTAGCGTGATCCCTTCGCCCTGCTCTGACAGCTTCGCTTTATAAAGTTCCCTTCCCCTGGGACCGGCATCTGAGAGGCATATGCCCTCCCTTTTGCCTAGGATCCTATCGTGGGGAAGGGTTCTTGGTCGCTGGTTGGTTGGACTTGGTCGTGGCGCTCGTCATTCCTGTACTTGGCCACTGTCGCTCTTGTCGGGGCCAGCCTGCTTTCGGCGAAACGGTCGTTGGCTGGTTCTTATCTTCGTCGCCCGGCTTTGGTTCTCCACGGCGGAGTCGCCAGCCGGCTGCTGGCGCAGCCGGCCCCTCAGGCGAAGCCGGTCCTCTTGTCTTCAAGCCGTGGGGACTCCTGGGACGCCAGCCGTCAGATAGCTCGGCCCGTGGCATGCCCCATAAGTCATCCCCACGACAGTAAGAATCTGGTCGTGGGTAAAGCCGTGTATCCGGGAGATGTCTACCGGGGACCAGCCAGCTTACAAAAGGGTGGGCATGCGGGGTCGCGGAGAAGGGTAGTGATTGGATTGGATCTTAGACCGGGCCCCATACAAGTGAAGTATGGATAGGTAGGCCACTTGGTTGTCCAACAAGGCTAAGATCTCTCATGGGTAAAGCAACGCACCTCTGCAGAGTTATCAAATTGTGGCTTGTCACTCCTTGTTCCGGGAAGGAACTGCGAACGCGGCAGGAAAGGAACTCCATGAAGTTCTAATCAACCTGTGAAGGCTGACGGACATAGTTCTTCAGAATAAAAGCAACCTCTTGAAGAAATGTTTATGAAAACTTGCATTGCCAAATGACTCTTGGGTCTACGACTGTAGATAGTGCATAAAACACCTTATTGCCTATATGAACTTGCTGGGTAACGCTCGTTACTCACCCCACTCCCTCTTAACCCTTGCTTAGATTGGAGGCATCAGGAGGAGGCAATCCCAATGAACCGAAGCTAAAGAAGAAGTCTTGACCAAAGGTGAAGCTGTCAATGGAGTCAACACCTATGTCAAGCTTGGTGGAAAACTAGAATAGGTATAGAAGGGAACCAAATCCCTAATCCTAGAACCTAAGTAGTTAGGGTAATTCTGTAGTGAGTAGTAAGCCAACTGCATTAGTTGTAGCTTTAGTTTAGTCTTCGGTGTATTCTTTCTTGATTGTAGTCGCCAGGACTAAGCCTCTACCTGTTGAGGAGTTTCTGAAGATCTTCTGTATGATGAAAATTGTAATTCTATAGTCATGCCTTGGACCTGCGATGTTTCTGTTGTACCACTCTGAGGGATGTAATACTAGTGAGACGGTGTTTCATTGGTGTTATGTCAACGACTTGCATACTACACATGCAGTGGTATGCTGGGTCACCGCAGAGCCCACCCCTACCGCAGCTACTTCCTATGAGGCATGGAACACCGATCGCTACAACTAAGTTGATATGCAGAAGCATCTCTTTGCTACTCCAGATGCTCCTACAGGAGATACTCATGCAGAGGCTGAGGAGGACGTGGAGGATGAAGATGCTGGAGGTGATGACGATGCTGACGCAGATGACTATGCTAACGACTCCCACAACCTTGATGATTGGGAGGATTGATTCCTCGGGGCATGTAGCATCGCTCTTCTCCCTTTTTGGTGTCTTGATGCCAAAGGGGGAGAAGTAGTTCTATTAGGAGTCTCTCGGTATTTGCATGGGTGGAAACACAAGCTTGCGCGTTTATCATTCATTTGGCGCTTGTGTTTCTTCTTATTTACTTGCTTTAAGTTTGGAACAATTTGTGTGGTTTATTTGCTACTTTGGTGTGTATGAGACTATGTTCTTTGTTTTATATGTGCCTTGTGGAACATTATGCTTGTTCAATTATGAATTTGTGAGCTCATGGTATATGTGTGAGATGGCTATGGAATTTGGTCCGGTTTCTCGTCATTATCATATTTGGAATTCCATATTGATTGAATTGTCTATGAAGAGGTATGCTCCCTACAAACTCTAGTGGTTCTCCTTTGAACTTAATTGCGGAGATGCACACATTTAGGGGAAGCTTTGTTCCTTGCTCAAATATTTGTTGCTTGAAATATTCTATCTCTCTTGCAAATCCTAGTGTTATCATCTAACACCAAAAAGGGGGAGATTGAAAGTGCATACTTTGTATCCCTCTTGTTTTGTGTGTTAGATAACAACATTAGGAATTTAAGTGTGTGTTAAGTGGTGCAGGTTTTTCAGCTCAAGAAATGGCTAAGTGTCGAGGGTGGCGTCTCCCTGGAATCGGGTCGGATAATCCGCCCCCCCCCTCTCGAGACTTCGGAAAATGGCTAAGTCCCAGGGCCGGCGTCCCCCTGGAATGGGGCCGGATAATCCGGCCAGGGGCCAGATAATCCGCCCCCCTCGAAGGATTCAGGATCGGCGTCCCCCTAGAATTGGGCCGGATAATCCGGCCAGGGGCCGGATAATCCCCCCCCCTCGAAGATTTCAGAAATTCTACTAAGGACTAAGCTCAGCGTCAACCAGTAACCGGGGCAGATTTTTGGCCCGGATATTTCATTCCGGGCCGGATAATCCGGCTGGCCGGATAATCCGGCCATACTTTGGCCGGATAATCCGCCCCTCCACGACAGCAACGCCTACATTTTGGGAGGGGCTATAAATACCCCTCCCCTTCTTTCACCTCAAGCTGCTCATCCTACACAAGAAGAACACCTCATTTGGAGCCACAAAAATCACAAGATCTCCTCCCTCAATCCACCAAAGCTCTTGATCTTTGGAGAATCGAAGGAGAAGGCCTTGATCTACATCCTCACCGAAGCGATTTACTCTCCCCTCTCATTTGCTTGAGGGCCCTTGTGTCTTGGGTTCCCTTAGGTCCCTTGATTTTGATTTGTGTGATTGATATCTTGATACTTGTTGTTTGATAGCATTGTGTTGTCCTTGGGAGCCTCCAATTCAGTTGTGGATGTGTACCCCAAGATTGTAAAGGCCGGTTCTGCCTTGAGGAACCCCTTAGTGGAAAGTGAGCTAGGCCTTTGTGGTGGAAGCTTGCACCGGAGAATAGGGTGAGCCTTTGTGGCGTTGGTTAGGCCTTTGTGGCAACCACACCTCTCCAACGTAGACGTACTTCCCAAGGAACTACGGGAATTACATCCGTGTCTCCGTGTGCTCCACTCTCGGTTTCCTCTATCCTTTATTGCCTTTACTTATTGTATCTTGCTTAGCTTGCTAAGTTGTCATATAGGTAAATTCACCCTAGTTGCATATCTAGAGAATTTACCTTTTGTGTCAAGCCTAAATTGAAAAATAATTAAAATTTGAGTAGCACCTATTCACCCCCCCTCTAGGTGCCCTTACGATCCGTTCAATTGCTACGTCTCTTGCTTCGTCGAGTGCATCAACATCATCTTGAAGCGCTTCTGTGGAAGATGTTTCATCATATGCTGCTATTCTTGGAGCTTCATGGGTGATATCAACTGGAAGAACGGCTTCCGCGCCATGGACCAGGAAGAAAGGCGTCTCTTGAGTAGCTGCATTGGGTGTAGTTCGAAGACTCCAGAGTACGAAGGGCAGCTCATCTACCCAGGCATGCTTGGCTTTTTCGAGGGGCGCTAACAGCCTTTTCTTTATCCTATTGCATATCAAGCCATTGGCTTTCTCGTCTTGCCCATTTGTCTTTGGATGTGCCACAGATGCGAATTTCAATTTTATTCCCAAACTTTCACAGTAATTTTTGAACTCCTTTGATGTCAAGTTTGTCCCATTGTCTGTGATGATACTATGTGGTACTCCAAAGCGAAAAACTATCGACTTGATGAAATTGATTGCCGCTGTAGAGTCTTGGGTTGTTACGGGGGCTGCCTCTACCCATTTAGTGAATTTGTCGACTGCCACTAGCATATAAACATGCCCTCCTGGCCAGGATTTGTGCAGTTTTCCCACCATGTCGAGACCCCATTGTGCGAAGGGCCAAGATAATGGTATTGGTTGCAACTCCGCCACTGGTGCGTGTGGTCTAGATGCAAAACGTTGACAAGCTTCACACTTCCTCACTATATCTTTCGCGTCTTCAATGGCTGTGAGCCAATAAAATCCTGCACGAAAGGCTTTGGCTGCAATGGCCCTGCTGCTGGCGTGATGCCCACATACCCCTGCGTGGATGTCCTTTAAGATTTCTTGTCCTTCTTGAGGAGTAACGCACCGTTGCAGAATGCCTGTTATACTTCTCTTGTATAGTTTTCCTTGTAACACGACGAAAGCCTTGGATCGTCGTATTATCCTTTTCGCATGCACCATATCTTCAGGTAATATTTTGTTTACCATGTACGCCAAGTATGGTTGCATCCAAGTTTCCTCGATCATCATCACTTCTTCGGGTTCAGCTGTCCCGCGATTATTAGCCCCCGAGCCGTTTGTTTGGTTCTGGACTTATTCTCCTGTAGTAGAAACTTTGCTGCTTTTTATTGATCTTTCTATAAGTTCTTCCCAAAAGACTCCTTGTGGTATGGGTAAGCACTGGGACCCGATATTAGCTAAAGTGTCGGCTTCCTCGTTGCTGGCTCTACTGACATGCAAAACTTCACATCCGTCGAATGTTCCCTCTAGATAATAATATAAGTTTCTGTATGCTATCATATTGTCGCTGATGGTGTCACACTTATTCATCACTTGTTGGACGACGAGATTCGAATCTCCAAATATTTTCAGTCGAGTTGCTCCACATGCTTTTGCTATTTTCATCCCATGGAGCAGCACCTTGTATTCGGCTTCATTATTGGAGGCTTGAGGAAAACTCATCCTCAGCACATATTTCAATTTGTCGCCTTGTGGTGATATCAGGACTACCCCTGCTCCTGCGCCTTGGACTCTTTTTGATCCGTCAAAGTACATTGTCCACACGCTCGATAAATCTGGTGGCCCTGTGTTTTGTAACTCGAGCCACTCTGCTGTGAAATCTGGCAAAACTTGGGACTTGATTGCCTTTCGCTTTTCATACGTGATGTCCAGGGGCTATAGCTCGATCCCCCATAAAGAGACACATCCTGTTGCTGAAGGATTGTTCAATATATTGGATAGTGGTGCTTCGTTGACCACTATGATTAGGTGGACCGCAAAATATTGCCGTAGTTTTCATGCCGTTGTAAATACGCTGTATGCAAGTTTCTGATAGTGCGGGTACCTTTGTTTTGTCGGGGATAGTACCTCGCTGACAAAATATACTGGTCGTTGGACTCCATGAGCTTTTCCTTCTTCGCTTCTTTCGACTACTAATACTGTGCTCACCACTTGATGTGTTGCTGCAATATATAGTAGTAGCGGCTCCTTTTCTTTTGGTGCGACCAACACCGGTGATGTGGAAAGCACTTTTTTTAGTTGTGCAAAGGCTGTGTCTGCTTCTTCTGTCCATTCGAATTTGTCGTCTGATTTTTTCATCAACGCATAGAAAGGGAGCGCTTTTTCTCCTAGTCTTGCAACGAATCGACTTAGTGCCGCGACGCATCCTGCGAGCTTCTGTACATCGTGCAGCTTTGTGGGCTTACCCATCGTTAATATTGCTTGGATCTTCTCTGGATTTGCCTCTATTCCTCTTGCGGATACCAGGAATCCCAGGAGTTGTCCTGCAGATACCCCAAAAGAACATTTTGTCGGGTTAAGCTTGAGCTTGTACCTGTTTAAGTTGTCGAAGGTCTCTGCTAAATCACTGATTAGTGACTCTTCTTTTCTCATGGTAATGACCACGTCGTCGATGTAGACTTGGATGTTTCATCCTATTTGACTTCCGAGGCAATTTTGCATCATCCTTTGGTAGGTTGCTCCTGCGTTTTTTAGGCCGAAAGGCATGACTTGGTAGCAGAACACGCCATAAGGTGTTATGAAAGCTGTGTTTTCCTCATCCTCTTTCTTTAACTTGATCTGGTTGTAGCTAGAGTATGCATCTAGAAAAGGAAAGCCTCGTGCACCCTGCTGTTGAGTCAATTATCTGATCAATGCGAGGTAGAGGGAAGGGATCCTTTGGACAGTGCTTGTTGAGAGACGTATAGTCGACACACACTCTTTGTACATCTGTGTTTTTCTTGGGCACTATAACTGGATTAGACACCCAAGTCGATGTTTTGATTTCTCGGATGAACCCTGCGTTTTTGAGTCTGTGTAGCTCGGATGCTATTGCTTTCCTTTTGGCTTCATTGAATCTTCTCAATGGTTGTTTGAATGGCTTTGCTTTGGGATTGACGTTTAGTGCGTGCTCGACGAGTTCCCTGGGAACCCCTGGCATGTCCGAAGGACACCAGGCAAAGATTTCCCAGCGCTCACGGAGGAACTCGACAAGCGCGCTTTCCTATGTGGGATCCAGGTTTACTGCTATAGAGGTAGTCTTGTTCGGGTCCGTGGGGTGGACCTGGATTTTCTTCGAGTCTTGAGTTGCATCGAAAGCCTGGTCTGGCAGGGATCGCTCGACGTCGGGTAGTACGTTGTGGTCGGTTTCACCTTTCAGCCTTGCATATTCTGCTGTCATGCCAAAGGTTTGCGCCAACCTGTTGAATTCCTTGTCACAAGTATTAGATACTTTGAAGCTGCCTTGAACTGTGATTGTTCCTCTGGGACCTGGAATTTTTAGCGTGAGATACGCGTAGTGGGGTACTGCCATGAACTTTGCAAATGCTGGACACCCCAGGATTGCATTATATTGTGAAGGCCAATCCATGACTTCGAACTCCAGCTTCTCTTTGCGATAATTGCTGCTATTACCGAAGCAAACGACGAGCTCTATTTTCCCGAGAGGGTAATTTGCACTCCCCGGTACTATCCCATGGAAAGAACAATCCATGGGCTTTAGACTATCCAATGAGATGCACATTGCCCTCATAGTTCTTGCGTATATGAGGTTTATGCCGCTTCCTGCATCCATGAATACTCTCCCGATGTCGTATCCTCCTATTTGCGCCTTTAGTACCATTGGAGCGTGCCCTGGCCTGGGAACTTTCCTCGGGTGGTCCGCTCTGCTAAATCTGACTGGTTGATCGGACCACTGCAAGTACTCTGTCGTAGCTGGTGGTGATGATATTGCCAAGTTAACCTGTCTAGATATGCTTTTCCTTTCTTTCTTTGACTTTGGTACTGGTTGAATCATTGCTGATATATATACTTTTGACTCCAACTGTTTTGCGAGTCGCTGCACTTGATATCCTTGACTCGTGCTTTTCCCTCGCTGTCGTGTTCCTTGGCTTGAATCCATGGCGTTTTGCAACCTTAGGAAGGTTCTGCAATCTTTCATCTGGTGGTTGGAAACTCTTTTCCCGTCCAGGTACGCATAATGGATGCGACAAGGACCGTATAGCATGTCTTCTACCGAGGGACCCGAGTACCTTGGTTTCTCCTTTCCCCTGCTATCTCTTGCTTGAAACTCTTTGCTCTCGTAGCCTTCCTCGTTCCTTCCATCGTATCCCGTGGCTATCTGATTTCGCCTTCCGTGGTTGTCACTGTTGCGGTATCGTCGCCTTTGCCTGCTCGTTTTATCGACTTCCGGTGAACGTCCCCTTTTGTTGTTATATGTGTCTTCTCCATCGACGAATCTGTTGGCTATCTCCATTAGTTCTGAAACTATTCTTGGCTTTATTCTCCCTATCTCTTCAACGAGGTCTGAACGATGAAGTCCGGCTGAAAAGGCGTCTATTGCTCTTTCGTCGGAGACGTCCTCTGTGGAATTTTTAATGACACTCCAGCGTTGTATATAAGAGCGCAGAGTTTCGTCTCTCTTCTGCACGCATGACTTGACCTCTTCCAATGACGCTGGTTATTTGTATGTTGAGCAGAAATTTCTTGCGAATTGACTCTCTAGTTCCCCCCAACTTCCGATGGAATCGTTGGGTAAAGTATTTAACCAGGACCGCGCTGCGCCGGTGAGGTGTAACTGCAAACTTTGCATTGCCGTTGCTCTTGTTCCCCCCGAGTATTTGTACTGCTTGTAGGTAGTCTGACAACCATAGAGTTGGTTCTTGTGACCCATCATATTTTTCTTGATCATGTGGCAACTTGAATCCTTTGGGTACTCGCATTTTGCGAACCCTACGGGTAAAGCATAACGCGCCCATCTCTTTCTCATTGTCCTCGTAGTTTTCTCCCTTCCATGCATAACGTGAGTTGTTTACTCTTGCTTGTGCTATTATGTTCCTTGCATCTTCCTTCCTCTTTTGGCGTTTCTCATCTTCTGAGGACTCGCTAGTTTTGTTCCGTGAAGATTTGCGTTTGACCTCTTCTTTTTGCTTTTCCCTACGATGAGTCGAGTCTTTCTCTGGAAGAATTCCCCTTAGCTTGTCCTCCACCAACCCGAGGCTTCGTATTGCGGCCTGATGCATGTGTTCCCGCGGGTCTCCCAGCTTTGGTTGCGTGGTTAGTAGGTATGCCTGTGCTGCTACCAATGCTGCTTCTGGTGTTTCCTGCACGAATTCTTCTTCCTCCTCTGGTTGGTTCACAGTTGGGCTTTTCATATAGCTTTCTTCTACTGTCCGTGCTGTTGTCCTTCTACTATGCTTCGGGTCTCTGTGCCTTTCCATGCTGGACTCTGATGAATCGCTATATTCACCCCAATATCCTCCACTTGATGTGCTGTTGTAATCTGGGCTTCTCATAATCATATCTCTTTCCTGCCTTAACTAATTTCTGCGCTGGTGTAGCGCGTATTGGTATCCCATTAAAACTTCTCTTCTTGAATCTGCAGGTACATCAGTCCCGTGGTTGATAGCTGACATGATCATTCTCCACACTCCGGCGGAAACATGGACTTTCTCCTTCTCTTTCTTGCCATTGCTCCTTAATTTGTCGACTTGCATGTCGACCTCCTCGTTGCCTGCGTGATTGTTTTCTTCTTCTGCTGCTTCAGTGATGATGACGCACAATTGGTGTATGCTTCTGGAGACGCCGCTGCTTCCGCTGGCGAAGTCCCTTGGCTTGTCCACTGCTGCTTCCACGATGGACTTTTGCCCGATTTTGTCGGGTTCCTCGAATTTTTCCTGCAGATTTTCTATTGCTGCTAAGCTGACTGGCGAGTTTGCCTCGCTAGAAGAGCCTACAGATGATCCTGATTTGGCCATTATTTCGGTTTTACTTGTCGACGGACCCGATTTCGCCGGACCCGAAAGACAAGTTGAACCCGAAGGTCCAACATAGAAACTCAGACTTCCGAATGTTAACTCCATCATTTTGTTTTCGTCGACTTCTGGACTGCTATTGACTAAAAGCGAAAAAGCCGTCGAATTCATGATTCCAACGCCCAGAGTCCCCACGGTCGGCGCCAATTGACAAGGGGTTAACTCGACAAATGTCCTAGATGAAGGACTTAGGATCGGGGAGATAGGGCGCCGGATGAACTCGAAGGTAAAATCAGCCAAACAAGGTGGCTATCAAAAATAAACATGAGTATAAACCTGGCTTGCTTTCAATCTGTCCCTAACCGTCCCCTCGTGGCCCCTATATATAGGTGGCCAGGTCTCAGGGATCGGGAGGGATACGACACAGTTTACAATATCGACATACGACATGAACTCGTATTTCGACTAGTATTACAATTGGGCCTAGCTTAACGGGCCTCAAGGTTAGCTAACTAATGGGTTCTATTATCTGCACCCTTGTCAGTAATAACAATGTAAAAGAATGGACCGGGGTCCACAGTTCACTAGTGGTGTCTCTCCATAAGATAAATAACATGCTGGGTAAACATATTACAGTTGGGCAATTGATAGAATAAAGCAAGCATACAAATGTCATGAGGATCACTATGAGATTCACTTGGGCATTACAACATAATACATAGACCGTAATCCAACTGCATCTATGACTAATAATCCACCCGCCGGATGTCGTCCAAGCAACCGTTGGGTATTAAGTTGCAAGCAACAGATTATCGCCTTAAGCAAAGTGTGTGTAATGTAAACAATACAAATGTCCTTGAACACAAGATTGTTGTTTTCTCCCTAGTAGCAACAACACATCTACAACTTTAGAGGTTTCTGTCACTCCCCCAAGTTACTAGAGGCATGAACCCACTATCGAGCATAAATACTCCCTCTTGGAGTCACTAGCATCTACTCGGCCAAGATATCTACTAGTAACGGAGAGCATGCAAGATCATAAACAACATAGAGATAACATAAAGATGATAAATCAATACATCAACTTGACAAAGTACCAATATTCATCGGATCCCAACAAACACAACATGTAGAATTACACAACGATGATCTTGATCATGATAGGAGATGGTGCGATGTTAAGGCACCCAGTTGGGAACCCCAAGAGGAAGGTTTGTTGAGCACATCAACAAATTTCCCTCAGTTATGAAACCAAGGTTGATCGAACCAGTAGGAGAAAGCCAAACTTCAGAAGCTGATGCTTGCTAGCTTCGCGACACTCCGGACAAGGGTTCCAGATAAACTGCTAGCCGACGTGTAGCTTTCCACCAGCAACAACATGAAACCTACACACAACACAACCAAGAACTTTGCTCCCAACTTCGATGAGGTTGTCAATCTCACCGGTTTGCTGTAAACAAAGGATTGAGCGTATCGAGTGGTAAAAGGATAATAGTAATGCAAGTAAAGTAAATAGAGCGAGTAATAGTAAAACGGTAAAGCAATGTAAAGGAAATTGGTCCGGGGTCCACAGTTCACTAGTGGTGTCTCTCCATAAGATAAATAATAACATGCTAGATAAACAAATTACAGTTGGGCAATTGATAGATTAAAGATAACGTGCATACGTCACGAGAATCACTATGAGGTTCACTCTAGGCATTATGACAAAATACATAGACCACCATCCAACTGCATCTATGACTAAAAATCCACTCGCGGGGAATCATCCGAGGACCCCTTGAGTATTAAGTTGTGAACAACAGATAATTGCATTAAGCAAAGTGCGTAATGTAAACAAAGCAAATATCCTTGGACACAAGAATGTTGTTTTCACCCTAGTGGCAAGAGCACATCTACAACCTTAGAGGTTTCTGTCACTCCCCCAGATTAAATAGAGGCATGAACCCAACTATCGAGCATAAATACTCCCTCTTGGAGTTACTAGCATCTACTCGGCCAAGATAGCTACTAGCAACGGAAAGCATGCAAGATCATAAACAACATAGAGATAACATAAGATGTATAATTCAGCACATCAACTTAACATAGTACCAATACTCATCGGATCCCAACAAACACAACATGTATGATTACATAAAGATGATCTTGATCATGTAGGGCAGCTCACAAGATCTAAACATGAAGCACATGGTGGAGGAGACAACCATCTAGCTACTGCTATGGACCTATAGTCCAAGGTAGACTACTCACACATCACTCCGGAGGCAACCATGGTGGTGTAGAAGGCCTCCGGCAGGGATTCCCCTCTCC
The DNA here is from genome assembly GCA_007115705.1 of Dactylis glomerata. Lineage (NCBI taxonomy): Eukaryota > Viridiplantae > Streptophyta > Magnoliopsida > Poales > Poaceae > Dactylis > Dactylis glomerata. Next base: position 4,156,149 of record QXEO01000170.1, read on the forward strand.
GGCAGGGTGCCGGGAAGAGCTCCTCGATCCTCTCGATCTCACGACGACGACGGCGGTGGCTTGCAGTATGTTTCGTGGAAAAGAGATCCGTCCCTTAGGTTTTTCCCATCGAGGGGATTTTATAAGCGAAAGGGCAGCGTCAGAGGTGGGGCCAGCTGGCCTCACCATGGGGCGGCGCGGCCAGGGGCTGGGCCGCGCCTCCTGGTGGTGAGCCTGGCTCCTGGCCCTCCTCCGTCTCATCTTCGGTCTTCGCGAAGCTTCGATAAAAATAGGAGGTTCAGCTTTTGTTTCGTCCAATTCTGAGAATATTTCCTGTGTAACTTTTCTGAAACACAAAAATAGCAGAAAATAGGGAACTGACACTGTGGCATCTTGTTAATAGGTTAGTTCCGGAAAATGCATAAAAACACCACGAAGTGTAACAAAACATAAAGCAAATGGTGTAAGAACAAGCATGGAGCATCAAAAATTATAGATACATTTGAGACGTATCAAGCATCCCCAAGCTTAACTCATGCTCGTCCTCGAGTAGGTAAGTGATAACAAAAGAATAATTTTTGAGGTGACATGCACCATCACAATCTTGATCATCTATGTAAGCATTGAGTGCTGGGATCAAAGAACTTAAAACATGGGCATAAAAGACATAATCTTGACAATAAAAACTTAGCAACCATGTTGTAACATGAAAAGAAACACAAACGAAAGATCATGAATAATGAAACAATGAAAGTCAAACATGTGTTCAAATCATATGGAAAAACATAGCAAATGGTTTTCAGCTTGTCCTTCATGTAATAGCAAAACATAAATGCATAGGACACCTTCAAGTTTAAGGGGGCGACTAGATATAAATAATTTAAGAACAAGTGAAACCATAATAATGAATCAATCAATGATAAACTTTGGGACAATGCACATTAAACTCAGAATGGCAACTATGCTCTCTTATACGGTGCATAAAGGTAGAAGGTGGAGACTCAACATAAAAGTAAAAGAAAGACCCTTCGCAGAGGGAAGTAGTGATTGCAAGTTTTATAAACCTTCAAAAATTATGGTACTTACTAGAATTGAGCTCTCATTGCCCTCATCATAGGCATCTTGAATGGTTAAAGTAAATGCGAGAACAATTATGAGCATATGCTTCACAAATCATAAGTTGAAAACCTCATGTCCCATGAAGTACGAATACCCAAACCTCATGCTACTCGACTTAGGGTCCAAAGCAAGCTCTTATCATTGTAAGTATACATGTATCATCGAGAACCGCCAACGGGGTACCTCCTTGCCCAATGACATGGAACAAGCCCAAATCAAAATGATAGGACAAACAGACAATGAACACCTCGGCATCTCTTTTATTTACCATTGGTATAGCTTTTTATTTTGAGATGCGTCGTCGAATGTCCACTATGGGCATGCTGTAAATTTCCACCATGAATGATGCATGGCTTAGATTAGCGGCCCAGGCATTTCTCTAACACATATACAAACTCCATGATCCCGTAAGATTCCCAACTTGTTTCACATCGCGAGTATCCATAAACAAAAGATCACGATATCAACTCAAATAAGAAAAGTGCAATGTTGAAAGCTTTCCCCATGACGACATGGTTTGGCTAATTTCCAACTTACAACTTGCAAGCATAACGTCAACATAAAAGAGCCACAATGTCAAAAAAATTGAAGTGAGAAAAGTAAAGTGTGCCATCAGGTTCGTGACAGCTTTACTGACTAATTTTCGCATAACACCAAAAAGAGTTTAATTCGAAGGATAGATAAAAGCAAGTCAAATGTAGTTGGAATAGAAAATAGCTAATAGGTATGTATGATGGACACATTGGAATAACTTGGTTTTTGGAAGTTGGACGCACGAGTAGAGCTTATACTCAGTACAAAATGAGGGCTAGCAAAAGACTGGGAGCGACCAACTAAGAGAGCAATAACGGCCATAATCATGCATAGCGACAAAACATCATTAAGAGAAGCATAAAATGGCATCACAAGTCAAAAACCAAATGATCATAGAGCCTTATGGCGACTTTGTAAGATTCAAACATGTTGTAAGCATGCGCCAAGTCAACCCAAATAAAGCATCAAGGAGAAAACCAAATAAATGCTTCCACATAATAAAAACAACGCATGATTTTTTCAAAGGCTCATTAAGCAATCTCAGTCATTTGAGACAAGTCATGCTACAGCAAAAATCACTAAGCATACTATCAAAACGACATCAAGCATGGCATGAAAAAGTCTAAGCCGCAGTCTAAACAAGCTCCTTTTTGTACCACTTTTTTGCATGAAATTTTTTCTCTTTTGCAACACCATTCAAACCTTTTTGAGACAACTCTTTTGATGAATACCAACATAGACCAGAGGTCTAAATACACCTTGATGCAAAGATAAAACAAGATCTGAACAAAAACCAAGGCGAAAAACAAAAGCTAAACACAGTTCTAGAAAAAGAGAACACTCATTGAACGATAAGAGTGAAAAATAGAGTGTTCTTGGCAAATGAAAAGCGAGTAAATCTCCTCCAAAAGAAATTTATTGGGGTCCAACCATTTATTGCAGCAAAAAAAACAAAAAAAAACTGAAAGCGAAAGTAAAGATGCTCCAAGAAAACGCATAGTGTATGAAGCAATAAAAATATAGTGTGTTGAAAGGTGACCTGATTTTTGCCGATGAAGAAGGGGTGCCTCGGTGGCATCCCCAAGCTTTGACGCTTGTACCTCTTGGATATTTCTTGGGGTGACATGAGCATCCCCAAGCTTGAGCTTTTGTCCATTCCTCATCTCATCTCATCATTCTCCAATCCCTACACTTGAAAACTTCCTTCATACAAAACTTCACACAATTCTATTAGCAACGTTAGTATAAACATAATAGCAGATCAACCCTTTTTGGTTCAGATTTCAACTAAAAAACACCACATATAAAGAATATAATACTGTAGAAACTTCCCCAAAAGTTCCGTGATCAAAAGAACTCAAAAAGAAAGCGATCGAGAGGCAAACACAAATAGTGGCAGAAATCTATCAAAACAGAACAGCTGAAAAGGTCGATTTTTTCGAGGACCTTCTGTTGCTCAAATCAAAAAGTGCAAAACTAATGAAAGTTTGGATATAACCTGGGGCATATGCACAAGAAATCCCAGATCAAAAAGATATTCTGAGAATTTTCACAAATTTTTATGGTGCAGCACCGAAATCTGTTTCAGGACAGCAACTTCCCCAAATCTTACCTCCCTCAAATTAGAGGTTCTTCTTGGCACAAAAAATGAATTAAAAAGGATAAGGAGCGGTTATTACAGTAGTAATAACTTCCAAGACTCAAATAAAAGAAAAAGTACTGAAAAGAAAACAATGGGTTATCTCCTAAGAGTGCTTTTCTTTAACGCCTTTGAGCTAGGCGCAGAAAGTGGAAATCAAGTAATATCAAGCGATGAAGCATCAAGTTCATAATTTGCTCTAAGAATAGAGTCAAAAAGAAATTTCTTCCTCCTTCTAGGGAAGTGTTCCATACCTTTCTTGAGTGGGAATTGACATTTGATGGTGCCTTCCTTCATATCAATGATGGCACCTACAGTTCGAAGAAAAGGTCTTCCCAAAATAATAGGACATGAAGCATTGCATTCGACATCCATAACAAGAAAATCAATGGGAACAAGGTTATTGTTAACCATAATAAGAACATTATTAATTCTTCCCAAAGGTTTCTTCTTAGCAACATCAGCAAGAGGAACATCAAAATAACATTTTTCAAGCGGTGGTAAACCAAGCATGTCATAAATCTTTCTAGGCATAATAGAAATACTAGCACCTAGATCACATAAAGCATGGAAATCAAAACCATTAACATGCATATCAATGATGAGCTCCCAACCATCTTCTAACTTCTTGGGGATAGAAGCCTTTTGTTTCAACTTTTCCTCCCTAATTTTCATGAGAGCATTTGTAATATGATTTGTAAAAGCAACATTAATAGAACTAGCATTGGGACTCAAAGCAAGCTTTTGCATGAACAAAATAACTTCAGATATATTGCTGCCATCAACATCAAAATCATTAAAAGAAATAGAGCTATCGTCTCCCATACTCCGAAATTTTTTAGCACTTTTTGTAGAAAAAGTTTTTGCAGTTTTTGGCTTTTTAGCACAAGGAGTAGGAGTTTTCTCTATACCAATAAAAGTAAGAGGATTGCTAGTATTTGGAACAACATCACTAGAGGTAGTAATAGTACATACCTTCATCTTTCTAGCCATCTCATCTTCTCTTTCCCACCTGGCATGCAATTCTGCTAACATCCTAATATTTTCATCAATTCTAACTTGAATGGCATTAGTAGCAGCAAAAGTATTATTTTCCTTCACATCATTAGGCAACACTTTTAGTTTCAGAAGTTCAACATCAAGAGCAAGGCTATCAACTTTATAAGCAAGAGTATCAATTTTACCCAACTTTTCCTCAACAGACTTGTTAAAAGCAGTTTGCTTACTGATGAAGTCCTTGAGCATGACTTCAAGCTCAGAGGGCACGCCCCTAGTGTTGTTGGAGGAATTACCATAAGAGTTACCATAACCATTACCGTTGGTAGAAGGATATGGCCTATAATTGTTGCTAGCAAAATTGTTTCTATAAGCACTCTTGTTGAAATTATTATTTCTAATGAAGTTTACATCAACATGCTTTTCTTGAGCAACCAAAGAGGCCAAAGGAACATTATTAGGATCTACATGAGTTCTATCACTAGAAAGCATAAGCATAATAGCATCAATCTTATCACTTAAGGAAGAGGTTTCCTCAACAGAATTTACCTTCTTACCTTGTGGAGCTCTCTCGGTGTGCCACTCAGAATAATTTACCATCATGTTGTCAAGAAGCTTTGTTGTGGCGCCCAAGGTAAGGGACATAAAAGTGCCTCCAGCAGCTGAATCCAATAGGTTTCTTGAAGAAAAATTTAGTCCTGCATAAAAAGTTTGGACAATCATCCAAGTAGTCAGTCCATGAGTGGGACAATTCTTTATCATAGATTTCATTCTTTCCCAAGCTTGAGCAACATGTTTATTATCAAACGGTCTAAACTTCATAATGTCACTACGCAAAGCTATAATCTTAGCTGGAGGATAGTATTTTCCAATAAAAGCATCCTTACACTTATCCCAAGAATCAATACTATTTCTAGGCAAAGATAGCAACCAATCCTTAGCTCTTCCTCTTAAAGAGAAAGGAAACAACTTAAGCTTAATAATATTACTATCTACATCCTTATACTTTTGCATCTCACATAGCTCAACAAAATTGTTGAGATGAGCTGCAGCATTATCAGAACTGGCATAGGAAAATTGCTCTTTCATAACAAGATTCAACAAAGCAAGTTTGATCTCATAAAAATTTGCGTCAGGAGCAGGTGGCGCAATAGGAGTGCAAATAAAATAATTGTTTTTGGTGCTAGTAAAATCACACAACTTGGTGTTCTCAGGAGTACCCATTCTAGCAAAACTAAAAGCAAGTAAATAAAAGCAACTATAAAGGAAACTATTTTTTTTGTATTTTTGATAAAAAGATGCAAGGAAAAATAAAATAAAGCAAAATAATAACAAAGTAAAAGATTGTGTGTGCGAGACTCCCCTTGTAGAATTCTTCTTTCTCCCCAGCAATGGCGCCAGAAAAAAGCTTTGATGGTGCAATGTTAAGGCACCCAGTTGGGAACCCTAAGAGGAAGGTTTGTTGAGCACAACAGCAAATTTCCCTCAGTTATGAAACCAAGGTTGATCGAACCAGTAGGAGAAAGCCAAACTTCAGAAGGTGATGCTTGCTAGCTTCGCGAAACTCCGGACAAGGGCACAAGATAAACTGCTTATCGGCGTGTAGCTTTCCACTAGCAGCAACGTGAAACCTGCACACAACACAACCAAGAACTTTGCTCCCAACTTCGATGAGGTTGTCAATCTCACCGGTTTGCTGTAAACAAAGGATTGAGCGTATCGAGTGGTAAAAGGATAATAGTAATGCAAGTAAAGTAAACAGAGCGAGTAATAGTAAAACGGTAAAGCAATGTAAAGGAAATTGGACCGGGGTCCACAGTTCACTAGCGGTGTCTCTCCATAAGATAAATAATAACATGCTGGGTAAACAAATTACAGTTGGGTAATTGACAGAGTAAAGATAACGTACATACATCATGAGGATCACTATGAGTTTCACTCTGGGCATTACAACAAAATACATAGACCGCCATCCAACTGCATCTATGACTAAAAATCCACTCGCGGGGAATCATCCGAGGACCCCTTGAGTATTAAGTTGCGAACAACAGATAACTACATTAAGCAAAGTGCGTAATGTAAACAAAGCAAATATCCTTGGACACAAGAATGTTGTTTTGTCCCTAGTGGCAACAACACATCTACAACCTTAGAGGTTTCTGTCACTCCCCAGATTAAATAGAGGCATGAACCCAACTATCGAGCATAAATACTCCCTCTTGGAGTTACTAGCATCTACTCAGCCAAGATAGCTACTTGCAACGGAAAGCATGCAAGATCATAAACAATATAGAGATAACATAAGATATATAATTCAGCACATCAACTTAACATAGTACCAATACTCATCGGATCCCAACAAACACAACATGTATGATTACATAAAGATGATCTTGATCATGTAGGGCAGCTCACAAGATCTAAACATGAAGCACATGGTGGAGGAGACAACCATCTAGCTACTGCTATGGACCCATAGTCCAAGGTAGACTACTCACACATCGCTCCGGAGGCGACCATGGTGGTGTAGAAGGCCTCCGGCAGGGATTCCCCTCTCCGGCAGGGTGCCGGAAAGAGCTCATGGATCCTCCCGATCTCGCGACGACGACGGCGGCGGCTTGCAGTATGTTTCATGGAAAAGAGATCCATCCCTTAGGTTTTTTCCGTCGAGGGGACTTTATAGGCGAAAGGGCATTGTTAGAGGTGGGGCCAGCTGGCCTCACCATGGGGCGGCGCGGCCAGGGGCTAGGCCGCGCCCCCTGGTGGTGAGCCTGGCTCCTGGCTCCCCTCCGTCCCATCTTCGGTCTTCGCAAAGCTTTGGTAAAAATAGGAGGTTCGACTTTTGTTTTGTCCAATTCCAAGAATATTTCCTGTGTAACTTTTCTGAAACACAAAAACAGCAGAAAACAGGGAACTGGCACTGTGGCATCTTGTTAATAGGTTAGTTTCGGAAAATGCATAAAAACGCCATGAAGTGTAACAAAACACAAAGCAAATGGTATAAGAACAAGCATGGAGCATCAAAAATTATAGATACATTTGAGACGTATCAATAGGCAGCTCACAAGATCTAAACATGAAGCACATGGAGGAGATGACAACCATCTAGCTACTGCTATGGACCCATAGTCCAAGGTAGACTACTCACACATCACTCCGGAGGCAGGCATGGTGATGAAGAAGGCCTCCGGCGGTGATTCCCCTCTCCGGCAGGGTGCCGAGAAGAGCTTCTGGACCCTCCCGATCTCGTGTCGACGATGGTGGTTGCTTACAGTATGTTTCGTGGAAAATTAATCGGGTGTTTAGGGTTTTCCCGTCGAGGGGAATATATATGCGGAAGGGCGCCGTCAGGAGGTGGGCCAGGTAGCCCCACTACCTAGTGGCGCGGCCAGGGGCTAGCCCGCGCCACCCTATTGTGTGGCCGGCCCCTGGTCCCCCTCTGTCTCTGCTTTGGACTCCGTCTCGTGTCGGAAAAAATAGGAACTTCGGGTTTTGTTTCGTCCAATTCCGAGAATATTTCCTGTGTAGCTTTTTTGAAACACAAAAACAGTAGAAAACAGGGAACTGTGATGACCCACAAGTATAGGGGGTGTATCGTAGTACTTTCGATAAATAAGAGTGTCGAACCCAACGAGGAGCAGAAGGTGTTGACTAGTGCTTTTGATCAAGGATTCACTGTAAATACTAGCAAACAGGTTTTCAGAGGTATTTGGTAATGCAAATAAATAAAGTGTGAATAAATAAAAGACAGTAGTAATAATTGCAGCAAGTGGCCCAATCCTTTCTTCAGCAAAGGACAAGCCGGTTGTGTACTTATAATAACCAAACATTCTCGAGGACACACGGGAGTTTCTGTCAAGAGCTTTCGCTTCATACCGCTAAGTAGTCTTTATTGGTTTGATAAGTGTTATGGGGGTGAACCTGTGCTAGCGCACTACTCTTACTAGGATAAATACACACTTGTGATTATACCCCCCTGCAAGCATCCGCAAATACAAGAAAGTAATTAAGATAAATCTAACCACAGCCTTAAACTCTAAGATCCTACGCTCCCTGGTGCAATGGTTTCCCAACGGAGGTTTAGGTTTCTGTCACTCCAGCAACCCCACAATTGGTAGCCAAATACACAATGCATCTCACTAGGCCCATAAATGGTGAACTATCATGTAGTCGACGTTCACATGACACCACTAGTGAAATAGCACCACAACAATATCAAACCATTAAATATTTCTCAACAATAATTCACTACTAACATCTTGACTTCTCCCATGTCCTCAAGAACTAAATGAACTACTCACAAGACATCATATGGATCATGATCAGAGGTGAAATAATGGTAAATAACAATCTGAACATAAACCTTAATTCAACGGTTCCACTCAATAGCATCAACTACAAGAGTAATCAACACCGGGAAAGTTTCCCCTAAGAATATAACAAGATCCAACTCAAGATGTTACAGCGGGTTGGCGTGGTGATGGTGGAGATGAAGGTGTTGGTGATGGAGATGATGATGATGATGATCCCGATGAAGTCCAGTGCGATGGTGATGATGATGGCGACGATCTCCCCTCTCTGAGAAGGAATTTCCCCGGCAGATTTCTGCCTGCCGAAGAGCTTTTCTCTCTCTGGTGTTTTCCGCCCCGCAGAGGCGGCTGTGTCTAACTCTGAGCCCCCCCTTGACTTAGGTTTTCGTGGACGATAAAGTACGCGAAGGGGCGAGACCAGAAGTGGGCCAGGGCGCCCTCACACAGGGCCGGCGCGGCCAGGGGCCAGGCCGCGCCCCCTGTGCGTGAGGCTGCCCCTGGCTCCTCTCTCCTTCTCCTTCTGGCTTTCGGAGTCTTTTGGTAAAATATAATTTTCTGGGATTTTTCTGGAATTTTCCTGATCTTCCAAAATATGGTGTCTTGACGGTCCTTTTCCAGCAGAATCCTGACTCTGGCAGCAAATCCTCCAATGATCATCAAACATGTAAAAACAGAGGAAATAACATAAGTATCATATCTAAATATGAAATATATCAATGAATAACAGTAAATTATGATACAAAATAGTGATGCAAAATGGACGTATCGACCCCCCTAAGCTTAGACCTCGCTTGTCCCCAAGCGAAAACTAAACTCGGTAAACATGACCACAGGTTTATGGAGTGAAGTGTCGATAATCAAAATACGGACAAGAAGCATCACATTCACCAAAGGCACAAGTTATAATAGGCAACAACTCCCCTTTATATAATATAGACTTGCAATAAGTAAAGGGGATCACATATAAAGATGCACAAAATAAACTATAATTGGTGATGGCAACCTTAGTTCTTGGTCAGAGAACAATGAACAACTATACTAGCCTTTGAATGGAGCCTTTTTAAAACAGAGCTAATATAGCAAAAACCATATGCTCTACGAAACAAACTTTTTGCATTCATAGAAAGCTTTCAAAGATATATTCCTTCAGACAAAAGCATTGTACAAAACAAAGAAGATAGTAAACATGATTAAACGGATCAACATATGGATGAGTGAAACATAACAACTCAAATGCTTGCTTGAGATAGAGGGGAATAGGTTGACTCAACATAAAAGTAAAAGATAAGCCCTTCGCAGAGGGAAGCAGGGATTAAACATGTGCTAGAGCTTTTCATTTTGCAAAACAGAGGTAAAAAGTTATTTTGAGAGGTGGTTGCTTTTGTCAACGACTAGCAACGGAGTTCTTGATATCTTCCATACTAAACAAGTGAGAGCGGTTCCGAGATGTTTGATTAATTGGCACATTGGTGCTCTTTTATAGCTTGGCACTCATCCCCACCTTTTCCTTTCTCAAACCATGGCTAACCGATTCCATCGGGTGCCGACCAACTTTCACATACCATGGAGGAGTGCTCTTTTCTTTCTTTCTTTTTGAGATTATAATGGTCTGACCAGCTCCCTTACAAAATTAATGACGAGCAGATGAAGCTGCCTAGTCGAGGGGTACTTAATTTAGTATGGAAGATAACAAACCCATCCACTACGTCCTCATGAGCTAAAAATAGTGGCACAAAATGAGAAGTATTTGAAGGTTTTTGAAAGGTAGCACATGAAAATTTACTTGGAATGGCTTAAAAATACCATGCATAGGAATTTATAGTGGACTCTTTGGAAGTGACTTGGTTTTTAGGATTTGGATGCACGAGAAGTATTCCCTCTCAGTACAGGTTTTTGGCTAGCAAGGCTGGGTAGCAAGCATAGGAATTGCATGAAACAAACATACATACATATAATAAGAACAATCATGCAAACTCCCTTGAAGGTACAATGATTTTAACTTTGAGAATAATAATGCTTATAAGCCAAACATAAGGAAAACTGAAGTGATGTAACTACAAACACTTCTTTATTCTTTTCTACTCAAACCTCAAGGTAATGTTGCTACTGACCAAGCTAAGTTTGCCAAAACCAACTAAATTTACTCATGCTCCCAAAGTGATACCAATACTAATCAACAAGACTAGTCGTATAAGAGAGATTGCAAACTAAAATAAAGTGTGCGGAGAGTAAACGATAAAACTTCTCATTAATATTTCATTACCGCAACTCACACCAAGGGATACATAGATAACCAACTACGGAGGATACTTCCAAATTGCAAACTATTCTATAGGATAATTTCTCTATTCATGATATGACTCTACTTGAAAAGTAAATGAGTAAAAGGTAATGATGTGATACCGCGGCACTCCCCCAAGCTTGGAACAAGCCAAGGGGATGCCTATACCGATGACGAGTTACTCTTTTGGCGGCGGCGGTGGATAATCTTTAATAAGCTTCTCAATCAAATCTTTCAGATCATCAATCTTGTGACTGAGGTTACGAATCATCTCAGAATTGTGCTCAACACGGTTCATGAACCTGTCAGCAAGAGAATCCCAGCTCTTGGAATTATTTCCCCATCCTTCTTCACTCTTGGAACTTTCTATCCCTGCACTGTTAGAACGATCTATATCCCAGCCAGAGGGTAATCGCGATCTGGGCACCTTTTGAAACTGATGTTCATGAATTAGAGTATGGAAAGGATTGTTGCCTGACGGAGATGTCCGTGGAGCTAAGGTGTGATGCGGTACACCCCCTCCGGTTCTTATGCGTGCACTCTTCTTGAACTTGTCATGACTTGTCACCACCCCAATGCTGGCAATCATGGTGCTCGGGCATGAACTTTGATCTTCCTCCTCGTCTTCACTCTCAACCTCTTCCTTCAGCCGAAAGTCTTTGGTGTCATCTTCCGGAGGTGTCTTCTCCTTGTCATCGCTTGAAGAGGCCATGGTGCTCCCCCAAGCTTAAGATCAACTCCTGGCAGAAACAGCTCGAAACAAAACACGACGAGAAAACGATATACAGACCTCGGGGGCTCCGGGGGGTTAAATAAGCGAAAATAGTACATCGAAATGAAATCACAGGAGAAAACGAGGATGGAAACGAGTTCCGGTGTGCTCTCACACCAGGGCGGCGCGGCCAGAGGTGGGCCCGCGCCCCCTGTGTGTGAGGAGCACATGGACTCCTTTTCCTGCCTGTTTTCATCTCGTGATTTTTCATATTTATTAAAAACAGCAAAAATAATAAAGGAAGAGTTATTTGCAAAACTTCTCTGACTAGAACTGTTACCTATTCAAAAACGAATTCTGCAGGTACCTGCAATTTGTCTTGGATGAATTCTTCTGGAGAAACTGTTTCAATAACATCAACATCTTCATTATAAGAATCTCCAGTAATATAATGTTTGAGTCTTTGCCCATTCACCACTTGTGTAGAGTCATCTTTCAATGAAGCAATCTTAATAGCACCTGAGCGGTATACTTCCGCAATAACATATGGTCCTTCCCATTTAGAGAGTAATTTCCCTGCAAAAAATCTGAGATGAGACCTATACAATAGAACTTTCTCACCAACGTGAAACTCTCTCTTAAGAATTCTCTTATCATGCCATTGCTTGACTTTCTCTTTGAAAAGTCTGGCATTCTCATACGCTTCGTTTCTCCACTCATCTAGAGAACTCAAATCTAACAATCTTTTCTTACCGGCTAGTTTAAAATCTCTATTAAGCTCTTTCACTGCCCAAAAAGCTTTGTGTTCTAATTCTAAAGGCAAGTGACACGCTTTTCCGTAAACCATCTTATAAGGAGACATACCCATGGGGTTCTTATAAGCAGTTCTATAAGCCCATAAAGCATTGTTTAACTTACTAGCCCAGTTTTTCCTAGATCTATTGACAGTCTTCTGCAAGATAGACTTGATCTCTCTATTTGAAAGCTCTACCTGCCCACTAGTTTGGGGATGATAAGCAGAAGCAATTCTATGATTAACATCATATTTAGCAAGAGTTTTTCTAAAACTGCCATGAATAAAATGAGAACCTCCATCAGTCATAAGATATCTAGGCACACCAAACCTAGGAAAAATAACATCTTTAAGCATTTTTAATGAGGTCTCACCATCGGCACTCTTAGTAGGTATGGCTTCTACCCATTTAGTAACATAATCAACAGCAACAAGTATATGGGTATAGCCTTTTGAAGGAGGAAAAGGACCCATAAAGTCAAATCCCCAACAATCAAATGGTTCAATAACAAGAGTGTAATTCATAGGCATTTCATTGCGTCTATAAATATTACCAACTCTTTGACATTCATCACAAGATAAAACATACCTTCTAGCATCTTTAAAGAGGGTTGGCCAATAAAAACCTGATTGTAGAACCTTCTGTGCGGTTCTATCTCCAGCATGATGCCCTCCATAAGCACTGCCATGGCATTTTCTTAATATCTCTTGTTGCTCATATTCTGGTACGCATCTTCGCATAATACCATCAACTCCTTATTTATATAAGTGTGGGTCATCCCAAAAGTAATGCCTCAAATCATAGAAAAAATTTCTTCTTTGCTGAGCTGTAAAGGTTGGAGGCAAATACTTGGAAACAATAAAGTTAGCATAATTAGCATACCAAGGAAGGTCTCGCGAAGTTACGTTTATAGCAGCTAACTATTTATTTGGAAAACTATCATTAACAGGAATAGGATCAAAAGAAATGTTTTCCAATCTAGACAAGTTGTCAGCCACAGGATTTTCAGCACCTTTCCTATCTACGATATGCAAATCAAATTCTTGTAAAAGTAACACCCATCTAATAAGCCTAGGCTTAGCATCCTTCTTAGTCATAAGATATCTAATAGCAGCGTGATCAGTATGAATAGTAACTTTAGAATCAACAATGTAAGATATAAACTTATCACATGCAAAAACAACAGCAAGAAACTCTTTCTCAGTGGTAGCATAATTTTTCTGAGCAGCATCAAGAGTCTTACTAGCATAATGAATAACATTTAACTTATTATCTACGCGCTGTCCAAGAACAGCACCAATAGCAAAATCACTAGCATCGCACATAATTTCAAAAGGTAAATTCCAATCAGGTGGTTGAACAATAGGAGCAGTAGTTAAAGCCTTCTTAAGAGTTTCAAAAGCTTCCTTACAATCATCATCAAAGACAAATTGTACATCTTTTTGAAGAAGATTAGTAAGAGGCTTTGAAATCTTAGAGAAATCTTTAATAAACCTCCTATAGAAACTAGCATGACCAAGAACACTACGAATACCTTTAATATCTCTGGGACAGGGCATCTTCTCAATTGCTTCCACTTTTGCTCTGTCAACTTCAATACCTCTTTCAGAAATTTTATGTCCAAGGACAATTCCTTCATTCACCATAAAGTGGCATTTCTCCCAATTAAGAACAAGGTTAGTTTCTTCGCACCTCTACAAAACTTTATCAAGGTTGTGCAAACAGTTATCAAAAGAAGTTCCATAGACGGAGAAGTCGTCCATGAAGACCTCCACAATTTCCTCACAAAAACCATGAAAAATAGCAGACATGCATCTTTGAAAAGTAGCAGGAGCATTACACAAACCAAACGGCATACGTCTATAAGCATAAGTTCCATAAGGATAAGTAAACGTGGTTTTCTCTTGATCTTCCTTTTTAACAGCAATTTGAGAAAAACCAGAATAACCATCAAGGAAGCAAAAATGAGTCTTCTTAGATAACCTTTCTAACATTTGATGTATAAATGGTAAAGGATAATGATCTTTCTTAGTAACTTTGTTTACCTTCCTATAATCAATGCACATCCTATAACCCACTACTACCCTTTGAGGAATAAGCTCGTTATTCTCATTAGGCACAACAGTCATACCTCCTTTCTTAGGAACACAATGAACATGACTAACCCATCTACTATCAGCAATAGGATAAATAATACCAGCATCAAGGAGCTTTAATACCTCATTTCTTACCACATCCTTCATCTTGGGAATTAAGCGGCGTTGATGCTCCACGACTGGCTTCGCGTCTTTCTCCATATTAATGGCATGCTGACATAAAGTGGGGCAAATTCCTTTTAAATCATCAAGAGTATATCCCATAGCTCCTCGGTGTTTCCTCAATATTTCCAATAATCTTTCTTCTTCCTTTCCTAAAAGTTTAGAACTAATAATAACATGATATATTTTCTTATCATCTATATAAGCATATTTAAGATTATCAGGCAAAGGTTTTAATTCAAACACAGGATCTTCCTTAGGTGGCAAAGTGGTACCAAGATCCTCCACCGGTAAATTGTGCTTAATCAGCGGTTGTTGACGAAGGAAAATGTCGTCAATCTCTTCTCTTTCCTTACTAAAAACATCACTTTCGTGATCTTCCATGAATTGCTGCAAAGCATTATTAGGAGCAAGAGCAATAGAAGCAAGCTGTTCAACTCGAAAATTTTCATTAGGCGTTTCATTTACATAAGAAGTCTTAGCAAACTTAGAAAAATTAAACTCATAAGACTCTCCATTAAACTTAGTAAAAAAATTCTCCTTCTTACAATCTATCACGGCGCCACAAGTGTTCAAAAAGGGTCTACCAAAAATAATAGGACAAGTTTTACTAGCCTCCTTACCAAGTACTAGAAAATCAGTAGGGTATTTAGTCTTACCGCAAAGAACTTCCACATCTCGAACAATACCAAGAGGCCAAACAGTCTCCCTGTTAGCAAGCTGAACAACCACATCAATATCTTCAAGTTCACAAGCGCCAATCTCGTGCATAATTTCTTTGTAAAGCTCTAAAGGAATAGCACTTGCACTAGCACCAATATCACATAAACCATAATAGCAATGATATCCAATCCTGACAGAAATAACAGGAACACTTGTTTTCCTATGCCTTTTAGGATGTGAGAGAATGTTAGAAGCATCTTCACAAAAAAGAATATATTCATCCCCTACATCTTTAGTAACAAGATCCTTCAATATAGCTATAGGAGACTTAATAGTAATTTGCTCATCAGGTTCTGCAGCTTTCTTAGTACTTTTATTAGACACACTTACCAAAGTAGAATACTTTTTTACCTTAGCAGGGAAAGGTGTCTTCTCAAAATAAGGTTCAGGCACAATGCTATCAACAGTACAAACTTCAGTAGCTGCAGCAGGTATATGACTAATAGAATCTTTATAAGGCGCATGATATTTGTTCCAATCTTTCTTTGGAACATCAAGATAAGAGGCAAAGGCCTTAAGACAATTAGCAAGTATTTGAGAATCAAGACCATAAGCAGTGCTAACACTATGAAAGTCATCGGTTCCCATAAAAGCTTTAATGCATTCATAATCATAGTTTATACCTGAATTCCTACCTTTGTCGTTTTCCCATCCTTCAGCATTCTCTTGTATATGGTCAAGAAGTTTCCACTTAGCATCTTCTTTCATATGAGTAAATGATCCAAAGCAAGAAGCATCCAAATAATCCTTATCAGGAAGAGTAAGCCGCGCATAAAAATTATCAATAACAATATTATTGAGGAGCTCATGAATGGGGCATTTGAGCATTAGTAACTTCAATCTCCCCCACGCTTGGGCAATACTTTCTCCATCATGAGGCCAAAAATTATATATCCGATTACGGTCTTTATGAATTTCACTTGGAGGATAAAACTTGGAATAAAAGAGAGGTACAATGTCCTCCCATGCCATAGATGGACCATCTTGGAGCAGCCGATACCACTCCTCGGCTCTGCCTTTCAATGATAAAGAGAATAGCTTCTTCTTGACCTGGCTTGGTGAAATACCTGCACATCTGAACAACTCACATAATTCATGTATAAATAGTAAATGATCACCTGGATGGACAGTTCCATCTCCTGAATAGCTGTTATCCATAATACGCCCAACAATTTTCATAGGTATTTTAAAAGGATCAACTTCAGCATGTGGTGGCGGTGGTGGTTCATCCACATGTGCAGCAGTGGTAGAAGTGTTCCCAAATAGGAAACCAAATGGAGAATTCTCCATAGCAGAGTAAAATAAAAATAAAAAATAAAATAAAAACAATACTCACAGCGACGGCTACCTTTACCAATTCCACTCTTCAATAGCGCTACACTCCCCGGCAACGGCGCCAGAAAATAGTCTTGATGACCCACAAGTATAGGGGGTGTATCATAGTACTTTCGATAAATAAGAGTGTCGAACCCAACGAGGAGCAGAAGGTGTTGACTAGTGGTTTTGATCAAGGATTCACTGTAAATACTAGCAAACAGGTTTTCAGAGGTATTTGGTAATGCAAATAAATAAAGTGCGAGTAAATAGAAGACAGTAGTAATAATTGCAGCAAGTGGCCCAATCCTTTCTTCAGCAAAGGACAAGACGGTTGTGTACTTATAATAACCAAACGTTCTCGAGGACACACGGGAGTTTCTGTCAAGAGCTTTCGCTTCATACCGCTAACTAGTCTTTATTGGTTTGATAAGTGTTATAGGGGTGAACCTGTGCTAGCGCACTACCCTTACTAGGATAAATACACACTTGTGATTATACCCCCCTGCAAGCATCCGCAAATACAAGAAAGTAATTAAGATAAATCTAACCATAGCCTTAAACTCTAAGATCCTACGCTCCCTGGTGCAATGGTTTCCCAACAGAGGTTTAGGTTTCTGTCACTCCAGCAACCCCACAATTGGTAGCCAAATACACAATGCATCTCACTAGGCCCATAAATGGTGAAGTATCATGTAGTCGACGTTCACATGACACCACTAGTGAAATAGCACCACAACAATATCAAACCATTAAATATTTCTCAACAATAATTCACTACTAACATCTTGACTTCTCCCATGTCCTCAAGAACTAAACGAACTACTCACAAGACATCATATGGATCATGATCAGAGGTGAAATAATGGTAAATAACAATCTGAACATAAACCTTAATTCAACGGTTCCACTCAATAGCATCAACTATAAGAGTAATCAACACCGGGAAAGTTTCCCCTAAGAATATAACAAGATCCAACTCAAGATGTTACAGCGGGATGGCGTGGTGATGGTGGAGATGAAGGTGCTGGTGATGGAGATGATGATGATGATGATCCCGATGAAGTCCAGTGCGATGGTGATGACGATGGCGACGATCTCCCCTCTCCGGGAAGGAATTTTCCCGGCAGATTTCTGCCTGCCGGAGATCTTTTCTCTCTGGTGTTTTTCGCCCCGCAGAGGTGGTTGTGTCTAACTCTGAGCCCCCCCTTGACTTAGGTTTTCGGGGACGATAAAGTACGCGAAGGGGCGAGACCAGAAGTGGGCCAGGGCGCCCTCACACAGGGCCGGCGCGGCCAGGGGCCAGGCCGCGCCCCCTGTGCGTGAGGCTGCCCCCTGGCTCCTCTCTCTTTCTCCTTCTGGCTTCCGGAGTCTTTTGGTAAAATATAATTTTCTGGTATTTTTCTAGAATTTTCCTGATCTTCCAAAATATGGTATCTTGATGGTCCTTTTCCAGCAGAATCTTGACTCCGGCAGCAAATCCTCCAATGATCATCAAACATGTAAAAACAGAGGAAATAACATAAGTATCATATCTAAATATGAAATATATCAATGAATAACAGTAAATTATGATACAAAATAGTGATGCAAAATGGACGTATCAAACTGGCACTGTGGCATCTCGTTAATAGGTTAGTTCCAGAAAATGCATAAAAACGCCACGAAGTGTAACAAAACATAAAGTAAAAGGTGCATAAACAAGCATGGAGCATCAAAAATTATAGATACGTTTGAGACGTATCACCCTTTTATTTAACTATTTCTTAGAAGTAGAGCATGAATATTTGACATGGATTGCAAGATGCTTTTGTGCCACCATTTATATTAGATTCTAACTAAATACTATATGCAACATATATTGAGACATAGACAATATAGATTATCGCTATGAATTATCACATTAGTGTATGGATGATGTGATCTATGATAATTGTACTAATCAAAATGAATGGTTATGTGTGGAATTTTAGAACGGATCTTCAAGAAATGAAACCAATGTATGTGGAAATTCCTTTTTTCACGTAGACATCATGTTCGTCCCATGGACGATTCTGAACCAGGTCCTTCTAAATCGAGTTTGCATGGTTGTTGTCTTGCTCGAGTAGTCTATCGAGATGAGGCACTACATGTCTACGTCATTAGTTTGGTAAGGGAGACATGACCGTTACTATGTACCTTAACGGCTGGAAGTCCGTCGTCTTACGAATTCCAACCTCGGCCATGTTTTTTTATTCTTGCTGTGAGACTGGACTTTAGACTTGTGATGTGCATTACGTTTGGGCGAGTAGACAGAGGGTTCTATTTTGGTACATACCATCGATATGTCATAGGCGATTATGTTGCATAAGCATTTGTGGCTAGAGAGAACAAGTGTATAATCATATAAAAACACTACCAGCTAGAAATAGACCAACCATGCTACTGTTCACTTGTTAATTCTTGTCACAATTTCTTGATGGCTAATTCTTGCCACACAATAGGTGCAGCCATTAGCCAGTGGATTAGACTGTAAGGTAAGTGTTTTATCTCTAGCCTGCTAGGGGCATCTATACTAAGTGTAAAATTAGATACTTACTCTGTTCCATAATTCTTGACCCAACTTTTTCTTCATTATTGATTTAGGTGAATGGAAAAGGACAAAGGATGCTCTCTTGGTTTTTAGTCAGAGTCAAATCTTCTGGATGCTGCTTAGACTTGTAAATTACATATATGCAATGGCTGATATCCCACCTTCTACAAACACATGTCTTGTTTTCCCAAATGCACTGCATAAATTCTGTCCTTAGACCCGCTCACTTGCCACAAATCATATGTTTCCTTTGTAGTGCAAGACCTAGCCCATTTCTTACCTTCTTCTAGCTTATCTGAGAAAGTTGGAGTGATGAGCCATCTTGCTTGTGTTGTACTTGTTCTTTTAGTCTCATGATTAGTCATATCTTGTTTTTGATCCTCTCAAACATTGTCCTCACAGGTTTGCCTCTCACATCCAAAATCATTTTGTTAAAAACTTTGCTTAGGTTGTTGACTACAAGGTGATACGTCTCAAATGTATCTATAATTTTCGATGCTCCATGCTTGTTTATGCACCATTTGCTTTGTGTTTTGTTACACTTCATGGCGTTTTAATGCATTTTTCGGAACTAACCTATTAACGAGATGCCACAGTGCCAGTTCCCTGTTTTCTGCTGTTTTTGTGTTTCAGAAAAGTTATACATAAAATATTCTCGGAATTGGACGAAACAAAAGCCAAAGTTCCTATTTTGTCCGACACAAGATGGAGTCCAAAGCAGAGACGGAGGGGGGGTCAGAGGGCAGCCGTGCCATAGGGTGGCGCGGGCCACCCCCTAGCCGTGCCACCAGGTGGTGTGGGCCACTGGTCCATCCCTTGACATCGCCCTTCCGCCTATATATTCTCCTCGACGAGAAAACCCTAAGGCCCAAACTCTGTAAGCCGCCGTCGTCATCAATGCGAGATCGGGAGGGTCCAGAAGCTCTTCCCGGCACCCTGCTAGAGAGGGGAATCACCACCGGAGGCCTTCTTCATCACCATGCCTGCCTCCGGAGTGATGTGTGAGTAGTCTACCTTGGACTACGGGTCCATAGCAGTAGTTAGATGGTTGTCTTCTCCTTCATGTCCTTCATGTTTAGATCTTGTGAGCTGCCTATCATGATCAAGATCATCGTTATGTAATTCTACATGTTGTGTTTGTTGGGATCCGATGAATATTGAGTACTATGTCAAGTTGATTTGTGATTTATCATCTCTATGTTGTTTATGATCTTGCATGCTCTCCGTTGCTAGTAGATATCTTGGCCGAGTAGAAGCTAGTGACTCCAAGAGGGAGTATTTATGCTCGATAGTGGGTTCATGCCTCTAGTAATCTGCGAGAGTGACAATAACTTCTAAGGTTGTAGATGTGATGTTGCTACTAGGGAGAAAACAACAATCTTGTGTTCAAGGACATTTGTATTGTTTACATTACGCACTTTGCTTAAGGCGATAATCTGTTGCTTGCAACTTAATACCCAACGGTTGTTCGGATGATATCCGGCGGGTGGATTATTAGTCATAGACGCAGTTGGATTTTGGTCTATGTATTATGTTGTAATGCCCAAGTGAATCTCATAGTGATCCTCATGACATGTACATGCATTTGTTTGCATTCTTTGTTCTGTCAATTGCCCAACTGTAATTTGTTTACCCAGCATGTTATTTATCTTTATGGAGAGATAACTCTAGTGAACTATGGATCCCAGTCCATTCTTTTACATTCATATTACCATTTACTTTTACAAGCATTATTTACTTTCTCGCAAACAAATATCTTTTACCACACGATACGTTTAATCCTGCGTTTACAGCAAACCGGTGAGATTGACAACCTCACTGCTAGTTGGGGCAAAGTACTTTGGTTGTGTTGTGTGCAGGTTCCACGTTGCTGCTGGTGCAAAGCTATGCCCCAGGTAAGGCGCCATATATAAATTGTCTGGAGCTGTCGCCAAGCCAGTTAGCATCAACCTTCGGAAGTTGGTTCTTTCTCCTACTGGTTCGATAAATCTTGGTTTCATACTGAGGGAAACTTGCTGCTGTGCTCATAATACCTTCCTCTTGGGGTTCCCAACTTGGTGCCTACCACGCACCATCAAGCATTTTTCTGGCGCCGTTGCCGGGGAATAAAGAAGAAGAAGCTCCCACGTCAACAACGCGCCATCAACGCATTTTTCTGGCTCCATTGCCAAGAGAAGAGGATTTCTGCAAGGGGAGTCTCTCGCTTCCAATCTTTTATTTTGTTATTATTTTGCATACTTTCTTTATTTTATTTTTGTTTGCATCTTTTTATCAAAAATACAAAAAAAATTAATTCCTATTTCAAGTTGCTTTTATGTCTAGTTTAGTTCCTATTACTATGTCGTCTGAGGAAATGATCTTCACTTTCAAGCAAAAGAATGAAGAGAGTTTTAAAGAAGCTTGGTCTAGAATTTATGATTCCCATGGTAAAACTGAACCAAAAATGACTTTGAGCTTGCTTCTTAGTAGCTTTTACTTTGGTCTTGCTCTTCGTTATAGATATGCTTTGGATGCTGCAGCAGGAGGAGACTTCCTTCATTGCAATGGAGATCAAGCTTTCAATGTTATAGAAAAGTTGATTGCAGTATATAGCTTACCGAGTGATTTTGATTCTTCTCTTGTGAGCATTTTTGCTAGATTAAATACTCTTGAGACTCATACTGCTTGTTTAAAAGAATGTTATGGTATGTTGCACGAGTATCATGATTATGTGCCAATAAATTCCGAACCCTCAAGTTGGTTCCCTACAGTGAAAATTACTATCAATGGTTAAACTTTATATGCTCGTTGTGATATTATGTCTGAGTTTTTCCTTATACCTAAGGATGTTTATGAATCTTTGAATCTTTGGGGACTTTCTGCGGGTGGAGAAGAAGTATCTCTTACCAATAATTCCACTATATTTCCCGTTGGAATAGCTGAAGGAGTGTTTACAAAAATCATAGGGAGAATGGTATCTACTGATTATCTTGTTATTTTTTTAGCATGATTATCTTGTTATTGAATGTGTAGCAAATGGACAAATCGCACTTGGAAGATCACTGCTAAAACTTATGGGAGCAGTAATAGATGTGGGAAAAGGCACCATGAAGTTCACTTCCCCACCAGGAGATCATCATGTTTTTCCTAGAGGTAGGAGCAAAGGTAAGAGAGGTAGACGTAAGGCATCCGGTCTTAATGCTTCATTTGAAATTACTTGATTTCCACTTTCTGCGCCTAGCTCAAAGGCGTTAAAGAAAAGCACTCTCGGGAGATAACCCAATGTTTTCTTTTTAGTACTTTTTATTTTTGTTGAGTCTTGGAAGTTATTACTACTGTAATGAAATCTCTTTATCATTTTTATTTCGTTTTTGGGCCAAGAAGAACCTCTAATTGGAGGAAGGTAAGATTTGGGGAAGTTGCTGTCCTTAAACAGATTTCTGCGCTGCACCGTAAAAATTCGTGAAAACTATCAGAACGTCTTTTGGATCTGCGATTTCTTGTGCACATGCCCCAGGTTATTGCCTAACTTCCATTAGTTCTGCACCTTTCGATTTGAGCAACAGAAGATTTTCAAAAGAATTGATCTTTACCAGCTGTTCTGTTTTGACAGATTTCTGCCACTATTTGTATTTGCCTCTTGATCGCTTTCTTTTTGAGTTCGTTTGATCACAGAACTTTTGAGGAAGTTGTTACAGTAGCCTATGCTTTAATGGGTGCTATACTTGAGTTGAAACTGGACCAAAAGGGTGGATTTACTATCTTGCTTGCACTAACGTTGCTAATAAGAATTGTGTGAAGTTTTGTATGAAGGAAGTTTTCAAGTGTAGGGAAAGGAGAATGATGAGATGAGATGAAGTATGGACAAAAGCTCAAGCTTGGGGATGCCCATGTCACCCCAAGAAATATTCAAGAGGTACAAGCGTCAAAGCTTGGGGATGCCCCGAGGCACCCCTTCTTCATCGACAAATATCAGGTCATCTTTCAAGACACTATATTTTTATTGCTTCGTATACTATACGTTTTTCTTGGAGCGTCTTTATTTTTGCTTTCAGTTTTATTTTGTTTTGTTTGATGCCATAAATGGTTGGACCCCAACAAATTTCTTTTGGAGAAGACACACTCCGTTTTTCATTGCCAAGAACACTCTAGTTTTCACTCTTTTCGTTCAACGAGTGTTCTCTTTTTCTAGTACTGCGTTTAGCTTTCGTTTTTCACCTTGATTTTTGTTCAGAAATTGTTAGTTATTTGTAGCTAGGTGTATTTAGACCTCTGGTCTATGTTGGTTTTCATCTTTAAGAGTTGTTTCAAAAAGTTTGATTGGTGTTGGAAAAGAGAAAAAGTTTCATGACTATAGTGGTACAAATGGGAGCTTGTTTAGACTGTGGCTTAGACTTTTGCATGTCATGCTTGATGTAATTTTGATTATATGCTTAGTGGTTTTTGCTATAGCATGACTTGTCTCAAATGACCGAGATTGCTTAATGTGCCTTTGAAAGAATCATGCATTGTTTTTATTATATGGGAGCATATTATTGTGGTATTCTCCTTTGATGCTTTATTTGGGTTGACTTGGCGCATGCTTACACCATGTTTGACTTTAACCAGTCACCTTAAGCCTATATGATCATTTGGTTTTTGACTTGTGATACCACTTTATGCTTTGGTTAATAATGTTTTGTCGCTATGCATGATTATGGCCGCTATTGCTCTCTTAGTTGGTCGCTCCCAGTCTTTTGCTAGCCTTCATTTGTACTCAGAGGGAATACTTCTCGTGCATCCAACTCCCAAAAACCAAGTTTATTCCAAAGGGTCCACTATAAATTCCTATGCATGGTATTTTCAAGCCATTCCAAGTAAATTTTCATGTGCTACCTTTTAAAAAAACCTTCAAAATACTTCTCATTTTATGACACTGTTTCAGCTCATGGGGACGTAGTGGTCGGATTTGCTATCTTCCATATTGTAATATTTCAAAAAAGAAAAAAAAGGGAAAAAGAAAATAAAAAAGTACTCCTCCATGGTATGTGAAAGTTGGTGGGCACCCGATGGAATCGGTTAGCCATGGTTTGTGAAAAGAAAAGTGGGGAGGAGTGCCAAGCTTTATAAAAGAGCACAAATGTGCCAATCTCTCTCAAAACTTGTCTAGTATGGAAGATAGCAAGAACCCCATTGCCAGTCGTTGACAAGAACAACCACCTCTCAAAACAATTTTTATCTCTGTTTTACAAATGAAAAGCTCTAGCACATGTTAAATCCCCGCTTCCCTCTGCGAAGGGCCTTTCTTTTACTTTTATGTTGAGTCTTCACCTTCTACATTTATGCACCTTCTAAGAGAGCATAGTTGTCATTCTGAGTATAATGTGCATAGTCGCAAAATTTATTATTGATTGATTCATGATTATGGTTTTGCTTGTTTTTAAATTATTTGTATCTAGTCACCCTCTTAAACTTGAAGGTGTCCTATGCATTTATGTTTTGCTACTCCATGAGGGACAAGCTGAATACCACTTTGCTATGTTTTTCTATATGGTTGAAATACACACTTGACTTTCAATGCAGTATTACTCATGATCTTTTGTTTGTGTTACTTTTCATGTTATAACATGGTTGCTAAGTTCTATTGTCAAGATTATGTCTTTTATGCCCATGTTTAGAGTACTTTGATCTCAGCACTCAATGCTTTACATCGTTTGATCAAGATTGTGATGGTGCATGTCACCTAAAAAATTATTGTTTTGTTATCACTTACCTACTCGAGGATGAGCAGGAGTTAAGCTTGGGGATGCTTGATACGTCTCAAACGTATCTATAATTTTTGATGCTCCATGCTTGTTTATGCACCATTTGCTTTGTGTTTTTTACACTTCGTGGCGTTTTTATGCAAATTTCGGAACTAACCTATTAACGAGATACCACCGTGCCAGTTCCCTGTTTTCTGCTATTTTTGTGTTTCAGAAAAGTTACACAGGAAATATTTTCGGAATTGAACGAAACAAAAGCCAAAGTTCCTATTTTTTTCCGACACGAGACAAAGTCCGAAGTAGAGACAGAGGGGGGCCAGAGGGCAGCCACTCCATAGCGTGGCGCGGGCCACCCCCTGGCCGCGCCACCAGGTGGTGTGGGCCACTGGTCCACCCCCTGACAACGCCCTTCCGCCTATATATTCTCCTCGACGAGAAAACCCTAAGGGCTGAACTCTTTTCCAGAAAACATATGTAAGCCACCGCCATCGTCGACGCGAGATCGGGAGGGTCCAGAAGCTCTTCCCGGCACCCTGCCGGACAGGGGAATCACCACCGGAGGCCTTCTTCATCACCATGCCTACCTCCGGAGTGATGTGTGAGTAGTCTACCTTGGACTACGGGTCCATAGCAGTAGCTAGATGGTTGTCTTCTCCTCCATGTGCTTCATGTTTAGATCTTGTGAGCTGCCTATCATGATCAAGATCATCGTTATGTAATTCTACATGTTGTGTTTGTTGGGATCCGATGAATATTGAGTACTATGTCAAGTTGATTTGTGATTTATCATCTCTATATTGTTTATGATCTTGCATGCTCTCCGTTGCTAGTAGATATCTTGGCCGAGTAGATGCTAGTGACTCCAAGAGGGAGTATTTATGCTCTATAGTGGGTTCATGCCTCTAGTAATCTGGGAGAGTGACAATAACTTCTAAGGTTGTAGATGTGCTGTTGCTACTAGGGAGAAAACAACAATCTTGTGTTCAAGGACATTTGTATTGTTTACATTACACACTTAGCTTAAGGCGATAATCTGTTGCTTGCAACTTAATACCCAGTGGTTGTTCGGATGATATCCGGCGGGTGGATTATTAATCATAAACGTAGTTGGATTACGGTCTATGTATTATGTTGTAATGCCCAAGTGAATCTCATAGTGATCCTCATGACATGTACATGCATTTTTTTGCATTCTTTATTTTGTCAATTGCCCAACTGTAATTTATTTACCCAGCATGTTATTTATCTTTATGGAGAGACACCTCTAGTGAACTGTGGACCCCGGTCCATTCTTTTACATTTATATTACCGTTTTCTTTTACAAGCATTATTTACTTTCTCGCAAACAAATATCTTTTACCACACGATACGTTTAATCCTTTGTTTACAGCAAACCGGTGAGATTTACAACCTTACTGCTAGTTGGGGCAAAGTACATTGGTTGTGTTGTGTGCAGGTTCCACGTTGCTGCTGGTGCAAAGCTATGCCCCAGATAAGGCACCATATATAAATTGTCTGGAGCTGTCGCCAAGCCAATTAGCATCAACCTTCGGAAGTTGGTTCTTTCTCCTACTGGTTCGATAAACCTTGGTTTCATACTGAGGGAAACTTGCTGTTGTGCTCATCATACCTTCCTCTTGGGGTTCCCAACTAGGTGCCTACCACGCACCATCACTAGGCCAGTCTTGCAGTTAACATCCATGGCATGCCTATCCCAACACTAAACAAATTTTTTGCTCATCCACTTAAATGCTTCCTCACTTTCTTCCCACATCAAAGCCATTGCTGCATCAAATCCATGCTTTGTGTAGGAGTAGCTAGCTGCATTCATGTATTTCTTCAGTTCTCCTTTGAAACCATCAGTTTAGAAATTTGCATAGATATGGCTAAGGCAGTATCTTCGTGCGCATTTGGTAAAAATTGTGCTAATTGCATTCACCAGACCCTGATTAATGCATCAAACCATGCCCCAATGTTTAGTTCACTTGCATCTAGAAATAGGTCATAGACATACCTCTGCCTATGAGACATGATAGTTACCAAACTTCCTAGACTCTCCGACAATTGCATATTTTAAATGGGTAAGAAACCAACACCAGATGGCTTTGCCCTCTTTATCCACAAGTCCAAAGACAATGAGGTAGATATTTTATTGCCATCCCTACTAGTGGCTGCAAGAATTTGCTGCCCTGTGGTGAGTTTGACAAAACATCCATCCTCACCTGTATAAACCATGCACAATGTAGTAGATATAGCACACTAATTTATTACACCACAAGAACAAACAAACAAACAATAAGTTATCTTACCAATAAATTGGCTACACCATTTAACAAACCTTGAATTGATGCACTCAAACTCATAAACATCCCATGGAATCTTGGATTTGAACTAGGATTCTCTTTTACCATCCTTGTTGTTATAATGGATCGATATGTGATCCCTTTGCCAACAAAAATTTCATTGCTTCAAATCCATCATCATCATGTGATGCTAAATCCTCTTCACAATCACATGCCTCTTCATCATTAGAGTGCGCATAATGAGGTATTGAACTACTACTTTCTGCACAACGAGATATAATGGTGGGACCTTGATTCTTTTTGGCTTTGTCCATGTCTTTCTGGCTCAACAATGAAGTCACTGTCCTCTGATTCTTTGTATGAATCATGGAACAATTCATCCTCCTCTGAATCATCTTCGCTCTAACTAACTAACTCTATTGGTTTCTTCCTCTTTAAATCAATAATCCTTTCTTCATCTCAATTAATTGGAACTACTAGGATATAACTCTGCTGTGTGAGCACATACGCCTTTCCTGTCTCAACAACAACAATCTTCTCATCTTGATGGTTATGGCTCTATTGAGTATAGAGAAATTATGAATCTTCTACACTTTGTTGACTACCAAACACATCTGCACTTTGTTGACTGATGGTGTGATGTTAAGGCACCCAGTTAGGAACCCCAAGAGGAAGGTTTGTTGAGCACAGCAGCAAATTTCCCTCAGTTATGAACCAAGGTTGATCGAACCAGTAGGAGAAAGCCAAACTTCAGAAGGTGATGCTTGCTAGCTTCGCGACACTCCGGACAAAGGCGCCAGATAAACTACTTGTCGGCGTGTAGCTTTTCACCAGGAGCAACGTGAAACCTGCACACAACACAACCAAGAACTTTGCTCCCAACTTCGATGAGGTTGTCAATCTCACCGGTTTGCTGTGAACAAAGGATTGAGCATATCGAGTGGTAAAAGGATAATAGTATGCAAGTAAAGTAAATAGAGCGAGTAATAGTAAAACGGTAAAGCAATGTAAATGAAATTAGACCGGGGTCCATAGTTCACTAGTGGTGTCTCTCCATAAGATAAATAATAACATGCTGGGTAAACAAATTACAGATGGGCAATTGATAGAGTAAAGATAACGTACATACGTCACGAGGATCACTATGAGGTTCACTCTGGGCATTACGACAAAATACATAGACCGTAATCCAACTGCATCTATGACTAAAAATCCACTCGCGGGGAATCATCAGAGGACCCCTTGAGTATTAAGTTGCGAACAATAGATAATTGCATTAAGCAAAGTGCGTAATGTAAACAAAGAAAATGTCCTTGGACACAAGAATGTTGTTTTCTCCCTAGTGGCAATAACACATCTACAACCTTAGAGGTTTCTGTCACTCCCCCAGATTAAATAGAGGCATGAACCCAACTATCGAGCATAAATACTCCCTCTTGGAGTTACTAGCATCTACTCGGCCAAGATAGCTACTAGCAACAGAAAGCATGCAAGATCATAAACAACATAGAGATAACATAAGATATATATTCAGCACATCAACTTAACATAGTACCAATACTCATCGGATCCCAACAAACACAACATGTATGATTACATAAAGATGATCTTGATTATGTAGGGCAGCTCACAAGATCTAAACATGAAGCACATGGTGGAGAAGACAACCATCTAGCTACTGCTATGGACCCATAGTCCAAGGTAGACTACTCACACATCACTCCGGAGGTGACCATGGTGGTGGAGAAGGCCTCCGGCAGGGATTCCCCTCTCCGGCAAGGTGCCGGAAAGAGCTCCTGGATCCTCCCGATCTCGCGATGACGACGGCGGTGGCTTGCAGTATGTTTCGTGGAAAAGAGATCCGTCCCTTAGGTTTTTCCTATCGAGGGGACTTTATAGGCGAAAGGGCATCGTCAGAGGTGGGGCCAGCTGGCCTCACCGTGGGTGGGCGCGACCAGGGGTTGGGCTGCGCCCCCCTGTGGTGAGCCTGGGTCCTGGCCCCCCTCCATCTCATCTTCGGTCTTCGCGAAGCTTCGGTAAAAATAGGAGGTTTGGCTTTTGTTTCGTCCAATTCCGAGAATATTTCCTGTGTAACTTTTATGAAACACAAAAACAGCAGAAAACAGGGAACTAGCACTATGACATCTTGTTGATAGGTTAGTTCCGGAAAATGCATAAAAATGCCACGAAGTGTAACAAAACACAAAGCAAATGGTGTAAGAACAAGCATGGAACATCAAAAATTATAGATACGTTTGAGACGTATCAAGCATCCCCAAGCTTAACTCCTGCTCATCGTCGAGTAGGTAAGTGATAACAAAAGAATAATTTTTGAGGTGACATGCACCATCACAATCTTGATCATCTATGTAAGCATTGAGTGCTGGGATCAAAGAACTTAAAACATGGGCATAAAAGACATAATCTTGACAATAAGAACTTAGCAACCATGTTATAACATGAAAAAAAAACACAAATGAAAGATCATGAATAATGAAACAATGAAAGTCAAACGTGTGTTCAAATCATATGGAAAAACATAGCAAATGGTTTCAGCTTGTCCTTCATGGAATAGCAAAACATAAATGCATAGGACACCTACAAGTTTAAGAGGGGCGACTAGATACAAATAATTTAAGAACAAGTGAAACCATAATAATTAATCAATCAATGATAAAATTTGGGACTATGCACATTAAACTCAGAATGGCAACTATGCTCTCTTAGATGGTGCATAAAGGTAGAAGGTGGAGACTCAACATAAAAGTAAAAGAAAGACCCTTCGCAGAGGGAAGTAGTGATTGCAAGTTTTATAAACCTTCAAAAATTATGGTACTTTCTAGCTTTGAGCTCTCATTGCCCCCATCATAGCCATCTTGAATGGTTAAAGTAAATGCGAGAACGATTATGTGCATATGCTTGACAAATCATAAGTTGAAAACCTCGTGTCCCGTGAAGTGTGAATACCCAAACCTCATGCTACTCGACTTAGGGTCCCAAGCAAGCTCTTGTCATTGTAAGTATACACGTATCATCGAGAACCGCCAACGGGGTACCTCCTTGCCCGATGACATGGAACAAGCCCACATCAAAATGACAGGACAAATAGAAAATGAACACCTCGGCATCTCTTTTATTTACCATTGGTATAGCTTTTTATTTTGAGATGCGTCATCGAATGTCCACTATGGGCATGCTGTAAATTTCCACCATGAATGATGCATGGCTTAGATTAGCGGCCTAAGCGTTTCTCTAGCACATATACAAACTCCATGATCCCGCAAGATTCCCAACTTGTTTCACATCACGAGTATCCATAAACAAAAGATCATAATATCAACTCAAATAAGAGAAGTGCAATGTTGAAAGCTTTCCCCATGACGGCATGGTTTGTCTAATTTCCAACTTACAACTTGCAAGAATAATGCCAACATAAAAGATCCACAATGTCAAAAAAATTAAAGCGAGAAAAGTAAAGTGTGCCATCAGGTTCGTGAGAGCTTTACTGACTAATTTTCGCATAACACCAAAAAGAGTTTAATTCGAAGGATAGATAAAAGCAAGTCAAATGTACTTGGAATAGCAAATTGCTAATACATAACTTGGTTGTTGGGAGTTGGATGCACGAGTAGAGCTCATACTCAGTACAAAATGAGGGCTAGCAAAAGACTGGGAGCGACCAACTAAGAGAGCAATAACGGCCATAATCATGCATAGCGACAAACCATCATTAAAAGAAGCATAAAATGGCATCACAAGTCAAAAACCAAATGATCATAGAGGCTTATGGCGACTTTGTAAGAGTCAAACATGTTGTAAGCATGCGCCAAGTCAACCCAAATAAAACATCAAGGAGAAAACCAAGTAAATGCTTCCACATAATAAAAACAACGCATGATTTTTTCAAAGGCTCATTAAGCAATCTCAGTCATTTGAGACAAGTCATGATATAGCAAAAATCACTAAGCATACTATCAAAATGACATCAAGCATGGCATGAAAAAGTCTAAGCCGCAGTCTAAACAAGCTCCTTTTTGTACCACTTTTTTGCATTAAACTTTTTCTCTTTTCTAACACCATTCAAACCTTTTTGAGACAACTCTTTTTATGAATACCAACATAGACCAGTGGTCTAAATACACCTTGATGCAAAGATAAAACAAGATCTGAACAAAAACCAAGGCGAACAACGAAATCTAAACGCAGTTCTAGAAAAAGAGAACAGTCGTTGAACGATAAGAGTGAAAAATAGAGTGTTCTTGGCAAATGAAAAGCGAGTAAATCTCCTTCAAAAGAAATTTGTTGGGTTCCAACCATTTATTGCAGCAAACAAAACAAAAGAAAACTGAAAGCGAAAGTAAAGACGCTCCAAGAAAAACGCATAGTGCATGAAGCAATAAAAATATAGTGTGTTGAAAGGTGACTTGATTTTCCGATGAAGAAGGGGTGCCTCGGTGGCATCCCCAAGCTTTGACGCTTGTACCTCTTGGATATTTCTTGGGGTGACATGGGCATCCCCAAGCTTGAGCTTTTGTCCATACTTCATCTCATCTCATCATTTTCCAATCCCTACACTTGAAAACTTCCTTCATACAAAACTTCACACAATTCTATTAGCAACGTTAGCATAAACATAATAGTGAATCAACACTTTTTGGTTCAGTTTCAACTCAAAAACACCACATATAAAGCATATACTACTATAGCAACTTCCTCAAAAGTTGCGTGATCAAAGGAACAAAAAAAGAAAGCGATCGAGAGGCAAACACAAATAGTGGCAGAAATCTGTCAAAATAGAACAGCTGGCAAAAGTTGATTTTTTCAAGGACCTTCTGTTGCTCAAATCGAAAAGTGCAAAACTAATGAAAGTTTGGATTAAACCTGGGTAATATGCTCAAGAAATTTCAGATCAAAAAAATATTCTGAGAATTTTCACGAATTTTTATGGTGCAGCGCAGAAATCTGTTTCAGGACAGCAACTTCCCCAAATCTTACCTCCCTCAAATTAGAGGTTCTTCTTGGCACAAAAACGAAATAAAAAAGATAAGGAGAGGTCATTACAGTTGTAATAACTTTCAAGACTCAAATAAAAGAAAAGGTACTGAAAAGAAAACATTGGGTTATCTCCCAAGAGTGCTTTTCTTTAACGCCTTTGAGCTAGGCGCAGAAAGGTGCAAATCAAGTATTGTCAGATGAGGCATTAAGATCAATTGCAGAAGTCTTTTCAACAATGCATTGGATTGTATCCAAATGAGTTTTTTAAGATCCCTTATAAACACTCTTTGGTTCACTACTTTCATCAAAAAGATTTTCAGGACAAATCCAATCGAAATTCTTTTCCAAAGCTTCATGCAATCCTACAAGTTTGCAAGGAATTGGTACCTTGATATCTTCTTTGGTGGTACCAACAACATTAACAGGCGAGCCAAGCAATTTAAAATGCTCAAAAACTTTCCTAGCTTCAATAGCAATATCTCTAAATTCTCTATGCAAAGTCTCCAATATAAAATCTTTCTTTTCAGAGTCTTCGATATCATGAAGCTTAAGAAACATTTGTTGCATAAAAGGATTAAGGTTAACAAACCTAGCCTCCAACATGTGAACTAAATAAACAGCAGCAACTTCATAACTAGGAGCAAGCTCAGCCAAAGATCTATCCTCAACATCTTTATGCATACTAATATGATTAAAGAACTCCTCAATGTTACCTTTCCCAATAATAGAACCACAACCTACTGAGAGGTCCTCCAAAACATACTTAGGGAACAACATAATGAACTAAAAGTAAAAGTAACGGAACGCAAACTATCAAAGGAACTAATTTTTTTGTATTTTTGATAAAATGATGCAAGCAAAAATAAAGTAAAGCAAAACAAAGACAATGTAAAAGATTGTGCGTGCGAGACTCCCCTTGCAGAAGTCTTCTTTCTCCCCGGCAACGGCGCCAGAAAAATGCTTTGATGGTGCGATGTTAAGGCACCTAGTTGGGAACCCCAAGAGGAAGGTTTGTTGAGCACAGCAGCAAATTTCCCTCAGTTATGAAACCAAGGTTGATCGAACCAGTAGGAGAAAGCCAAACTTCAGAAGGTGATGCTTGCTAGCTTCGCGACACTCCGGACAAGGGCGCCACATAAACTGCTTGTCGGCGTGTAGCTTTTCACCAGCAGCAACGTGAAACCTGCACACAACACAACCAAGAACTTTGCTCCCAACTTCGATGAGGTTGTCAATCTCACCGGTTTGCTGTGAATAAAGGATTGAGCGTATCGAGTGGTAAAAGGATAATAGTATGTAAGTAAAGTAAACAGAGCGAGTAATAGTAAAACGGTAAAGCAATGTAAAGGAAATTGGACCGGGGTTCACAGTTCACTAGTGGTGTCTCTCCATAAGATAAATAATAACATGCTGGGTAAACAAATTACAGATGAGCAATTGATAGAGTAAAGATAACGTACATACGTCACGAGGATCGCTATGAGGTTCACTCTGGGCATTATGACAAAATACATAGACCGTAATCCAACTGCATCTATGACTAAAAATCCACTCGCGGGGAATCATCCGATGACCCCTTCAGTATTAAGTTGTGAACAACAGATAATTGCATTAAGCAAAGTTTGTAATGTAAACAAAGTAAATATCCTTGGACACAAGAATGTTGTTTTCTCCCTAGTGGCAATAACACATCTACAACCTTAGAGGTTTCTGTCACTCCCCCAGATTAAATAGAGGCATGAACCCAACTATCGAGCATAAATACTCCCTCTTGGAGTTACTAGCATCTACTCGGCCAAGATAGCTACTAGCAACGGAAAGCATGCAAGATCATAAACAACATAGAGATAACATAAGATATATATTCAGCACATCAACTTAACATAGTACCAATACTCATCGGATCCCAACAAACACAACATGTATGATTACATAAAGATGATCTTGATTATGTAGGGCAGCTCACAAGATCTAAACATGAAGCACATGGTGGAGAAGACAACCATCTAGCTACTGCTATGGACCCATAGTCCAAGGTAGACTACTCACACATCACTCCGGAGGTGACCATGGTGGTGGAGAAGGCCTCCGGCAGGGATTCCCCTCTCCGGCAAGGTGCCGGAAAGAGCTCCTGGATCCTCCCGATCTCGCGACGACGACGGCGGCGGTTTGCAGTATTTTTCGTGGAAAAGAGATCCGTCCCTTAGGTTTTTCCCGTCGAGGGGACTTTATAGGCGAAAGAGCATCGTCAGAGGTGGGGCCAGCTGGCCTCACCATGGGTGGGTGCGTCCAGGGGCTGGGCCGCGCCCCCTGTGGTGAGCCTGGCTCCTGGCCCCCCTCCGTCTCATCTTCGGTCTTCGCGAAGCTTCAGTAAAAATAGGAGGTTTGGCTTTTGTTTCGTCCAATTCCGAGAATATTTCCTGTGTAACTTTTCTGAAACACAAAAAGCAGAAAACAGGGAACTGGCACTGTGGCATCTTGTTAATTGGTTAGTTCCGGAAAATGCATAAAAATGCCACGAAGTGTAACAAAACACAAAGCAAATAGTGTAAGAACAAGCATGAAGCATCAAAAATTATAGATACGTTTGAGACATATCATTGACGACCAAACAAAACTCCATGCACATCAATTGAATAAACAACATGCGACTCCTATTTCATATATAGGTATATGTTCTTCACATTGATTTGCATTATTGTTTGCACCTAGACCAACTTTTCCCTTAATGACAGTAATTGAAACACACCTCCTCTTCTCATATATATCTAGCATTTCCTCGACATTGACTACGCTCCCAATTTCTGCCATCCCAACAATGCATGTCCCCTCCTATCTGACATAATACAAATTGTCACCCCATTCGTATTCCTCTTCCTCTATCAGTGCGAGCAAATTCATATTAAGTGTTGTCTGATTTTCCTAGATGCCTCTCCAAATTGTCTTTGCCATCTAAGTGGAACCTAACATCCCAATATCTCATCGTCCAATATACATAAATAGCATATCTAATCAACCCCTAAATCTGTAATGCTAGAGAGCTAATCATGATGCACACTACTCTGAACCAATAGGTAACGGAGGTGACAGAGTGTGAACTTACTTGACGTCGTAGAGAGACGAGGTCCATCGATGGATATCAGTCGGTCCGGCCTTCTAGACCTGACAACAATGCCGCAGCAGCGGGGAATAGTGTGTCGTGCGCGGATGGTTTGAGCTACCGCAGATCTCAACGTCGTCCAGGCCGGTGCTGCCTCCAATAGCCTCTTCGCTGCCACCGTTGGGATTGGGAGTCGGCTTTGGGGAGGGAGAGCGAACACGTGTAGGGTGGGAGTGACTGAAATGGCTAGTTCAGAGAACATTCTAGGTTTAGCCCACGACATCATTAACGGATATCTAAAGCGGAATCCCCTTTGCCACACTTGTCAGAAACCTTGTTAACACAACTAAAATCAGGAATGAGTGGACATTGCAACGAACCAACACAACGTTGGTGGATTTTTGCGAATTTGGAAAAAGATGATGAATTTTCGAACTTGTCACGTAATGGTGGTGGTTTCTTACAATTAACTCATATGATGAAGAAATGATCTCTTCGTGTGTAGGAGATCGTTTCTTTTTTCCGATTTTCGAAGTTGTCTTTCATTTATACTCAAGACGAGATAAACCATTTTCCACGTCAGTATTGCGTATTACGAGGTTTAACTTTAACCATCGACTAGACGATCAAAACGTGGGTATTTGCTATTAAAAAATATACCATTAGATTCATATTTACATAAAGTTTTTATTGGTGTAGTTTTAAATACAATTTTTTTAAGTGTTATTGGTTAAAGTTGGTGCCTGTAAAACAAGGACGCGTTGTATTTGTGCACGGATAGAGTATAAAAAAAGATCAATCATGCATTTACATTGTAGTAGCGCAAAGTCATGTCACGTTGTACAACAATCATTGGCATCTTGAGTCGCACGGTCAGTTCATTCAAAAGACTTTATCAAGTGCACAAGTAGTACTAAAACTTCATTGATAGACGTTTCCCGGGGGGAAACTTGGTGCTTTGCAACCAGTTACTAAAAGAAAGAATCAATCAATCAATTTCAACACTCAAAAAAAAGTAAATCAATTTCGTCAAAAGAAATGAATGAATCGGAGTTCTGGGTCTCGACCATCCAAAAAGGGTAGTTCTGGGTCTTGTGGCATGCGGGCTACGGTGCGGCACCGCGTCTTGCAAAAACGCGGCATTTTTTTTTTGAATGTTAGCAAGAGAGCTGCTAAATTTATTGATAAGTAAGAAGACGGTTAAGAGACCCACACTGCTTGGTTTGTAGGGAAACCAGGCGAAACCCTGAACAACGACAAAGCCACACCTGAGCACCACAACACATACAACACGCCAGAAACAGAACACACGAGGCACACAGCCGGGCTACTCGAACGACATCGCTCGCAGTGCTCACCGAAAACCGTCGCATCGACTTGATCTACCATGAGCTTCTTCGCTGACCTCGACAACGCCGAGGGGGAACGACATGCCCGAAAGAGGAGGGCAAGTGCCTCCCCGAGCGCACGAGAAAGACCAAAGTGGCTCATCCGCCGCTCCTTGCATGTGGAGGGTGCTCCAAGTGCTGCCCAACACCGCCGACCTCCACGGACCACGGGTCTCCCTGGCCGGTTCCACCTCAAAAGCGAAGCCCCCAAGAGGGAACACGACACCGTAGCGCCGCCATCGCCGATCCGGAAGACCGGATCTAGGGTTTCCCCTAGAGAATGCGGGAAGGTAGGTAAAGACTGCCACATCGATGCCTCCAGCGAGGGCACGACGCCCATAGGCGCCGCCGTCGAGGCTTTCGCCGTCAGTCTCACCTGCCAAACCCGGAAAACCGGTCAGCCACCATATCCGCTCCGCTGCCCTGCCTCCACAGCCAACCACACCTCCATGGACATCTCGATGCCATTCATCTCCCGCAAAAGACGGGAGGATGCAACGTCGAGGTGCCCCTGCCACTTCCCAACAATCCCGGTGTGCTGCCCATCGCTCCACCTTCTCATCCCCGCGCTCACCGGGAGGATGCAACACCCCGCATCGGTGCCATTCCTCTCCCGCAACTTGCAAACACACAGCCGACCCTTCTTCCTCCTCGTCCTCGTGCTCGACGGGAGGATGCAACACCCTACCGCGGTGCCATTCGTCTCCCGCAGATTGCAGATCGGAGCAAGCAGAAGGGGACCTCTGTGGCTGCCCTCATGGCCCAGATCGGACCAGCGCCTCCATCGAGCCCACGCCACAGCAGCCGGCAGCACAACCAGAACCTCCACCTTCCTCCCCCGCTTCACCTCCTCTGCCTCAAGCCCCGAGCAGGGCCAGCACGACCTGGATGCGGCCCAGATCGAGCCCTGGATGGGCCCAGATCGAGCCCGCACCCCCGCTGCGCCAGGATGCCACGCCGGCGTCGTGCCTCGCCCAGCACCTCCTCCTCTCCACCCTCCACGAGAGCGGCCGAAGGGCCACTGCATCGCCGCGCCGGCCGACGAGGCCCCTCCTCATCGCCGCGCCGCGCCCTCCACCAGGTCGCCGCCACGCCACGCGTCAAGGAGGCTCCGGTGTGCGCTCTGCTCCCTCCGCCTTCGGCGACAGGGCGCCGCCACCACCGCCGGCGCCGGCGGCGGCCAGGGTGGGACGGGGCTGGGGGGGCTTTGTCTAGGGTTTCTAGCGTCTCCGGAGCCGCCCTCGCGCGAGAGCGACCCGGGAGTCGTGTAGCTGGGTGATACAAACTGGGACGCGTAAACGCGGCATTTCTGGATCAGTGCTTAGAGCAAGAACAATAGTAGAGTCATCAGCTGGCTATAAGCCATTGCCAAGTCATCTATAGCTAGCTTATAATCAACATGTACAATAATTAGCTATAAAAGACTACTACTTTATGAATGTATGGTCTACTTGACACTCTCACAATGTGTCTAGGAGCACGTGCAAGAGCTAGCTCTTGCATGAAAGCCCACTCCTCTTCTCTCTCCTCTTCTCTCTCCTTCAACTCATCTAAAATATAATATTTTAATTCTTATAGCCAGCTGACTTGCTCTTATCTGATCGTGGTCTGGCCACATTCCACTGTCGTTGTACTGCTATCTAGGAAATTCAGTGTAGTGACGCTGGACCAAACCACACTACTCTGTATGAATCCTTTCGGCTCAGGACACGGCTGAAGTCTAGAGAGCCCAAAACGGGCACCGTCCAAAAGTTCAAACTGCTTTCCGCCGCAAAGTGCGGAGCACGCGGACGAGCGCCCTGCCGGCGGCGCGTGACGCGGTGCATCCGTCGCACCAGATCTCAGATCATGCTGAGTCAGTCCGGCGCGTGACGAGATATGCACGTGTCGTTTGGTCTCGGTCTCGCGGTGTGGCTGACTCGAGCAAGCACCGGACTGCCCAGTGCCCATGGTGCTCTGCTTCTCTTGCGCCACTGGTGCATGCGATGCGTGGAAGGGACCTTGGGACCGGCCTACACGCACCAACGGACGCACGAACGAGAAGATAAATAAAAGTGCTCAACTGCTCGGCGTCTCTTTTTTCTATTTTTATTTCGCTGTGTCTAAAAATCATCTTGATTGTCGGTTGATTTTCACACTCTTGGATTGGGTTAATTGTGCTAGTCATAAGTTGTAACTGAGATTTTTCAATTACACATAAGGTTGTGACTCGAATTTTACTACAAGCATACATGGGCAACGATACTTCACGGACGATAGATTCTGAAGAAGGGTTTTAATCAAGAGGGTAGGAGAAGGATCGTCTATTCGTCTTTTGAAGAGATCCATGGATACCGGCCAATACAAATGGGAGACCGTTGTTAAAACGCCCGGAGGCCATGATAGCAATGGTTGAGGAATTGATTGATCGGGAACAGCTGGTTGGAGGAAAAGCTAGAAGCTAATTTTATTGACACTGGTCGTCAAGCAATTCAGAGAATACCACTAGGGAGATTCTCGTAGGATGAGTGGGCATAGATAGAAGAGAGAAGCGGGTGCTTTACTGTCAGATCAGCATACATGATGGTTGTATCTCACCAGCTTGCTAGCCAAGCATCAAGTCATGGACGACCTCAAACCAATGCTAGAAGTAGCTCTTGGTCAATGCCAGTGCCGCCTAAAGTCCGGGCATTCTAGAGGCGAGTGATAGAGGGTTTTGTTCCGTTGAGAGCGATTCTAAAACAAATGCATATAGATCAGCTAGAGCGATGTATTGGGTCAAAGAAAAAGATATGTAGAGGGCAAGAAGAAAAGAAACCTCCTCCCTCTCACCCCCGCGTGGCGATAGGGAGGAACCCTAATTCCTCCCGCCGCCGAGCCCCTTCCCCGCTCCCTCCTCCTCCCTCGCCGCTGCCAGAGGGCGCGACCAGGCGAAGCCTGGTTGGCGCAGGCAGCGGCGAGGCCTTCGCGTCCTCTCGCGCGGTGGAGTTGGCGCGGGTCTCCTCCACCGGGCCGGAGCCTGGTTCTTCCGCCGGGAAGCAAGGCGGACGGCGCTCTTCTGGGCGGCGGACGGCTGCGGGCATTAGTCGGCGGCGGGCAGCAGGGTGGCTGTGTCCCTCCTTGCAGCTCTACGGCGGCATGGTGCCACGGCCTCTGCGACAGGCTCGACGCGGCAACGAAGGCGAGGTGGGTTCCCGGGCGGGGGTGATGCCCCTATGGCGGCGGCTCTGATCTGGGTCCGGCTTGGGCTTTGGGCCTGGGTGGGCCTATAGCTCTTTTTTTAGCGTTATCCTCTTCATTTATCCATATAATTTTTTAGCTGGCCTCGTATATTTTTCATTTGTTTCTTAGATCCTAGAGATAAAGGTTGAGTCTATGAGAGGATGTCTAGTAAGTAATATTCAGAAATAAGGTGCTTCTTATGCCTATTTTCCTCAGCTTTCACATTAATGCCCAACCACTAATAGTTTTCCTAAGATTTATCTTTTTGAATTGCCACATATCTATGGCGTTGGATAAGCTGCAAGGCAAGTTCCAAGTTCCAAGTTCTAGGAACTAAATGCTTGAAGCCATCTACTTGCAACCACCCCTTCTCAAAATGAAATTGTTTGATAGTTGGGGTAGTAGTTGCACCAGTATCAAACACTAAAGGTGTTTGACCACTTCCTACTCTAGACAAAGTCTTTAAAGATACTAATGGTAAGATATTTTTCCAACAAGTAGTAATAAACACTTTGCATAATCAAATTGTCTTGATTATTATCACAAGTGAACATTCTCCTAATATTTTTAGTTCTATCAAGTCAAATTTATTAGACCAATTATTGAAAAGATTGGCCTGATGTTGGTTGATACTTTTTACTAGTGTTTTTTATTTGCTTTCTCTAATCGGATTAAAATCACCACCGGTAATTGTAAGACCGTCCCAACAAGCAACAACATTATTCAGCTTAGTGATGGTCTCCAACTTAAGCTCATCATATGTTGATCCTACACTAAAACAAATCTCGAAACACTATAATCTTTCTTATTTTTGATTTAACATGACACACATAATTTATGAATATCCCATGAGATAACCTTAAACATGCACCTTTTAACCCCTACTAGGATACCACTACGGTGACCGTAGCAGGAAGCCAGTTCCATGCATAAGCATTGTTACAACCTACGGATTCTAATTGAGCTACCATAAAATCAACATTTTTTGTCCAGAGAAGCTAATTAAGTTAGGGCATGTTTCTCCAATGGGTTCATGCCCCTATCTACAATTTTTTCAGCTGTGCACACCCCAAAATACTGTCCTTCAAATTAGTTCTTTTTGCACACCGATAGAATACATCATTGTCTATATCTGGGATTTTTTCATAAACTTTTTGAAACTTGAACATGCTGCGCCCGAGCTCCAAAACGCCATAACCTTTCTCTTCCTTCTTTTTACACTAAAATCATCCTTTTTTGGCGAATGAACTTGTATTGCTCAAAGATATCAAAGATTACAATTTGTATGGCATAGACTTGTTAACGGCCAGAGAAAAGCCATACTGCCGTACAAGGACGAGTTCTAGACTTCTAGAATAATTAGCCAACAAGTATTTTATTTTTGACATCTTTCACATGAGTAATATAATCTGACAAAACTTCATCAAAACTTTGATCTCTTCTACTAGGGAAGCTTATACTGATCGATCTACCTCTGCATTCTTTAGAATTTTGACAATCTCCATTCTAAGAGCACATGCCAATTGAACAGA
This sequence comes from Dactylis glomerata, assembly GCA_007115705.1. Classification (NCBI taxonomy): domain Eukaryota; kingdom Viridiplantae; phylum Streptophyta; class Magnoliopsida; order Poales; family Poaceae; genus Dactylis; species Dactylis glomerata. The sequence goes on from QXEO01000170.1 coordinate 4,197,622, forward strand.
CGTCTACTAGCTACCACGTCACAACAGAACACTGCCCTGCACCGCACCAATGTCACGGATTCCTTGGGCGCAACAAGCTTCCTCTTCCTCCTGCGTACACACCAACAATTTCTTTATCTTCCATCCGCGCCACATCCGTGCTTTCATCGGTTATTGGATCGTAAGTTCTTACGATCATTACATTCGGCGTGCTATCGTTACACGCTTGCAGAGCGCGACGCGATGCGCTCGCTACTTCCACACTGAACACTATCCGCCCGTCGCCCAGCATCATCAACGGCCGTGGAACCATCGGCCGAAGCTTTGGTATCTTGAATTTTTTGACCCAAATACCCTTCTCTATGTCTTTCAGAAACCACAGATCTACCGAAGAATCGTTGCGCCGTTGGTTCCAGATCGTAACCAGCCAGCCGTTCACCTTGGCCAAGCCGAGGTCAAGTCGGTGGTCAATATAGTCGTCTTCGTCATCGATGTCGTCTGCGTTGTCTAGGAGGCCATGGCTGCTCAGCGGTCCTCGGAGCGTGACGGATCCCCACTCCTCCTTCTCGAGGTCAAAAGATGCTATGGAGTCTGGCTCGTGAGCATTGCCGGTGGCTGCTATGTAGTCCGACAAGAAGTAGGCGACTCCGTCGATGACGACGTCGTGGATAGGAAACGAAGGCCCGACGTTGACAAGAGGGCTCGGCCGTCGCCTCCAGGCGGAGCTGCCGCCGAGGGTGAGCACATCGCATATCTGCTCGCGGCGACTGTCCATGTCTGGGTGGAGGATGCGGAGCACCTTGTGCTCGCCGTTGGTGGCCGCTCGCCCCAGGGCGTAACCGGCCCGGTAATCATTCCGGCGTGCCGTCACGGGGCCGGATCCGTCGAAGGGCAAGCTGGCGTAGACAGTCCCGGCGGCCAGGTCGAGGACGCCGACCGTCGGCGGCGTCCTGACAAGACACAACGGGCCAATGTGCCCGCATGGCCCTGCTAGGGTTACACGCGTGTTGCACACCTTCTTAACCACGTTGCCTGCCAGGTCCATGGTGTGGATCTCGCCGCCGTCGTTGGCGACGAGGAGAAGTGGCTCCGGTCGGTTACGGGCCTCGTATTTCGCGATGAAGAGCGGCTCTGTGGTTTGCGAGAGCCATGACTGGCAGACGGCGCGGAAGCGGCAGAGCGTCCTTGCCGGGAGGCGAAGCAGGATTTCGTACACGGCGTCCGGCGGCAGGACGGTGCCCCCGGCCACGGAGCTTCGATCTAGTGCCTCTGCCATCGATTGCTGGGCGCGTGCGTACACATCATCGGCCTGATAACTGTGCGTTCATATAGCGACAGACAGACAGACGAACCGCTACAGAATACGGGTCGGAGTCAGACCTTGAATCCGGCATGAATTAGGGCTAATGGCTAGGGCACATGAGTTTTTTTTTTTTCAGAGGGAGATAGGGGGCACATGAGTTGGCTTCACGAGTCGACCTTTTTTTTAGAGAAGCCAGGAGTCAGCCTTGAGAAAAAAATTAATATTTTACGATTTTGTAACCCATCAGTTTTTTCCTTCATTAATCCATTAATATGGTGTTGTATATGATATCTTTCTTTCTCTTGCCAAAAGGTGTTCTACACAAGCTCGATTATTGTCGATCTAGATTTTTTTGGCAAGGGGATAGCGAGAAAAAAAGAAATACCGGCTGGTAAAATGGAGTCCTAAAGATCAGGGCTGGGGGTTTATGACCTAGAGGTCAAAAACTCGTCCCTTCTAGGTAAATGGCTTTTTAAGCTTCTTACTGAAGATAGTGTTTGACAAACCCTCCTTAAAAGAAAGTATGTAGACATGAAAGCACTATCCCAAATGCTATGGAGACCCGGAGATTCACATTTCTGGGCTGGCCTGATGGCTACGAAGAAGTTTTTCTTTCGCTATGGTACTTTTTTATCAAAGATGGATCGCAGATTCGCTTCTGGGAAGACTCCTGGTTAGGGAATAGTCCTCTTAGGGAATAATATCCAGCGTTGTATAGTATAGTTCGTCGTAAGAGTGATACCATTGCTTTAGTAATGGCCACCGCACCTCCAGACGTAACTTTTAGATGTGATTTAATTGGTCCCAGATTAGCGGCGTGGAATGCGCTACTTCAACGTTTGGATTCCCTCCAACTGTCGGTTGGGCTGATGAATTTCGTTGGAACCTGCATCTCAATGGAAAATTTTCTGTAGGTTCTCTATATACAACGTAATTATCCAGTCCGATATTCCAGTAAATAGTAACAAGAAAATTTGGAAGATGAAAATACCTTTAAAAACCAAGATCTTTGGTTGGTATTTGCGTCGAGGTGTTACCCTAACCAAACACAATCTTGTTAAGCGTAATTGGCATGGAAGTACGCAGTGTGCGTTCTTTCATCAGGATGAGACGATCAACCACTTATTCTTTTAATGCCGCTTTGCCAGATCTATATGGTCATTTATCCAAGTAGCTTTAAGCTTATATCCTTCGACTAGTGTCGCCAATATCTTTGGGAATTGGCTTCATGATATTGATCTAAGGTTTAGGATGCTTATTAGGGTGGGAGCGCTTGTCGTGATATGATCGCTATGGCTATGCAGAAATGACAAAGTTTTTAATGGCAAAAATTGTTCTCTCTTGCAGGTTCTCTACAGATGTATCAGTATTCTTCATTTATGGTCACCTCTACAGCGGATGAAGAATCGCGACCTATTTTCGAAGGTCTGTACACGGTTGGAGGCTACGACGAAGGATACTTTTTTTCCCACATGGGTGGCCGCATAATCTACGGATTAGACATCCACCTACTCCTTAGGCGATATACACTTACTCATTTTGATATGTATTTTGTCTATTTTCTTTTCGTTTTGATGCTTGAGACTTTCAAAACAGCTATGTGCATCGTTATACATAGGCTGGGTGTAATTGCTTATTGAGTAATGAAAGCGCCCTTTTCGAAAAAAAAATCAGTTCTTTCCGATTTTTCTTGATATTCGTTTTCACCCGGCTTCTTTGAGTAGTATTAAGTTTTCAAATTCTCTAGCATTATCACGTCTATTTATTACTACTAAGAACTTGTTGCGAGTTTTCTTAATCATTTTTGGGGAAATTGCTAGGAAACTGGCGTCTCAATTCGCTAAATTGCATGATACAATGTCCACAGAATTCCATATGTCACGGAAGTAGTAGACATCAAGTTACGAAAACATGTAAAAATTTGAAAAAAAAATCATTTCTTATATTGTAATACACAACAAAAAGTATGTTGTTATGCGTTCTTAGAAACAGGGTTGCCAGTTTCTGCAAGCACCAAATCCTCATCCCTAATGTGATGTTTCTACATATACTCGTACAATAAAAAAAATAAACAGTTGCACATAAACAAAAGTGTCTAGATTTTTCAAAATGTCATTATGCCTTTCATAAAAAAAAGGTAAAAAAGAAAAAATGCTACTACCCGAGGATGCGTTCAACAAGCTGTGCCACAGATTTTGCAAGGCTATCAGCTGCTTCCACCGTAGATGCCTCTGCATATACTCGTACAACATCCTCAGTCCCTGACGGCCGTACAAAGCATCGCCCTTCAGAGTAATTAACTGCAATGAAACTCGTAATTTAGTGTAGTGTCATCAGTGTTCAGGTATTAAATCCGAAATAAAATATATCATACGGTTGGGTAAGACATTACTCACCGACTTCCCTATCTATCAATTCTTGCAAGCCGGATGGTTGTTGAACTTTTCGTTCTGCATCAGTTGTCACAATAGAAGTTCGATCTTTAACTTTAACCTGGACAACAATCACATTACGGAATCAAAATAGTCATGAGAATCTTATCATAGAAAATAGAGGAATGTTACACCGATTACAAAAGGAACAATGTACCTTTAGTTGTTTACTCGGCAGATCAGTGTATAGGTCACACCAATTCTGGAATGACCATCTCTTATACTGTAAAACAGCCTCCACTAAAAGCATTCCACTTAGAGCATCACCTACTGCTTGATTAATTAACTGACTTGCTGCCAACAATCTCAAAGCAGCTTGGTGTTGCGGAGAACCTGAAGGAGAAGTTATTAGGAGAGCATTTAAAAAACACAGTAAAAAAATACGAGCTAAAACTGAAAAAAAACATTGCAGAATAGAGGAACATCTTACTTGTAGATTTGGAAGAAAGCTTGCTAGCCAAAGACTCAAGCCGTGAGACAAACTCATCAGTGAATAACACTGTCCCGTGTCCATTGGCTTCAAAATAGATACCAATATCATATTCCAGAGCTTTCTTATGGAGATATTTCACTCCTGTCGAAGTGAACACAACTTCAAGACCAAGATTTTGGAGAAATTCTGTTGATGCTCCATTTGCATAAGCAGTTTGAACTACACCAAACCTCGTAGGCAATACTTTGTCGTCTTGACTGTCATTTGCATTCACAATATCTAACTGTTCTCTAATAAAAAGGACAAATAGTGATAGTATCTTGTCGCCATCAACAAGATCAATCCTAGTGCTGCTAGGTGATGTAATGCGAAAATAAACAAGTCTATCTGCATCACCATCAAAACTTGCACACCTGAATGGTATACCATAATAAGTATCTGCCAATGATATAGATAAATGATGTTACCATATAGAAAAGTTAAACAGTAATATATAATCTCACCTGACACCAACATCAGTAGGGCCAAATCCAAGAGGATGAACCTTCTCCTTTTGCACAAAGTCAGCACCACACCTCTCATTTAGTATTCCTTCTCCTTCTTTACCAGAATTCCTCACAGCAATGTCTAATCTGGCCAGTTTTGGCATTAGTTCTTCAAGCTTCAACCCACCAATACCATTTGCGCCATCCACAATTAGTTTCTCGATCAGCTTGTCACTATCTTTATCATCGGGGCTTAATTCCAACAAATGTCTGTGGCAATTCAATACAAGTGTTCAGCAAACAATTCAATATCTCCGTAACTTACTGTAAGTACAGGAATGGCTTGAAAATAACCTGAATGACTCGGAAATTTGTGTAAAATAATCTTCTTCGGAGGATTTCAAGCCTCTGTTCTTATTCCGAACCATCCAATGCAGCTGCGGAGTTGTTAGGATCCCCATGTCAAGTGCAACTGAACCTACTATTGCATTTATCCCCTTGATAACAATGTTTCAGATAAGTAGTTAGATTGACTGTCATAATAGATATCTCAGGTACAAGAACTGAGATGTTAATACCATACTTTCGTTGCAACATCAAGTAGGTACTCTCCAGTAGGCCTCGTGTCTCTGGCCAGCAGTACTTGTGCTGAGTGACCTTCCCCAAGTGTAATCCCCTCATCCTTAGCAAACTGAAGCACCAGCTGTATATGAACAAAGACCAGAGCAAACTGAGAGAGAGAAGGTGGATAGTATATACATCTTAGGAAGGAGATCAATCGTCCCACTAATCCAATTCATTGATAAAACTGAGGCATCCTGGTTTGGCTTTGGAGAATTATCAGTGCAGTACCATAACTAGCATCACTAGACCTGTTAATATCCAACTAACCGAGGCATTATTAAATTAACCTAAGAGGAAGGGGGACATTCTTGAGTAGGAAGAACAAGAATACAATTTAGGTTGCCTGCAGAAGAACTAGTATACAGTTCAGGTTAACTGATCTTTACTACGCTAGGAAGCGGGGCGCCTACCTGCAGGAGGGCGTCGGGAGTGGGGGCATTGGCGAGGGCGTCGGAGAAGGGCTCCCAGGCCTGCGACATCATGCCGCCGTCGGCGTCCACAATCTTGACGCCGTTATCGCCGACGGGGTTGTGTGACGCCGTGATGACCAGCCCGACAGCAGCGCCGCCCAGCTTCACCGAGAGCAGCGCCGCCACGATCCCGGCCCGGCACACCGCGGGGGCCATGGTGCTCCCCTCGGCGCGGAACCCGGCCGTCCCGTAGGAAAACTTGGCGCCATCGGGGACAGGGAAGAGGGACGCAGCGGCAAGCAGGGCCGCACGCTGCTCGCCTCCCGGGTCGGCCATGCCAGCAGGGGTGGATCTAGATGGTGTGCCGGTGGCGCAGCAGGCAAGCGATGGGGTCCGTGGAACGGGAACTGCGGCGGCGGCGACGCTCGTGAGGTGAGAGGCGGACTACGGCAAGGCGGCAGCGCTTGGGCACGGCGGTGGATAGATCACACGGCAAATTTCAGAGTCGCCTTGGGTCAGACCGGAGCTCCGGGAGGCCAGAGTTGACTCGGAACGGGAGTGGTGCGTGGGGTCATCAGTCATGTTTAAACTTCAGAGCATATTCCCCAGTTTTATGGAGGTTCTCCAAAGGTTTTTAATATAAAAGGTGTTAAAAAAACCTAATATCTGTAAAAAAAAACTCCATTACATTTTTTTGAGGGTTCGACCACTTTATTCAACATGATCTAAAACGTTTACAGGTAGATCTAAACCTGGCGGCCAGCAACTAAAGAAGACGCATATCGCGCCAGAAGATGAGCTTCTATATTACAACGACGTCCTTCATGATGGAAACTAGCCCCCCCTCGATGTTCAACCGTCTCCTTCATCTCCAGTAGGATATGACTGTACGCACCCAGGTGTTGGCCATGCAACTCCTTGATGACATCGAGGCAATCCGAAGCCACTGTGATCCTCTCCACCAGCAAGTCGGCAGCGAGGGCAAGGGCCTCCCTACATGCCAAAGCCTCCAAGCACCCTGGGTCCATCACTCCTTTGAAAACAACAGCTGAGGCTCTGAGGTAGCTACCATCAGCTGATTGACACACCGCACCCACTGCCCCTTGGTTGTGCGTCTTCGCAACCGCCCCATCGACATTTACCTTGCACTCTCCTTTTGGCGGTGGCCTCTAGTGAGCCGCTACCGCCGTTCTTCCCCGACTTGGCTGCACCTGTTTGGTCTTGCACTCGCCCAAGTTTTGGAGGAAAGCAGTGGCGGAGCTAGCTATTTAGCAAGCTTTGGCAGCTGCCACACCTAAAGTCAATTTTATTGCATGGTAATATACTAGTATGTAGGTGTAGTTGCATACAGATTAGTTAATTTTGCATGGTAGTAGTTCATTCGGCCACACCTAAACTTTGGTTCTACCTCTGCTACTGGAGGAAAGACTCGACGAACTGATGTGTGGCCATCGGGCTCTGCTGGATCTCCTCATGGATCAGCTTCCGCCGGGCATGCCAAAGAGCCAGTAGCGTAGCTAGGATAGCAGTACGCCCCAGGCCATCTTCAGTAAATTGCTGCTACAGTACATTACAGTATAGTACTGTATCTACAGGTAAGCCTAGATTTTCTCTCCACGTCCCAGGCCAAGGCCAGGGTAGCCTGGGGCCTGGCTACGCCACTGCAAAGAGCCCACAGCGTAACTACCATCCGTATGAACTCATCATGCTTCATCGACTCCATCATCGAGAATAGCCACTATCGCGTAAACTGTTCTGAACTCAAGCTTATGTGTTCAATGATTGTCACGTCCGACAATGCCCACACACAAAGTGCCATCATGCACTCTATCAAAGAGTGGTGCCATGAATCCACCTGGCCAAATACTGATCATGAACACGATGGTGCCATGCGCCTATGGTGGCGTACGTCAACGGTCGGAAGGGAGCAGCGCGTCAGGCGCCAAAGGAAGATTTGGATTTTCGCACTGTCAAAAGTTTGTCTACAATTTCTCTTATAATCCAGATGAAGCCAATTGGCCATCCAGCCAGTCTTCTCTCATTTTCTTCGTATTAGCCAGAACTCTATAAGCAGAGCGGACCGTGAATATGACCGTCTTCTCAAAATGCCAAGCCCAAAAATCATGCTGATTTCGGGTGCATAGCGGGATTCCTCTAATAACCTCCACATCCATAGGAAGAACAAATTCCTCCAATTTCTGTACATTCCAAGCAGCGCTTGTATGGTCGATGTACTCGCTGACTTTGGACGGTGCACCTTCCTTCGAAGGATCCATTGGTGATAGCCGCACGTCGCGTGGAAGCCAGTTATCGTTTCACACATCCATAGAAGCACCATTACCAATCCTCCGAATCAGCCCAAGCTTAAGAGCATCCCCCCTCCAAAATAGCTCTCATCTGGGATGGGTGTGTTCCTAACTCGTCTGAAAGAATGTCAGATTGTGGAAAATACACAGTCTTCAAATCTCTGGCGTTCAACGAAGAAGGCTCTCGCAGAATCCTCCAAGCTTGTCTAGCCAGTAAGGCCAGATTAAAAAGTTCAATGTCACGAAAACCCAGCCCTCTGGCATACTTTGGCTGTGTCATCTTCTCCCAAGACACCCAACATGTTCTTCTTTTTCCCTCCTTTCTACCCCACCAGAACTTCCATAGCATGACATTTATATGATCACATAGGCCTCGAGGTTACTTGAAACAAGATATAGAGAAAGTAGGGACAGCCTGCGCTACTGATTTGATCAAAATTTCTTTACCTCCAACTGACAGCAGTTGCTCCATCCACCCTAGAACCTTCTTCCATACTTTATCTTTCAAATATTTGAATGCACCACTCTTGGATTTGCCCACATCAGATGGCATACCCAAGTATTTCTCATTGAGAGTTTCTTTATGCACATCAAGTTCATTCTTGATACTTTCCCGTGTCACTTTCAGACAGCCTTTGCTAAAGAATATAGAGGACTTGTCTGTATTGATCCTTTGTCCCGAAGCCTCGCAGTACTTATGTAAGACTTCCTTAACTCTCTCGATGCTCCCTCACTTGTTGCTCTGAAAAATTACAGGCTATCATCAGCTAAGAGTAGGTGGTTCACTGAGCCGTGGTAGCCACACTACTCCCGTGAAGCGCTGATGACTGATCTTGGGTTTTTAAAAGGCACAAAAGGCCCTCTGCTGCCAAAAAAGGTGAGATAGGGTCGCCTTGACGGATTCCCATAGTAGGTCTAAACTCCTCCTGCGGTACACCATTGAACAACACCGAGAAGGATACTGTAGTAATTAGTCTTATCACTAGAGACACCCATGAACGGCTGAAACCCGGCTTGAGCATGATAGCCTCCAGATACTGCCACTCCACCCAGTCATATGCCTTTCACATATTGATCCGTAATCAACCTCTCTGGGACAAAAGCTGACTGCTCTTCAGAGATGACCTCAGGTAGAACCACTTTAAGTCTGTTTGCCACCACTTTGGAGGCTATCTTGTAGATCACATCACATAAGCTAATCGGCCGAAATTGCCCCAGCTCCTCCGGACTTGCCACCTTTGGTATGAGGACAATAAAAGTTTTGTTGGTACACTCCAGGCTATCTCTTCTTGTCAAAACTCGCAAAACAGCGTCTGTTACTTCATGTGTATCTATACACAAAATATGTCTTAATACATCTATAACAGTGACAACTAATATGTCTTAATAGTTATCGCATATTCAGGTGTATCTATACACAAAATATGTCTTAATACATCTATAGCAGGGACAACTAATATGGAACAGAGAGAGTAGAAAATATCCTAAGACTTAAGTTTCCATTTTCTTCTCTTTTATTACTCCGTATTTCTCATTTATTACCAAAGATCATTGCAGTTATATGTTTTTTTGCAGGCAAAATAGAAACTTTATTACCCAGGAAAAGTTACAAGCTCATTATGTTCGAGGTTCCCAAGAATAGCTTCAGGAGAGTCTAACCATGTAGCATTAAAATTCTCTAATCTTGCTAGATTAGCAAGACCATGGCTTACCCTAACCTATTCGTTCCACTTGTATAAAAGCAAACTCACGTTCACGACTAGTTAAAGACTTAGTCGATCTCAACAATTCATTGGAAGAGTAGCCATTACCAGATACCGCTTGAACAAGCTGAGCACATTATGTCTCTATAATGATCAGAAGGTCACTCCTGTGAAGGGCTAACTACAATCTCTCCACACAGGCGCGGATCTCAACTTCCAGAGGAGCCAATCACACTTTACATGCAAATTCAAATTTGAATCGGAAGGTCACCATTTCAGTTATATGTAGACATCATATTAATTCAAATATTAAATAAACTTTTAAAAAAATGAATTAAAATTCAAGTCCAACATAAGGTCCAAATTAAGAAGTTCATTCAAAGCCAACATAATCCAACACAGCTTCTTCTATGTTCACCGTCTAAGGCAGTCCGCCCTTCGCATCACCTGATCTCTTGGGTATCTCGCAAGGAGGGAGACGAGCAGATTGTTGTTCTTGTGGAGGTATATGTAAACGGCTGCTACTAACAAAGGTTGCACTTTTATGATAATTTGTCATCATGTTGACGGTATCTCTGTTCCCGTGTGTTGTCTCTTGTCTGCATCGCCACCAAGATCCAGCTGGTCACTGCAAAAAGAACCGAACACGACAGAATCCCATGGTTTACTCATTAGGGTTAAAAAATCATAGTAGAATATAGAATATTCCTCATCAGCTGCATATGCTTAAACTGAAACAGATTACCAGAAAACTGAAGAACTAACGGCTACAAAACACTTATGACATATTATAAGTTACAACATAGAAACTAACATTAAGACATAAACAACTAAGAAATCTTGGAGCTACCACGATTTTGTTGTAACCTAGGTAGTTTTCAGTATTTCATGATTTTATCTGTAAATCAGCAAGTGGCATTTTCAATACAGACCCATAACGCACATTACAAATTGTACTGCTGTCATACTACTGCACTTCCATAGCTAAGAGGATTTTGTTGTGAACTAGATAAGTTCGCAGATTAAATGGGCACAACTGAGCAATGAGATAAAAATAAGATATCGTACTTACTTTCGCAGAATCAAGAAGAAGAGATAAAACAGAGCACTGCCTCCCACCACATAAAAGAGGGGGAAAACACAAGTATCAAGGCGACCAACCTAGATTTAGGATTACCAAGAGAAAACACAAGGAAATCGCCAAGATATAAACACCAAAATTGCAGAATTATCTTTGGGGGTTTGGGAAGATAAGATTCGAGCACTGCCACAGGAAAGCAAACGAAGTGGCGCACCGAGCACAATCTAGCTAGACATAGTTTTCTTAATCATGGTGATTGTGTCTGGGACTCATAAACGATGTAAGTGTGTTGTTTACCAATCAATGAAGTGCGCCGGATGGCTTTCCCTCAAAAATGGTATCTTTGATTGCCATTTGGTATCAGAAAACTTATACTTTTCATAAGAGCTCTTAATTTTGACATGCACAACACTTGACATCTGTGCTCTGCAATGGTTCTTATGGCTGACAATCTCTAATGCAACATGAAAATCATACTATCATTGGTTCTTCGCCCTCGAAGAAAAAAATATCTGCATACTAGCATCAGACCTTTTTTTTATAGATGCTTTGCTCCGGGCCTTACATTCATTTAACTTTTTTGTTTATAGTTTTGTCACCCTTGAAATTCATATCTGAAAAAAGTTTGAAGAGAAAGAGACTAGAAAAACAAATATAACAACATGAACAGATCGCAAATGCATCAACTGGGACCTTCGTCAACAACTACACCACTGGTGTCAAAGACTAAATCCAACAATTCACTTAGGTGCCCCAGGAAAAGCAAACAGGATAGCAAAACAAATAAGTCTTATCATCAGCTATGTTTACTTCAAGGATAAATATGTTCCAAAGGAGCTTCAGAAGATAATGGAAAAATAACTTCAAATAGGAATTCAGATATGTGTTATCATACACTATATTAACCGCCCGCCTCCAGCAGTCCCTCGTGTACTCAGCATAATCTATAGAGTTGAATTCGAAATTCTTCTGTCAGCATACAGTTGCTCGCTGCCCTAGATTGCATACTTGCATTGCACTGTAGAAGCAAGATCAATGATGTTGTTTAATCGTGTCGAATATCGATTCGCCTTAGTACATAATGCCCTGGACAAGAAGAACAGAATGACTCATTAGGAGTTTTTCTTTTCAATAAAACGACTCATCAATAAGTTCACACATGATATTCCATTTCTCTTTTAGAAACCTTAAGGTGGGTTTATACCAAAAGATGATACATCTTGTTCTGGCGCTTCTAGCATTTTTCAAGAAACACTAAATGTGAGACAACTACGAAAGAGTAATAACCACTTTTGTCGAAGACTTGAAGCACACTATTCTGCATTATTACTTATCATATGATGTCAGATAAAGATGAAACCTGCCAAACTTAATTAATTATCTCATTGACGTATATTTTAAGTTGATAGTGCAGTTCATATGCATTTAACGTGCACCGAGTGCCTATTTCTCTTCTCATAGTAGCTAACGACGAATTGCAAGAAGTATCATAGTGGTCTTTTTATTTTATCCGAGGTTCCTTCTAAACAAGGCGACTCACATTTTTTAGAAGATTTGATAGATTTCAAGAAAAAACATACTAGCTTGTGTAGAAGGAAAGTAACAAGTATTTATCCTATCTGATGAGGATGGAAGCTTAGTTTGTTTGCTGCATTCCATGGAAGGTATTCAGCTGCAGTTTGGGCCTAAAAGTTGATCCAACGAGACAGGTTTCGGTGTCACTTGTCAAACAAGGATGATTCTGGTACTTCCCCGCATGCTCCACAAAAGCCGCTAAACCCACCATGATGCTTTTTGTGTCCACTAAATTGATACAAGCAAGTACCACATCACTGCCGCGCATTAGTCGCATGACAGGGCACTCCTTCAGAGATAATTTGATCCTCAATGAAATTCAAATGGGAAGCCAATATTTTGTACCCTAGAAGCTCAGCTATGTATAAGGACTGAACCTGTGCGCGACCTCTGTGATCTTTTCTCGTACCACCAAGACAATGGAGCAAGTCACTGACAATCTCTTCTCGTAGTTCTGCAACACAGGAGTGTGCTTTATTTTATCTTGTTTTGTGGACGTGTTGTACTAATTGGTAATAGAAACCATGGATAGTCCCTTGCATAAATAAACCTAATGAAGTGCATCAGAAATGATGGGAGGAATGCAGACAACTAATCTGAAACTGTCTTCTGAACTCATACCATTTTTCAAATCATTGTTTCTGAACATTCGCAGCACCTAAGACTATAAAATAAGTCAATAAACAAAATTATCAAACTCCTTAGTCCTTACCATAGATTATAAGATGGAAGGAATACAAAACTAACAAAATGGAAAAAAAAATCTCAGAAGAAAAAGGTTGACAATGCTTGATCTACTTTGAAAGCACAAAAGCAATTCTTGACTGATACATGCACCGATGCACCACTAAATTGAGTCACTATAAAAATTTCACATTACTCCCTCCGACCATACGAAGTGCCGCTGATTTAGTCTTATTAAGGATCGGAGGGAGTACAATATAAGATAAACATCGGAAAGTACAATCCAGGGCTTAGCTCATCACTCAGAGCTAATCTATACTCAGCAGGTTTCCAGTGTAAATGGCAACGGATCTGGAATAATCTCCTTCCAACGCATCAGCATATGTGCCAGTCCTTGGATCGCATTTCAGAAATCTCTTTCCATCCCTGAACAAGATCCTTTCATCATCTAATATGAGAAAAGGATATAGGTCAGGCTTAACATCCTGCGAAGGTATGCTGTATTTCTTAACCCAGATATCATTGTCAACATCTGTGAGGAACCATAAGTCCATAGAGAGAAAATGAACATTGTGAACTGTTACCAGGAAGCCGCTCAATTTGGCCAATGATAGGTGCTGATCCAGGTCTATGTAACCCCAGTCATGGCTATCTTCGGCAAAATCGAGCACAGGTGCCGGACCTGGGATACTCCCCCACCACTCCTCTGTCTCGAGGTCAAACAAAGCAATTCTGCCTGGTTCCTCGGTCATCACCGCCGGGTCAGAGAAAGAGGTGAGAAAATCAATCAGGAAATACACCACATCATCGAGGACCACACATTTCATGTGGTAACTGGTTCCTATAGGTGACGGGGGGCTCTGCGCTCTTCTCCACGTTCCATGATTCGTGCCATCAACGGTGATAACCTCGCACGCCTGCTTGCCATGTGTATCACCACCAAATCTGGTAACACGGAGAATTTTGTACTCTCCCGTGGAGGAGACCTGCCCAAAGGCACATGACTCCACTTCGATGTCGTCTTCACCCTGTAGCTCCAGCTCCAGTTCCTCTGATCGGCAATCGGGCAACTCTATGGTAGCTCCAGTGGCAGGATTGAGTACCCAAAGGCCCAAAGAATTGTACTGTCTAGCGAAGCAGACAAGGTCGAGATGGGTAGGCGAGATGACATTTTCAGTGTTTGAAATATGCCCAGACACCCCCACTTCAATGTTAACCTCAGTGCTTGGGATCCGCCTCAGGACATTGCCAGACAAATCCACAATATCAACACCGGTTCCCTTGTTATCGTCGTAGGCGAGAGCGAGGAGCGGGCCCTTATGGCGGGACTTGTGCAAAGCGGCGAAGCCTGGGCCGGAGGTGAGGGCGCGCCACGCCCGGCAGACCGCGCGGAAGCGGCAGAGGTCCTTGGCCGGGAGTAGCAGCAGGATCTCGTACAACAAGTCCGGGGACAGGACGCCTGAGCTGGAGGCGGCGGGGCGCAGCTTCGAGGATGACATGGCTGTAGTAATAGAATAGATGCGGTGAGCGAACGAGGCCACCGAATTGACTAGGGAATTGTGAGAAGGCAAAAAGGAATGTTCGTACAGATAACTCCGGCGGTGGGTAGGCAGGCGGCGCCAAAATCCAGAGGTCGTCGTCGCTGGGCGGGACGCGGGAGGGGGGTAGGCAGGCGGCGGCGCAGTCGGGAGGACGCCGTCAATGGGCGAACAACGGCGGGTCAGTTGTCCCCGGACGAGGGTTTTCAGACTTGCAAGAATTGAGGAGCTCCCTGTATTATGGGCCAGACTGGGCCTAATGGGTTCTTATAGTACAAACTATTTTTTTACTAATTCCATTAAAAAAGTTGTACTCCGTGGTAGACCTGGGCATTAATTCGGGCCGGGCCGGGTCGGGCCGGGCCAAGGAAAAGCCCGACTCAGTGTTCTGCGGCCCAGGCCCGGCCCGGCCCGACTGTCGGGCCGCAAATTTCTGCCCAAGCCCGGCCCGTCGGGCTAAAAAACCATCGGGCCATCGGGCCAGGCCTTCAGCAAATCGTCATTTTTTCCTACCCAAGCCCGGCCCGTTACTCTTGTCGGGCCAAAATATCCTGCCCAGGCCCGGCCTGACAGCATGCTTTGGCCCGACGGGCCGGGCCATTTTCGGGCCGGGTCGGGCCGGGCCGGTCGGGCCGGGCTTCCCATGCCCAGCTATACTCCGTGGGAAACCTCAAATGGAGCTTGAGCTCCATGGAGGCTTTTTTTGAAAAATTCGAAAATGGTATTTAAAAGTTTCAAAAAAATTAGAACAAATAATCTTGATATTGATAATTATGGGATTTACTATTGTGCAAAAACTCAATCCAAAACTCGTTGTATGTTAGACTTAGCAAAAAATGACAAATGCATGAATCTAGTGAACAGTGCACAGATTCAAAGTTTGAAATTTTGGGAAATTTTTCATTTTTTCTGAGGCTAAAATATAGCGAGTTTCGGGTTTATTTTTGCACACTAGTAGATCTCATCATTGTCTACATCAAGTTTTTGTCCTGATTTTTTTAGAAACTTTCAACTGTCATTTTTGTTTATTATTTTTTCAAAATACCGGTTCCATGTAGCTCGGGAGCCATTTGTCCACTCTCTATACTCCGCTCCATAAAAAAAACTCCCTCGGATCGTAAAAGAATATCAGATGATTTAGTACAACTTGGTAAAAAGTTTATATTGAATCACTGACACTCTGTTCCGATCGGAGAGAGTATTCGTGAGCTAATATAGATTTATATCATGTTGTACTAAATCAGTCAGACAATTATTATGGATCGGAGGAAGTACATATTATGGATCGGAGGAAGTACATATTATGGATCGAAGAGAGTACAACAAAATAATACAAAAGGAATTCTCCATTTTTGCAGATGCTTTTTTCTCATAATATCGATGCATCATGGTTCCTCGCCCTCTTACTTAGGGTAGCAAACGGGCGCCCCGTATAAACTGGCGAAAGTAGGAAAAAAATCCTATACGACCAGGTCGTACCAGCCCAGACGGTGGACCATCTTCAGAGCGTGACACCTGGCATATGAATCTCAAAGCAATCAGCATAACCGATCCCTAAATTTATGATTACCATAACTGATTACCACGTACAGGCAGTCTATTCTTGATTGTTTTTTTCCTATACGACCTTTCTTCCGGCGGCCGCGGCAAGATGGCGATCGTGGAATGGAAGACACCATGGCGCAAGACCCATTGACAGATGCCCCTCCACCGGAACCCTCTCTGTCCAGAACTCATCCATCCATGGTCAGTATAACCTGATTCATCTACAGCATGTCGAAATCTTCTTTCTACTATATCTTGATTGGTTTAAATCCCGATGTAGCAATCATCATGTGAAGACACAAACTTCACAATGGAGGAAACTAAGGAGCAGCCATCGAGGAACAATCTTGACCTACAAGATGGAGAAAATGTAATTTTACTGAAAGTCTATGGTACTTGTGTTCCTGTACTCCCTCCGTTTCAAAATTGATTTTTTCAACTTTATGTAGATACACATGCATCTAGCCACGTTTTAGTGTGTAAATACATACGAATCTAGATAAAGTTGAGACGATCATTATGGAACAGGGGGTAGTATGTTTGTAAGTAGACTGGTAACAATTTACAAGCAGTTCAACATTTCTATTCTAATTTACAATCAGTTCAGCATTTGTTTTTGCAGTAAGTTCATCAATAAGTGACAATAAAATAATGCATGGTTGCAGGTTGATAATCAAGATTGCCAATCTGAAAAAACTATTCCAAAAGATGGGATGTGCTTTAGGTCCGAGGAAGAGGCATATCAGTTCTATAATTCTTATGCTAAAAATAATGGATTTAACATTAGGAGGTGCCACAGGAAATATAGAGCTGATGGGACTTTATCTTCCAGATATTTAGTTTGTAGCAATTTAGGTGTGAGGGCTACTCATCCAACACATGAAACCAAGAAAGAACAAGCTACTTCAAGGACAAATTGCATGGCTCGTGTTCAGTTCAGCATTAGTCGAGAGGGGATTTGGACTGTTCTAAAAGTTATGTTGGATCACAATCATCAGCTTGTAAGTCCTGATAAGAGGCATATGCTTAGATCACAACGTCAACTATTAGATGCAGACCGCCACATGATTAAACAAATGAGCACATCGGGAATCAAACAAGCTGAAATATATGATTTCTGTGAGCAATGGTATGGTAAAGACGGTGTTCCCTTCTTGCAAATGGATTGCAATAATTTCTTACGAAGTGAGCGAATGAAGTATTTAGAATCCAAAGATGTACAAACATTAATGGAGTATTTGAAGAACAAGCAAGCTGAGGATCCTTCATTCTTTTATGCCGTGGATCCAGATGAAGATGAAGGCAGAATAATGAATATCTTTTGGACTGATGGACAAGCTATCATGGATTATTCTGTCTTTGGAGATGCTATTTCTTTTGACACCACATTTTCAACAAACAAGTTTCAAATGCCATTCGCTCCAATTATCGGTGTTAATCATCACAAACAGACCATTCTTTTTGGTGCAGCATTGCTATATAATGAAAAGGCAGATTCATTTGTGTGGCTTTTTAAGACATTCTTACAAGCTATGTCTGGTAAGCAGCCTCAAACAATATTCACTGATCAATGTGCTGCCATTATAAAGGCTATTGGAAAAGTTTTCCCGAATGCAATACACCGTCTATGTTTATGGCATTTGTATCAAAATGCCGCTAAAAATCTAAGTCAAGTAATCAGTGACCATCCAAACTTTCTTAAAGAATTCAAGAGATGTGTGTATGAAGATAGATGAGTGGAACATTTTGAGAATAGGTGGCATGTGCTGTTGGCTAAACATGCCATTGAAGGAAATTCTTGGATAAACAATTTGTATAAGTTGCGAGAGAAGTGGGCTACTATTTATCGCCGAGATTCTTTTAGTGCAGACATGACATCGACTCAAAGGAGTGAAGGAATGAACAATGTGTTCAAGAAAACTTTACGCAAAAGGCTTTGTCTTTCAGAATTGTTACCGGCATATGATAAGTGCACTGCTCGTCTTCGTAGGAAAGAGAAGTATGAAGACTACAAGTCACGCCACACCAGCCTAGTACTCTGCATACCTAACCTGCCTTTGTTGAAGACAGCGGCTGAATCATATACAAGGACACTCTATTCTGAGTTTGAAGAGGAATTCAAAAAGCAATTTAGTTTGGCATGTGTTTTGCTGAGCACGGAAGGAACAATTAGCACTTACAAGGTGACATCCTTTGAGTACAAGAATGACGAAGCCATAGTGGCTTTTAACCCAAGTACCTTGGAGATATCCTGTTCATGTAAATTGTATGGCTGTGTAGGTATGTAAACATGCTCTCTCACTTTTTTATATGATATCTTTAACTTTACCTTATTAAATTGTCCTAAATGTTCTAGGTATTTTATGCAAACATACTCATAAGGTTTTGAATTGTTGCAATGTCAACACCCTGCCAAGTCAGTATATACTGAATAGATGGACCAAATATGCCAAACAAGAAATATTTACATCCAGACCGGATATAAATGATAGCCCAGAATCGATATTTGCACATACTTCTCGAAAGATGATGTCACTTGCATTGAAATGTAAAACTTCAAAGGAGGTTCTTGGGTACCTTAATGATGGTATTGAGAAGTTGGCTCTCGAAACCGAGGATTTACTTAGCAAGGTAAACTTGGATGAAGACGAGGATACTGGAAGTTCCTCTGATACTACTGAAGATATAGCGAAATCAAGGCTTCCATTTAAAGCTCCTAAACGAATAAAAGGTCCAATGAAAAAAAGATCAAAAGATGTGCTAGAGGGAGCAAAGAAAGGCAAGAAAAAAGGTAATTTCACTTGTTATGTGCGAATAAATAGCAAGGTTTCAGTTTTCTCATTTCTTGTATGTACACAAAATGTGCAGGAAAAGATGCAAACCATGCAGCGAAGGAATCAGTACTTGCTCCACCCATAACTACAGCTTTGGAATTACCTTGTGTTGATAATATAAATCCACACACAGTCATGCCATTTGGAGAGTATCCGTCAGTTTTTGGTCCACCTATCCAAGGAGATTATCCGTCGGTGTTTGGTCCACCTATCCAAGGAGAGTATACAAGATTATTGTTTGAAGTTCATGGAGATGGTACAACACTGCCAGCTGCTCGTCAATTGGATTTTGGTGAAGGTGCTAGTACATCAAGGTTTCAGCAGTGATGTTTCATGTTGGTGCCTTAGTGCTAGCTAGCTGGGCATGCTAGCTAAAATTTGTTAACTGCTTGTATTCTTATATCATGGGCTTATGTTGCTACCTGGATATTGGTGAACACAAATTGTGATATTATCAACTTGTGCATCTGTTTTTTTTGGCGAACTTAAATTACTGAAACAAACTAAATTATGTTACACCAAGTTGCTGAAACAAATGTCAAAAGTGGGAGAATAATACTGCAAATACCACACTTTTTCATTCAGATAGTGTACAACAAATCCAACTGTACAACATGAAGTGCCACATTCTATAGGAGAACAATATTCAGAAGAAACGTCAACAAATCCTGACTGCATGTCCTGACGGACTGGTAGCTAGCATCGACCAAAGCAATCCATTCCAGTGTCTATGCTGGTATGCAGCAATCAAATTCATCGTGAGCTAGTACCTTGGCCGCATTGTGACTTGATAGCAGCGATACCGAGAACTCTGAAACCTCAACAGCGGAAGCAGACATCGCCGGAAAAGGCCCCGCGCAAGGAGACCTCGGCTTCTCGGTGGGCGCGGGCGGCGTCGCGGCAGTCCCCCACGAGGAAGCGGACAACGCCGGAAAAGGCCTTGCGCGAGGTGAGGTCGGGGATGCCGAAGGCCTCACGACGTGGTCGCGCACGCCGGGGAGAGCAGCGCCGCCGGTCGATTCGCCGGCGAGCGTGGCCGTGGACGCTAGGGGCGAGCTGCTACCTCCGTGGATCCTCAGGCTAGCGTCGCCACTCCGGCAATAAGTTCCCGGCAGTAGTCTCTTCGGAGGCGGTGCTCGGTGACTTCCCGTCTGCGGTGTGGTGGGCTCCGGCGATCCAATGTTTGGGGAGCTTCAGCAGCGGCGCGCCATCGTCAGCTCCGGCTCGTCGTCGTCAGGATCCAGAGGGCTTCCTTGTAATTTTTCCTTTGTTTCTGGACCTTTCTGTAAGTTCGGAGAATTAATATATCATCCCTTTCGCAAAAAAAATAAGCGTGCGAAAGCTCGACGATGAGGAATGGGATGTCGATTTGATACTGGGAATTGGGGAACGGATAAGCTGATTGCTTTGAGATTCGTATGCCAGGTGTCGCACGCTGGAGGTGGTCCACCGTCTGGGCTGGTACGACCTGGTCGTATAGGATTTTTTTCCGCGAAAGTAGGCCTAGTTCATATTAAGCCAATTCACGGTAAAAATAACTAGCCTAACTTTTTTTTGACTACGAAGAAGGATGGATGCATCTCTATTAGTTATGCATATTTTAAAAAATCGAATGGCTCGGACTGACATTACGTAGGACTATCAGATGTTATACTACAAACTCTTCACTAGGAAACGCATCAACAATTTACCCTCTGCTATGTAACGGTCCTAATAGCTGACTATCTCACCATCTCAATCATGTCATGAAAGTTAACAACTGAGAGGGGTCATTGCCATAAAAAAGAAACAAAACATCAAAAGTTGGTTTTTTTCTTATCAGATGCTGGCTCCGAACCACACTTCCTTAGAGACCTTTGTAATTTTTTCACCCCGAAACAACATAATTGGATACAAGAAAAAAAACATGATTGAAAAACATCCAAAATTGCTCTGAAGTTCCCAAGGAAAAGTTGTCAATATCAAAACAAACAAGCTTTATCAGCAAAGATTCTTCAAGAGAAAATAGGAAAGTAACTCCAAATAGACATCTTTATAAGTGCAATCATTTTTTTTCCAAGGATACGTCCTGGATAGACGTATCGATTTCATAGAAGAAATGCCAAGAGGCCGAATTACAACGCGGTCGACACAGGCGTCGAGGACGCAACTCCACGCTGCCTAAAAGGACAGCAAGAAAGGAAAAACACACTAACTACTCGCCAAGCCTCCACCTATCACCTAAGGTCAGCTTGGCCTTGAAGAGGCCTGCAGCCTTCCACAGCTCGGCTTCTCTACGGATATTGCGAATGACCGTGTGCGGTGAGGCGTTGGCACCCTCCAAGACTACGTCGTTCCGATGCCTCCACAGGCACCAGCAAATCAGGACCACCCCAGTCCAGTAGTCCCGGATATCCGTGGACTTCCCACGCCAGGATTGTAGCCAATCGGCAAGTGAGATCCCACGCGGAGGAAGCCGGCCCTCTCTATCCCACCATCGAAGACAGGCAGCCCACACAGTCCGCGCCAAAACGCAACCAAGCAATAGGTGTGTGATGGACTCCTGAGCTTGATCGCAGAAGGGGCATGCCGAGGGGCGCGGGAGCCTATGTCTCTCTAGCCTGTCCGCCGTCCAACATCTGTCACGCACCGCCAACCAAAGGAAGAATCTGCATTTGGTCAGGGTATGAGATTTCCAAATTTGCAGGGCACCTGCCATAGCTATGATCCCATGAAACATGCGTAGGTAACATGACTGCGCTGAGTAGGTCTCTTTCGCTCCCCAGTTCCACCGAAAAACATCTGGGACACCCTCGGCGAGAGTCAGTCCCTCCACATGGTCAACGACCGCTAGTAACTGGTCTATGGCAAGCGCATCGAGGTCTGTGGGGATGTCGTCCAGCCACCCGCCATCAAGGCAGTCCTTAACCAACCGAGATCGCGAAAGCCTCTTCAGAATCAAGGCGAAGAGGCGTGGGGCAAGGTCCTTAAGGCGGCCCTCATGAAGCCACTTATCTATCCAGAAGAAAGTGGAGGCTCCATCCCCAACTACTGAAGAAGTCGTGGCTTCGAAGACTTCCTTCACCATGGGTGGCTCCTGAATGTCAAATTCTCTCCACGGTCGAGAGGCTTCCACACGGCTCAGCCAAAGCCAGCGCGCCCTGAGCGCGATGTTCATCTTCCGAAGATTAATGACGCCCAGCCCGCCAAGTTCCTTCGGCATACAGACCTGGTCTCACGCCACTAGACAGTGGCCGCCATGGGCATCCCTCTGGCCTTTCCAGAGGAATCCACAGAGAATCTTCTCAATGGCTAGGAGGGTCTCTGCCTGGACGTCCAGAGACATTAAGGCAAAGACGGGGATCGCTGCTAGAGTCGATCTAACCAGCTCCAATCGCCCCGCACGGTTGAGCATGGATGCCCGCCATCTCGGCAGCCGATTAGCCACCGCATCCACCAAGCACTGAAGCTGCACCGCGGTCAGCTTCCTGAGGCCGAGTGGAAGGCCCAGGTATCGCATCGGGAATGGTAAGACAGGGCATCCAAGCTCCTGGACCACAAGTTCCCCCACCTCCACCGGGCATCTGATCAAGTGTGCGGAACACTTGCTGAGGTTGGTGCGCAGGCCCGATGCTGCGCCAAAGTCATCAATGATCGCTACAAAGACTCTAAGATTCTCCACATGCGGGCGGAGGAAAGCAACCACATCATCTGCGTAGATGGAGGTACGCTGCCGAAGACTTGAGGCGGCTAGGGGGCAGGGTGCCCCTCTTGTGTGGCCTTCTCCAACGCATAGTGGAGGACCTCCATAACCAGAATGAACAGCTGAGGGGAGAGGGGGTCCTCCTGTCGAAGTCCATGCCTATTGGGCACACGAGCCCCTGGAGACCTGTTCAGGAGCACGCGTGTGGAGGCAGTCGAGAGCAGGGCGCAGATGCAGGCTAGCAATCGCTCTCCGGACTGCATCTTCCTAAGGACCTCAAGGAGAAAGGACCAGTCCACAGTATCGAATGCCTTGATGATGTCGAGTTTCATGAGAATTGATGGTTGCTTAGATCTCTGAAGTTTGCGGGCAGTACCCTGGACCATCATGAAGTTATCATGCAGACATCTTCCATGCACAAAGGCACTCTGATGGGCCCCTACCAGCTGAGGCAGGTGGGGCGCCAGCCGGTTGGCAATCACTTTGGCTACGCACTTGGCGATGCCATGGATCAGGCTGATCGGCCGGAAGTCCCGCACCTCCTCGGCTCTGGGCTTCTTCGGAAGCAGGGTGATGAGCGCACTGTTAACCACTCCAAATCCACGACTATCAAGGTGCGACAAGGAATTGAGCGTAGCCATGATGTCCACCTTAATGATATCCCAGCAAACAAGTGCAATCATTGGTCACAGTAACAAAATTCTCCAACCTTCAAAATACCTTTTTATGCAATGTTCAGACAATCCCTCATGCACTAAGCCCCAGTTTCAGAGTTAAGTTTGACCTTCTCTTGTCAGCATACAATTGCTCCCTTCCCTACACTGCACTGTAAATTTCCTTGGACAATGGATCATTTTTTCGAGAACTCAAAGAGAGCTTGGCATCATTGTATCATGCTTAAAGAGAGAGAGAGAGAAAAAGATCTAATTTTGGAGGGGGAAACAGACCGAAACCCCTACACATAAAGCCTTTCGGTGAGCAACGCACACCCGCAGACACGACAAACACACGCGCCTAGAGCGCCAAGCAAACCACCTCGAAGCAAATCCTAACTCCATGAAGGCACACGTCAACGTATAACCCACCGATAGCGCCTAGAGTCAGCGAGTGGACAACATGAATTGACCATGAGGATAGAGTCCTTCGAAAAAACAGTACTAGCAAACACTCTAGATGCCCACACTCCGCAGAGCGGCCAACATTGACACTGAATACCAACATGGCACTCCACAAGCAACTTGGATAGTGCCTTCGATTAGGGGATGATGTTGTAGTGTCGACGCTGCCAGAACAAACGAACTAGGTCTAGGGTTTTTCTCGTTGCTCAGGAGCAGGCATGGTGGAGGGCCGAGATGATGCCTTCAAGAAGGTGACGGCGCCCGCAGGTGGTGTCATTGTTCTGCAACAGCATAGGTATTTCTCCCAGGCCTCCATCAACCCCACAATCCACCAACGGTAGCCAAGGAAAAATAGCCGGACACACCACCGCGAGAGGCTTGTACTTGACACTAGTGAAGGAGGCGAGGAACACCTAGAGCTTACCCTGGCAAGCCCTAACTCACTTCTAGTCTACTTCTGCACCCCACGACTGGCAGGAAAACAGCGGAGGCACAAATGACTCCAGCCTCGGCCGCAGGCGGGTGGCCAGTGACAGTGACCCCCGCTCTAGGCTAGGACACCTCGTGCCTCGCGAGAACCAACGCCGCGCACCAGAATAGTACATGCGTCACTCCTCAAGGCCGCGAATCAAAGCCCGCTAAGGCATTGCCAGATTTGGCCCGAGCAAGCTCAGGTATTGACCACCTAGCCTCACTGACAGTGAGCCCCTCCAGCTGGCCCGCCACACCGCACCGCCGTGTACGCCACCACCTCCAAGTGCAACTTCCAAACAACGCCTCTCCGTGTGAAGAGGAGATGATGTGTGTAGCGTTAACTACATGTTGGGAACCCCAAGAGGAAGGTATGATGAGCACAACAGTAAGTTTTCCCTCAGTAAGAAACCAAGGTTTAATCAACCAGTAGGAGAAAGAAACCACTTCTGAAGGTTGATGCTAACTGGCTTTTGGCAGGGCGCACTACCTGCGTCAGAAGCAATGTGGAACCTGCACACAACACAACCAAGATACTTTGCCCCAACTTGCATTGAGGTTGTCAATCTCACTGGTTTGCTGAAAACAAAGGATTAAACATATCATGTGGAAGGTGATATTTGTTTGCAGTAAGTAAATAAATAATGCTTGCGGAAAGTAAACGGTGCTTGCAGTAGATGGTAATATAAATGTAAAAGAATGGACCGGGGTCCACAGTTCACTAGAGGTGTCTCTCCATAAAGAAATAACATGCTGGGTAAACAAATTACAGTTGGGCAATTGACAAAATAAAGAATGCATAACAATGCATGTACATGTCATAAAGATTACTATGAGATTCACTTGGGCATTACAACATAATACATAGACCGTAATCCAACTGCATCTATGACTAATAATCCACCCGTAGGATATCATCCGAACAACCCTTAGGTATTAAGTTGCAAGCAACAGATTATCGCCTTAAGCAAAGTGTGTAATGTAAACAATACAAATGTCCTTGAACAAGAGATTGTTGTTTTCTCCCTAGTAGCAACAGCACATCTACAACCTTAGGAGTTATTGTCACTCTCCCAGATTACTAGAGGCATGAACCCACTATCGAGCATAAATACTCCCTCTTGGAGTCACTAACATCTACTCGTCCAAGATATCTACTAGCAATAGAGAGCATGCAAGATCATAAATAACATAGACATGATAAATCAACAATCAACTTGACATAGTACTCAATATTCATCGGATCCCAACAAACACAACATGTAGAATTACATAACGATGATCTTGATCATGATAGGCAGCTCACAAGATCTAGACATGAGCACATGGAGGAGAAGACAACCATCTAGCTACTGCTATGGACCCGTAGTCCAAGGTAGACTACTCACGCATCACTCCGGAGGCTGGCATGGTGATGAAGAAGGCCTCCGGTGATGATTCCCCTCTCCAGCAACATGTCGGGAAGAGCTTCTGGACCCTCCCGATCTTGGGACGACGACGGCAGCGGCTTGCAGTATGTTTCATGGAAAAGTGTTCGTCCCCTTAGGGTTTTCCCGTCGAAGGGAATTTATAGGCAGAAGGGCGATGTCAGGGGGTGGACCAGGGGTCCACACCACCTGGTGGCGCGGCCAGGGGGTGGCCCGCGCCACCCTATGGTGCGGTTGCGCTCTGGCCCCCCCTCCGTCTCTCCTTTGGACTCCGTCTTCGTGTCAGGTAAATAGAAACTTCGGCTTTTGTTTCGTCCAATTCCGAGAATTATTCCTGTGTAACTTTTCTAAAACACAAAAATAGCAGAAAACATGGAACTGGCACTGTGGCATCTCGTTAATAGGTTAGTTCCAGAAAATGCATAAAAATGCCACAAAGTGTAAACAAAACACAAAGCAATTGGTGTAAAACAAGCATGGAGCATCAAAAATTATAGATACGTTTACAACGTATCAGGAGACTGAAGGGGCATTTCCCTATAATTGTGTTTTGGTGTTTGTTAACAACATTTCGTGGATTAACCATGCTCCTAAGTTTTGTAGACCTTCAAGGTTGATCCAGTGTTTCATGGGTGTTCTCTCAAAAAGGGGGAAAGATCGGAGCGTGAAGACTAGTTTTTGAGTTTATCCTTTTAGGACTCTGTACTACCAAGAGGAGCACTCCGCGGATGGTGTGGGTGAATTCGTCCTATGCACCCACTAGCCATCCTATTTGTGTAATTGTGGAGAGTACTCCACGAATTTGTGTTGCTGCCATTTCCAGGGCGGAGACTCCGGCCCCTGGGGCCTGGAGACTCCAATCTAGAAATGTGGTTCATGCACCGACACTTTGCCAGCCAGCAAACTCCATCTCAGTAGTCGAGCCGGAATTGGGTCAGAGACTTTGGCCGGAGATTCTGGCTTGACCTACCTGGACCGGAGATTGTACCCGCACAGGGCCGGAGACTCCGGTGTGAGACTTTCTGGTCAGCCGAAGTCCAGCCAGTGTTCAAGCTAGATGCTAGACTAGAGTCTGGCCAGAGACTCTGGTGCGGGTATGACTTAGGGCGGAGACTCTGACCCCTCCAGGTCGGAGACTCCGGCCCTAGTCAACCAGCAATGGCTAAAATTCGTGGGGCACTATAAATAGTCTTCTTCTACCTCTAGAAGAGGCCACGGCTTCCACTCTCTCTCCTCCATTACTACCAAGCTTAAATACTATAGATCTCCCTCTCTAGCCACTAGAACTTGAAGCCCTTTTGGGATTCCAATGAAGAGACCTAGATCTACACTTCCACCGAAGGGATTTTAATTCCCCATCTGTTTTGTGAGTTGCTTGTTACTCTTGGTTCCTTGGAACCCTAGCCAAAAGAAGTCGCCCCGAAGCTCATTCTTTGTGTGTGAGAGTTTGGTGGGCTTATTGGGAGCCTCCACTTTAGTTGTGGAGCTCGCCCCAATACTTTGTGTAAAGGGTCTCATGCCGCCCTCAAGGGCATCGCTTAGTGTAGCGTGAACTCTCCTTTCTGGCTTGTTTACTAGAGAATAGGGTGAGCCTTTGTGGCATTGGTGTCCTTTGTGATACCACACCCCTCCAATGTAGACATACTTCCCGTAACAAGGAAGAATACATCCTTGTGTCTTCATGTCTCCATTGCGGCTACTTCTATCCTTTACTTGTATCTTTACTTGTTTAGTTCTTATTAGCTTGCCTGTCACTTTAGGTAAATTCACCTAGTAGCACATATAGAGAATTTACCTTTGGGTAGCTCCTATTCAGATCCCCCTTTAGTCGCTCATACAATCCTTTCAATTGGTATCAGAGCGTGGTCTCTTATTTGAGCTTAACCGCCTAAGAGTATGACCAGATTAGAGGATAAGGTGAACCCTAATGGGGATGAGAATAATGAAAATGATCTCCATCAAGTTACCGCTCCTACTATTCTCACCAATTCTCCAGTCTCAAGGGAGGAACACTTGGCGTCTTTGGACTCCTTGAAATCCTCCATGAGATTGGAGATAGCGACAATGTTTGAGCAGTATCTTGGAAAGAAACCCTCTGGGGCCACCGACCAAAGCACCGCACCTAGTGTGGATCTCACCATGGCGGAGGTCAAGCCGTCTAACAATGGCTCTACCTCCGCAGAAAATATCGTGCCATTCCTAAGGGAAATGGTGGTGCTCGTACGGGTGCTTCTATTCCACCACCGGATAAGTAATCTACCCCTCCGGTCCACTATCCTATGCCTCACATCAATAACATGGGATCTCCTCCTAAGCTTGATTCTCGCAATTGCTAAATGGCAATGACTAATGAAGTCTCATATTTCTAGTTCTTCAACTCATTTGTGGAGGGTCATACAAAGTGGCTTTGCACCTCATGATCCTCTCAACTTGACCGCAGGGGAAGAAGTTGAAGAGCAACTCAATGCCACCGCCAAGCATCTCATCCAACAAGCCCTGTCGGATACTCATTCGGCACACATCAACATTCTTAGCAACACCAAGGAAGTATGAAACTACCTCACCATGCTCTTCGTTGGGAACAAGAGTATTTGGTCCTCCAAGTTTGATGAGCTCAAGAGTGAAGAGAGGGATTTCATTATGCGTGATAGGTGATACGTCTCAAACATATCTATAATTTTTGATGCTCCATGCTTGTTTATACACCATTTGCTTTGTGTTTTGTTACACTTCGTGGTGTTTTTATGCATTTTCCGGAACTAACCTATTAACGAGATGCCATAGTGTCAGTTCCCTGTTTTTGTTGTGTTTTGCTGTTTTTGTGTTTCAGAAATGCTACACAGGAAATATTCTCGGAATTGGATGAAACAAAAGACAGAGTTCCTATTTTTCTCGACATGAGACAAAGTCCGAAGATGAGACGGAGGGGCACCAGAGGGCGGCCGCACCACCCCATGGTGCGGGCCACCCCCTGGCCACGCCATGGCATGGTGTGGGCCCCTGGTCCACTCCCTGATGTCGCCCTTTCGCCTATATATTCTCCTTGATGGGAAAACCTAAAACACCCGATCAATTTTCCAAGAAACCTACTGCAAGCCGCCGCCATCGTCGACGCGAGATCGGGAGGGTCCAGAAGCTCTTCCCAGCACCCTGCCGGAGAGGGGAATCACCGCCGGAGGCCTTCTTCATCACCATGGTCGCCTCCAGAGTGATGTGTGAGTAGTCTACCTTGGACTACGGGTCTATAGCAGTAGCTAGATGGTTGTCATCTCCACCATGTGCTTCATGTTTAGATCTTGTGAGCTGCCTATCATGATCAAGATCATCTTTGTGTAATTCTACATGTTGTGTTTGTTGGGATCCGATGGATATTGATACTATGTCAAGTTGACGTGCTGAATATTATCTTTATGTTATCTCTGTGTTGTTTATGATCTTGCATGCTCTCCGTTGCTTGTAGATATCTTGGCCGAGTAGATGCGAGTGACTCCAGGAGGGAGTATTTATGCTCGATAGTGGGTTCATGCCTCTAGTAATCTGGGGGAGTGACAGAAACCTCTAAGGCTGTAGATGTGTTGTTGCCACTAGGGAGAAAACAACAATCTTGTGTTCAAGGATATTTGCATTGTTTACATTATGCACTTTGCTTAAGGCGATAATCTGTTGCTTGCAACTTAATACCCAATGGTTGCTCGGATGACATCCGGAGGGTGGATTATTAGTCATAGATGCAGTTGGATTACGGTCTATATATTTTGTCGTAATGCCCAGAGTGAATCTCATAGTGATCCTCATGACATTTGTACGCTATCTTTATTCTATCAATTGCCCAACTGTAATTTGTTTACCCAGCATGTTGTTATTTATCTTATGGAGAGACACCACTAGTGAACTGTGGACCCTGATCCATTCTTTACATTGCTATTACTATTTTCCTTTTTACTCGCTTTATTTACATTCTTGCAAGCTACTACCTTTTACCACTCGATACGCTCAATCATTTGTTCACAGCAAACAGGTGAGATTGACAACCTCACTGTGAGTTGGGACAAAGTACTTGGTTGTGTTGTGTGCAGGTTCCACGTTGCTGCTGGTGCAAAGCTACACACCGACAAGTTTTCTGGCACCATTGTCCGGAGTGTCGCAAAGCTAGCGGGCATCAACCTTCGGAAGTTTGGTTCTTTCTCCTACTGGTTCGATAAACCTTGGTTTCGCAACTGAGGGAAGACTTGCTGTTGTGCTCATCATAACCTTCTCTTGGGGTTTCCAACTGGGCGGTCGTCCACAAAATTCCTACATCAACACCGTACCACCAACAAGTTTTCTGGAGCTGTTGCTGGGGAGAAAGAAGATTCCTGCAAGGGGAGTCTCTCACTTCCAATATTTTACTTTGTTATTGTTTTGCTTCACTTTATTTTGGCTTGCATCTTTTTATCAAAAATACAGAAAAAATTAGTTCCTTTGATAGTTTGCATTCCGTTACTTTTACTTTTAGTTCATTATGTTGTTCCCTAAGTACGCTCTGGAGGACCTTACATTAGGTAGTGGTTCTATAATTGGGAAAGGCAACATCGAGGAGTTCTTTAATCATGTTAGTATGCATAAAGATGTTGAGGATAGATCTTTAGCCGAGCTTGCTCCTAGTTATGAAGTTGCTGCTGCCTATTTAGTTCACATGTTGGAGGCTAGGTTTGTTAACCTTAATCCTTTTATGCAACAAATGTTTCTTAAGCTTCATGATATCAAAGATTCCGAAAAGAAAGATTTTATTTTGGAGACTTTGCGTAAAGAATTTAGAGATGTTGCTATTGAAGCTAGGAAAGTTTTTGAGCATTTTAATATGCTTGGCTCACGAGTAGAGGTTGTTGGTGCAAACAAGGAGAAATCAAAGTACCAATACCTTGCAAACTCGTAGGATTGCATGAAGCTTTGGAAAAGAATTTTGACTGGATTTGTCCTGAAAACCTTTTTGATGAAAGGAGTGAACCCAAGAGTGTTCATAAGGGATCTTCAAAAAATCATTTGGATACAATACAATGCCTTGTTGAAAAGACTTCTGCAATTGATCTTGATGCTTCATCGCTTGATATTACTTGATTTCCACTTTCTGCGCCTAGCTCAAAGGCGTTAAAGAAAAGCACTCTTGGGAGATAACCCAATGTTTTATTTTTAGTACTTTTTCTTTTATTTGAGTCTTGGAAGTTATTACTACTATAATGACCTCTCTTTATCATTTTTATTTCGTTTTTATGCCAAGAAGAACCTCTAATTTGAGGGAGGTAAGATTTGGGGAAGTTGCTGTCCTGAAACAGATTTCTGTGCTGCACCATAAAAATTCTTGAAAATTCTCAGAACATAATTTTTGATCTGATATTTCTTGTGCATTTGACCCAGGTTATTTCCAAACTTTCATTAGTTTTGCACTTTTTGATTTGAGCAACAGAAGGCCCTCAAAAAAATCGATCTTTGTCAGCTGTTCTGTTTTGACAGATTCTGCCACTATTTGTGTTTGCCTCTTGATCGCTTTCTTTTTGAGTTCTTTTGATCACGGAAATTTTGAGGAAGTTGCTACAGTAGCTTATGCTTTAATGGATGGTATATTTGAGTTTGAAATGGAACCAAAAGGGTAGATTTATTATCATGCTTATACTAATGTTGCTAATAGAATTGTGTGAAGTTTTGTATGAAGGAAGTTTTCAAGTGTAGGGAAAGGAGAGTGATGAGATGAGATGAAGTATGGACAAAAGCTCAAGCTTGGGGATTCCCATGTCACCCCAAGAAATATCCAAGAGGTACAAGTGTCAAAGCTTGGGGATGCCCCCGAGGCACCCCTTCTTCATGGGCAAAAATCAGGTCACCTTTCAAGACACTATATTTTTATTGTTTCATGTACTATGCGTTTTTGTTGGAGCGTCTTCACTTTCGCTTTCAGTTTTGTTTTGTTTTGTTTTGTTTGCTGCAATAAATGGTTGGACCCCAACAAATTTATTTTGGAGATGACACACTCCGTTTTTCATTTGCCAAGAACACTCTATTTTTCACTCTTATCGTTCAACGACTGTTCTCTTTTTCTAGTACTGCATTTAGCTTTTGTTTTTTGCCTTGATTTTTGTTCAGATCTTGTTATATCTTTGCATCAAGGTGTATTTAGATCACTGGTCTATGTTGGTTTTCATCAAAAGAGTTGTCTCAAAAAGGTTTGAATGGTGTTGGATAAGAGAAAAAGTTTCATGCCTATAGTGGTACAAAATGGGAGCATGTTTAGACCACGGCTTAGACTTTTGCATGTCATGCTTGATGTCGTTTTGATAGTATGCTTAGTAGTTTTTGTTGTCGCATGACTTGTCTCAAATGACTGAGATTGCTTAATGAGCCTTTGAAAAAATCATGCGTTGTTTTTGTTATATGGGAGCATATTATTGTGGTTTTCTCCTTTGATGCTTTATTTGGGTCGACTTGGCGCATGCTTACAACATGTTTGACTCTAACAAGTCGCCATAAGCCTCTATGATCATTTGGATTTTGACTTGTGATACCACTTTATGCTTCGGTTAATGATGTTTTCTCGCTATGCATGATTATGGCCGTTATTGCTCTCTTAGTTGGTCGCTCCCAGTCTTTTGCTAGCCTTCATTTTGTACTGAGAGGGAATACTTCTCGTGCATCCAACTCCCAAAAACCAAGTTTATTCCAATGTGTCCACCATACATACCTATTAGCAATTTGCTATTCCAAGTACTTTCGACTTGCTTTTATCTATCCTTCCAATTAAACTTTTTGGTGTTATGTGAAAATTAGTCAGTAAAGCTCTCATGAACCTGACGACACACTTTACTTTTCTCGCTTTTAATAATTTTGACATTGTGGCTCTCTTATGTTGATGTTATGCTTGCAAGTTGTAAGTTGGAAATTAGCCCAGCCATGCCGTCATGGGGCAAGCTTTCAACATTGCACTTTCTTTCATTTAGTTGATATCGTGATCTTTTGTTTATGGATACTCGCGATGTGAAATAAGTTAGAAAATTGTGAGATCATGGAGTTTGTATATGTGTTAGAGAAACGCCTGGGCCGCTAATCTAAGCCATGCATCATTCATGGTGGAAATTTACAGCATGCCCATAGTGGACATTCGACGACGCATCTCACAATAAAAAGCTATACCAATGGTAAATAAAAGAGATGCCGAGGTGTTCATTGTCTGTTTGTCTTGTCATTTTGATGGGGGATTGTTCCATGTCATCGGGCAAGAGGTACCCCGTTGGGGGTTCTCGATGATACATGTATGCTTACAATGACAAGAACTTGCTTGGGACCTAAGTCGAGTAGCATGAGGTTTGGGTATTCGTACTTCACGGGACACGAGGTTTTCAACTTATGATTTGTTAAGCATATGCTTCATAATTGTACTCACATTAACCTTAACCATTCAAGATGCCTATGATGGGGCAATCAGAGCTCAAAGCTAGTAAGTATCATAATTTTTGGAGGTTTATAAAACTTGCAATCACTGCTTACCTCTGCGAAGGGCCTTTCTTTTACTTTTATGTTGAGTCTCCACCTTCTACCTTTATGCACCATCTAAGAGAGCATAGTTGTCATTCTGAGTTTAATGTGCATAGTCCCAAAATTTATCATTGATTGATTCATGATTATGGTTTTGCTTGTTCTTAAATTATTTGTATCTAGTCGCCCTCTTAAACTTGAAGGTGTCCTATGCATTTATGTTTTGCTATTCCATAAGGGACAAGCTGAAAACCACTTTGCTATGTTTTTCTATATGGTTGAAACACACACTTGACTTTCAATGTTTCATTACTCATGATCTTTTGTTTGTGTTACTTTTCATGTTATAACATGGTTGCTAAGTTTTATTATCAAGATTATGTCTTTTATGCCCATGTTTTAAGTACTTTGATCTCAGCACTCAATGCTTTACATTGTTGATCAAGATTGTGATGGTGCATGTCA
Organism: Dactylis glomerata; assembly: GCA_007115705.1. NCBI lineage: Eukaryota > Viridiplantae > Streptophyta > Magnoliopsida > Poales > Poaceae > Dactylis > Dactylis glomerata. The sequence continues at coordinate 4,231,220 of QXEO01000170.1, forward strand.
CCTAAAAAATTATTTTTTTGTTATCACTTACCTACTCAAGGACGAGCAGGAGTTAAGCTTGGGGATGCTTGATACGTCTCAAACGTATCTATAATTTTTGATGCTCCATGCTTGTTTATACACCATTTGCTTTGTGTTTTGTTACACTTCGTGGCGTTTTTATGCATTGATACGTCTCCAACGTATCTATAATTTTTAATGCTCTATGCTTGTTTTTACACCATTTGCATAGTGTTTTATTACACTTCGTGGCATTTTTATGCATTTTCCAGGACTAACCTATTAATGAGATGCCACCGTGCCAGTTCCCTGTTTTCTGCTATTTTTGTGTTTCAGAAAAGTTACACAGGAAATATTCTCGGAATTGGACGAAACAAAAGCCAGACGTCCAGATATTTACCGAAGCTTCCAGAGAACCAAAGAGGAGACAGAGAGGAGCCACTAGGGGGCCACACCACCAGGGGCGCGGCCTAGGGCTGGCCTGCGCCCACCTGTGGTGAGCCCCACCAGGACGACTTTTGACGCCACCCCTTCGCCTATAAAGACCCCCCGACGGGAAAAACCTAAATACCCAATCACTTTTCCATAATACATCGCGATCCACCGCCGCCATCGACCCGAGATCGGGAGGGTCCAGAAGCTCTTCCCGGCACCCTGCCAGAGAGGGGAATCGCCACCGGAGGTCTTCTTCATCGCCATGCTTGCCTCCGGTGCGATGAGTGAGTAGTCTACCTTGGACTATGGGTCCATAGCAGTAGCTAGATGGTTGTCTTCTCCACCATGTGCTTCATGTTTAGATCTCCTGAGCTGCCTTACATGATCGAGACTACCGTTATGTAATTCTACATGTTGTGTTTGTTGGGATCCGATGAATATTGGTGTTATGATTGAGTCGATGTGCTGAATATTATCTTATGTTATCTCTATGTTGTTTATGATCTTGCATGCTCTTCGTTGTTAGTAGCTATCTTGGCCGAGCAGTTGCTAGTGACTCCAAGAGGGGGTATTTATGCTCGATAGTGGGTTCATGCCTCTATTTAATCTGGGGGAGTGACAGAAACCTCTAAGGTTGTAGATGTGATGTTGCTACTAGGGGGAAAACAACATTCATATGCTCAAGGACATATGCTTTGTTTAGATTACACACTTTGCTTAATGCAGTTATCTGTTGTTCGCAACTTAATACTTGTGGAGTTCTCGGATTGATTCGCCACAAGTGGATTATTAGTCATAGATGCAGTTGGATGACGGTCTATGTATCTTGTTGTAATGCCCAGAGTAAATCTCATAGTGATCCTCTCGACATGCACGTTGTCTTTATTCTATCAATTGCCCAACTATAATTTGTTTACCCAGCATGTGTTATTTGATCTTATGGAGAGACACCACTAGTGAACTGTGGACCCCGGTCGTATTTCCATTATATTGCTACTCCCTATTTATTTTACTCGCACTGTTTACTTTACTTGCATATTACTATTACTTTCCACTCGATACGCTCATTCCTTTGTTTCAAGCAAACCAGTGAGATTGACAACCTCATCGTAAGTTGGGAGCAAAGTATTTGGTTGTGTTGTGTGCAGGTTCCGCGTTGCTACTAGTTGAAGACGAGTCAACAAGAATCGTTAACGGCGCCCTTATTGGAGTGTTAGTAGGCTAGTCAGCATCACCTTCTGGAGTTTGACTTTTTCCTGGATGACAAACCTTGGTTTCTTACTGAGGGAAAAACTTGCTGCTGTGCTCATCATACCTTCCTCTTGGGGTTCCCAACTGGACGGTGAAAAACTATCAACACCATGCCGCATCAAGACATTTTTCTGGCGCCGTTGCCGGGGAAAAGAAGACTTCTACAAGGGGAGTTTCGCACACACATCCTTTACTTTGTTTTAGTTTTGCTTTACTTTATTTTTACTTGCATCATTTTATCAAAAACACAAAAAAATTAGTATCCTTTATAGTTGTTTTTACTTGCCTGCTTTTAGTCTTGTTAGAATGAGTAATCCTGAAGTTGAAGTTCGTACTTTTAAGCAACAAGGGGGAGAGATCTTGAAAGATGCTTGGTACCGTATTAGCAATTCTCATCATAGGTGTACAAAGAAGCATTCTACCATGATCCTCCTTAGAAATTTTTATGTTGGTATAACTAGTTGGTATAGGTACGTTCTTGATACTCTTGCAGGAGGTAATTTTCTGGGTACTCCCGCTCTTGAAGCATGCACTTTAATAGAAAGTTTAGTGGGAGTACCACCTATTCATGTTGTTAAAACTGAGATCACTTTAAAGGAAGTTATAGAAAAATTAGCCTCTTTAGAAAAAAGTTTGCCAAATATCCTTGATAACGCTAGCCCAGTTAATGAAGCGATAGAAAGTATCGGTAAGAGAATCACCATTTTAGAAGCTAGCACTACTCTTGATAGTCAAAACCTTAGGATTGGGAAACTTGAGGAGTCCATGGAAACTTTAAGTTCAATTTTCTCTTCTCTTAAGTTTAAGAAAGAGAAAGCTTTTGGTGGAAAAGAGCAAAAATTTATGTATGTTCCCAAGGTGTCGGTGCCTAAACCTCAACATGTTTTTAAGATTGGTAAGACTTTTAGTTCAACTAAGAGTGACTTGCAGGTTGAATCATCTTCGGGACCCTCTAAAGTGCCTAGTGTGGTAAGTGGTGATCTTGAGGAAACAGTTGATCTTAATGATTCTTTCAAAAATACTTGATTCGCACTTTCTGCGCCTAGCTCAAAGACGTTAAAGAAAAGCACTCTTGGGAGATAACCCAATGTTTTTACTTTCAGTTCTTTTTCTTTTATTTGAGTCTTGTAAGTTATTACTACTGTAATAACCTCTCCTTATCCTTTTTATTTCATTTTTGTGCCAAGAGAAGCCTCTAATTTGAGTGAGGTAAGATTTGAGGATGTTGCTGTCCTGAAACAGTTTTTGGTGCTGCACCGTAAAAATTCGTGAAAATTCTCTGTATATCTTTTGGACCTGCCATTTATTGTGCATATGCCCCAGGTTATATCCAAACTTTCATTAGTTGAACACTTTTTGATTTGAGCAATAGAAAGCCCTCTACAAATTCGAACTTTGTCGGCTGTTCTGTTTTGACAGATTTCTGCAAATATTTGTGTCTGCCGCTTTATCACTTTCTTTTTGAGTTCTTTTAATCACGGAACTTTTGGGGAAGTTGCTACAGTAGTATATGCTTTATATGTGGTAGTTTTGAGTTGAAACCTGAAGCAAAAAGGGTTGATTCAATGTTATGCTTACACTAATGTTGCTAATAGATTTGTGTTTAGTTTTGTATGAAGGAAGTTTTCAAGTGTAGGGATTGGAGAATGATGAGATGAGTTAAAGAATGGACAAAAGCTCAAGCTTGGGGATGCCCACACACCCCAAGAAATATCCAAGAGGTACAAGCGTCAAAGCTTGGGGATGCCCCCGAGGCACCCCTTCTTCATCGGCAAAAATCAGGTCACCTTTCAAAACACTATATTTTTATTGCTTCATGCATTATGCGTTTTTCTTGGAGCGTCAGTTGTTTTTAGTTTTCAGTTTAGTTTATTTTTGTTTGCTGCAATAAATGGTTGGACCCCAACAAATTCCTTTTAGAGAAGCTGCCTTGCTTTTCATTTGCCAAGAACACTCCGTTTTTCACTCTTATCGTTTCAACGAGTGTTCTCTTTTTCTAGAACTGTGTTTAGCTTTCGTTTTTTGCCTTGATTTGTGTTCAGATCTTCTTATATCTTTGCATCAAGGTGTGTTTTGACCTCTGGTCCATGTTGTTTTTCATCACAAGAGTTGTTTAAAAAAAGTTCGAATGGTGTTGGAAAAGAGAAAAAGCTTTATGCAAAAAAGTGGTACAAGAAGGAGCTTGTGTAGACTGCGGCCTAGGCTTTTGCATGTCGTGCTTGATGTCTTTTTTATAGTATGCTTAGTGGTTTTGCTATAGCATGACTTGTCTCAAATGACTGAGATTGCTTAATGAGCCTTTGAAAAAATCATGCGTTGTTTTAATTATTTGGAAGCATTATTTTGGTTTTCTCCTTTGATGCTTTATTTAGGTTGACTTGGCGCATGCTCACACATGTTAGACTCATACAAAGTCGCCATTGCCTCTATGATCATTTATTTTTTGACTTTTGATGCCATCTTATGCTTCTTTTAATGTTGCTTTGTCGCTTTGCATGATTATGGCCATTATTGCTCTCTTAGTTGTTCGCTCCCAGTCTTTTGCTAGCCTTCATTTTGTACTGAGTATGAGCTCTACTCGTGCATCCAACTCCTAAAAACCAAGTTGTTCCAAAGTGTCCACCATACATACCTATTAGCAATTTGATATTCCAAAGTACATTTGACTTGCTTTTATCTATCCTTCAAATTAAACTCTTTTTGGTGTTATGCGAAAATTGGTCAGTAAAGCTCTCACGAACCTGATGGCACACTTTACTTTTCTCGTTCTTAAAAATTTGACATTGTGGCTCTCTTATGTTGATTGTTATGCTTGCAAGTTGTAAGTTGGAAATTAGCCCAGCCATGCCGTGATGGGGCAAGCTTTCAACATTGCACTATCTTTCTTTGAGTTGATATCGTGATCTTTTGTTTATGAATACTCGCGGTGTGAAATGAATTGGGAATCTTGCGGGATCATGGAGTTTGTATATGTGTTAGAGAAACGCCTGGGCCGCTAATCTAAGCCATGCATAATTCATGGTGGAAATTTACAGCATGCCCATAGTGAACATTCGACAACGCATCTCACAATAAAAAGCTATACCAATGGTAAATAAAAAGAGATGCCGAGGTGTTCATTGTCTGTTTGTCCTGTCATTTTGATGTGGGCTTGCTCCATGTCATCGGGCACGGAGGTACCCCATTGGCGGTTCTCGATGATATGTGTATACTTACAATGACAAGAGCTTGCTTGGGACTCTAGGTAAAGTAGCATGAGGTTTGGGTATTCGTACTTCACGGGACATGAGGTTTTCAACTTATGATTTGTTAAGCATATGCTTCATAATTGTATTCGCATTAACTTTAACCATTCAAGATGCCTATGATGGAGGCAATGAGAGCTCAAAGCCGGTAAGTACCATAATTTTTGAAGGTTTATAAAACTTGCAATCACTGCTTCCCTCCGCGAAGGGCCTTTCTTTTACTTTTATGTTGAGTCACCACCTTCTACCTTTATGCACTGTCTAAGAGAGCATAGTTGTCATTCTGAGTATAATGTGCATTGTCCCAAAGTTTTCATTGATTGATTCATATTGTTGGTTTCACTTGTTCTTAAATTACTTGTATCTAGTCGCCCTCTTAAACTTGAAGGTGTCCTATGCATTTATGTTTTGCTCTCTCATGAAGGACAAGCTGAAAACCATTTTCTATGTTTTTCCATATGATTTGAACACACGTTTGACTTTTATTGTTTCATTTTCATGATCTTTTGTTTGTGTTCTTTTTCATGTTATAACATGGTTGCTAAGTTGCTTCTATCAAGACTATATCTTTCATGCCCATGTTTTAAGTTCTTTTGATCCCAGCGCACAACGCTTACATAGTTGATCAAGATTGTGTAGGTGCATGTCACCTCAAAAATTATTTCTTTTGTTATCACTTACCTACTCGAGGACGAGCAGGAGTTAAGCTTGGGGATGCTGATACGTCTCCAACGTATCTATAATTTTTTATGCTTCGTGCTTGTTTTTACACCATTTGCTTAGTGTTTCGTTACATTTCGTGGCATTTTTATGCATTTTCCAGGACTAACCTATTAACGAGATGCCACAGTGCCAGTTCCCTGTTTTATGCTGTTTTTGTGTTTCAGAAAAGTTACCCAGGAAATATTCTTGGAATTGGACGAAACAAAAGCCAGACGTCCAGATATTTACCGAAGCTTCCAGAGAACCGAAGAGGAGACGGAGAGGGGCCACTGGGGGGCCACACCACCAGGGGGCGCGGCCTAGGGTTGGCCCGCGCCCACCTGTGGTGAGCCCCACCAGGACCACTTCTGATGCCGCCCCTTCGCCTATAAAGACCCCCCGATGGGAAAAACCTAAATACCCTATCACTTTTCCAGAATACATCGCGATCCGCCGCCGCCGTCGACTCAAGATCGGGAGGGTCCAGAAGCTCTTCCCGGCACCCTGTCGGAGAGGGGAATCGCCACCGGAGGTCTTCTTCATCGCCATGCTTGCCTCCGGCGCGATGAGTGAGTAGTCTACCTTGGACTATGGGTCCATAGCAGTAGCTAGATGGTTGTCTTCTCCACCATGTGCTTCATGTTTAGATCTCGTGAGCTGTCTTACATGATCGAGACTACCGTTATGTAATTCTACATGTTGTGTTTGTTGGGATCCGATGAATATTGGTGTTATGATTGAGTTGATGTGCTGAATATTATCTTATGTTATCTCTATGTTGTTTATGATCTTGCATGCTCTCCGTTGTTAGTAGCTATCTTGGCCGAGTAGTTGCTAGTGACTCCAAGAGGGGATATTTATGCTCGATAGTGGGTTCATGCCTCTATTTAATCTGGGGGAGTGACAGAAACCTCTAAGGTTGTAGATGTGTTGTTGCTACTAGGGGAAAACAACATTCATATGCTCAAGGGCATATGCTTTGTTTACATTACACACTTTGCTTAATGCAGTTATCTGTTATTCGCAACTTAATACTTGTGGAGTTCTCGGATTGATTCGCCACAAGTGGATTATTAGTCATAGATGCAGTTGGATGACGGTCTATGTATCTTGTTGTAATGCCCAGAGTAAATCTCATAGTGATCCTCTCGACATGCACGTTGTCTTTATTCTATCAATTGCCCAACTGTAATTTGTTTACCCAGCATGTGTTATTTTATCTTATGGAGAGACACCACTAGTGAACTGTGGACCCCAGTCCTATTTCCATTATATTGCTACACCCTGTTTATTTTACTCGCACTGTTTACTTTACTTGCATATTACTATTACTTTCCACTCGATACGCTCATTCCTTTGTTTCAAGCAAACCGGTGAGAATGACAACCTCATCGTAAGTTGGGAGCAAAGTATTTGGTTGTGTTGTGTGCAGGTTCCGCGTTGCTACTAGTTGAAGACGAGTCAACAAGAATCGTTAACGGCGCCCTTGTTGGAGTGTTAGTAGGCTAGTCAGCATCACCTTCTGGAGTTTGACTTTTTCCTGGACGACAAACCTTGGTTTCTTACTGAGAGAAAAACTTGCTGCTGTGCTCATCATACCTTCCTCTTGGGGTTCCCAACTGGACGGTGAAAAACTATCAACACCGCGCCGCATCATGCATTTTCCGGAACTAACCTATTAACGAGACGCCATAGTGTCAGTTCCCTGGTTTTGCTATTTTTGTGTTTCAAAAATGCTACACGGGAAATATTCTCGCAATTAGACGAAAGAAAAGCCGGAGTTCCTATTTTTCCCAACACGAGACAAAGTCTTAAGATGAGACGGAGGGGGACCAGAGGGCGGCCGCACCACCCCATGGCGCGGGCCACCCCCTAGCCGCGCCATGGCATGGTGTTGGCCCATGGCCCACTACCTGACGCCGCCCTTCCGCCTATATATTCCCCTCGATGGGAAAACCTAAAACACCCGATCAATTTCCACGAAACCTACTGCAAGCCGCCGCCATCGTTGACGCGAGATCGGGAGGGTCCAGAAGCTCTTCCCGGCACCCTGCCGGAGATGGGAATCACCACCGGAGGCCTTCTTCATCACCATGGTCGCCTCTGGTGTGATGTGTGAGTAGTCTACCTTGTACTACGGGTCCATAGCAGTAGCTAGATGGTTGTCATCTCCACCATGTGCTTCATGTTTAGATCTTGTGAGCTGCCTATCATGATCAAGATCATCTTTGTGTAATTCTACATGTTGTGTTTGTTGGGATCCGATGAATATTGGTACTATGTCAAGTTGGCGTGCTGAATATTATCTTTATGTTATCTCTATGTTGTTTATGATCTTGCATGTTCTCCGTTTGACAAGGGTATAGATAATAGAGCCCGTCAGTTGAGTACCCCTGAGGCCCGTTAAGCTAGGCCTAATTGTAATACTAGTCGAAATACGAGTTCTTACCGTATGTCGATATTGTAATCTGTATCGGACCCTACCCGATCCTCGAGACCTGGCCACCTATATATAGGGGCCAGGAGGGGACGGTGTAGGCTAGATTGAAAGCAAGCCAGGTTTTACACCCACGTTTACTTTCGTAGCCACCTTGTTTGACTGAATTTACCTTCGAGTTCATCCGACGCCCTATCTCCCCGATCCTAAGTCCTTCATCTAGGACATTTGTCGAGTTTAAACCTCGTCAATTGGCGCCGACCGTGGGGACTCTGGGCGTTGGCATCATGGACTCGACGGCTTTTTCGCTTTCAGCCAACAACAACTCGCAAGTCGACGAAATTCAGATACCCTTCGGAACCGTCGATTTTCAACCTCACCAGACAAGTTTCGCGCAAGTATTCGAGAGTATGGATCATGATATGGATTTGACGATCGGAAGTCTAAACTTTCGCGTTGGATCATTAGGTTCGATTCGCCTTTCAGATCCGATGAAAACGGATCCATCGGCAAGTGAACCCGAGACAGTAGCAATGTCGGAATCATTAGAAGGCTCTTCTAGCGAGGTAAACTCGCCGGTCAGCTTAGCAGAAGCAAAAGAAGGAAAAATCGCAGGAGGCGACGAAACCATGGAGAATTTTGACTTAGAAGTGCAACTCGAAGATCTCACAATCTACCACGATGACAACTCAGATCAATCAATAGACTCCTGGAAAACGGGACTAGAACTTTCTGAAGACGACAATTCGATCTTCTCAAGTCACAATAGCAAATTCGACAATCGGTGTCAGATACTCGCCATCGCAGAAGATAACTCAGAAGAACTCGACGACAACAACAACCCAGTACTTAATCCAGCAAATATAAACAGAGGGGCGAACCATTTAGCAGAGGGAGAAACCACTGACTCCCTCACAACGAGGGTAAAAGTTCGACTATCAGAAGAAGAGTGGAGAACAATCAATACAGCCGTGGAACACGACATGCCAATACCAAGAAACTCGAGCCAAAACATGCTCTTGGGGTACCATCACGCCCTAAGGCAACATGCGAAGCAATTAGCAAAAGAGAGGATTGAAATATAGAAAAGGAAGGACTCAGCAATTGCAGCAAGCGATGCTGCTCGTAGAGCACGGAGCGACGCATCATACACAAACAGAAGGCATCGTCGACATGGTTCAAGGTATGAGAATCTAGAGTACTCAGAAAGGCAAAGCATATCGAAAAACCTCGACTCATCCTTCCTATTGGTCGACGAGCAAGGAAATATTATCCCAAAAACTCCGGAAGCAGCATTAGTGGCAGCTCAAGCGTACCTGCATACGACACGACCAAATCCAGGAGACCCGAGGGAACATATGCACCGAGCAGCGCTAAATGGATTGAAGATGGTAGGCAACAAATTATCAGCAAAAGAGGAGGAGGCATATCGCAACAAAGGAACTCACAAACCAAGATCACCACGCCGTCACAGCAGTCCTCGGCACAGAAGTGGAAGTCGCTGATCTAGGACGCCATCACCTGGACGACACGACAATCCAAAGAACAAAGGAACCCGGCGATCTAGAACTCTTGGTAAAATACGCGACTATGAAGATGACGAAAAGGAGATGGGGGCGCCATGCTTTACCCATAGGGTTCGCATCACGCCAGTACCCAAAGGTTTCAAATTACCTCATGACCAGCAAAAGTACGACGGATCTCAGGAGCCACAGTCATGGCTTTTAGACTACCTGCAAGCAGTAAAAATATTAGGAGGAACCAGGGAAACAGCAATGCAAAGTTTACAGTTACACCTCACCGGTGCAGCAAGGTCATGGTTAAGCAAACTAGGAGAGGAAACAATTGGAAGCTGGGAAGAACTCACAAAGCAATTCACGAGCAACTTCAAGTCGACGTACAAGCGGCCAGCATCTATAGAAGAAGTCAAAGCCTGCGTACATCAATGCGGGGAAATATTAAGGGCATACATCCAAAGGTGGAGTATAATCAAAAACTCAGCAGTCAAAGTCTCAGATGAAAGAGCAATAGATGCATTCATAGTTGGGTTGCGACGAGGAGACCTAGTCGAAGAGATGGGAAGGATCAAGCCGAAAACAGTATCAGATCTTATGGACGTAGCAAACAGATTTGCAGATGGAGAGGATGCGTGCAACAATAAACGCACACGATCACCAGAGGATGATAGAGCAAACAAGTATGGAGGTCAACACAGAAGATCCCGCAACTACGACAACTCTGGCTCTCACAACCAAGTAGCCGCAGGATACAAAGATAACAGCTACCAAAGCAACGACCAAAAAAACTCGGGATACCATAGCTACGGAAAAGAAGATTACAGAAAGTTTCAACCAAGGGAATCCAGAGAGTATAACCCATCACCAGAAGATATGCTCAACGGACCATGCCATATCCACTCTGCGTTTGTCGATGGGAAACATGTATCCAGACACGCAATGAAAGATTGCACCACGTTCTTGAAACTGCAGGGAGCAGCACTCAACAAGCAAGCCAAAGCAAAACGGCAAGGATACGAAGGAAACGCAAGCAACGCACCTACAACCCAACAAGGAAACAATGGAGCTCCCAAGGGCCAAGATCAATCAAACCAGGGACGCGACATGATGAAGGATATATTCCATCTAAAGGGCACATCGCAGCAATGATACAACCAGTACCCAAGTCGAACAAAGAGGAGAAAAGCATAACTCGACAAGTTAACCTAGCAATAACTTCACCGCCAGCAACAACAAAATATCTACATTGGTTAGAGCAACCCATAGAATTCAGCATGGACGATCACCCAATAACAGTACCTCGGCCAGGAAATGTGCCCTTGGTACTCAAAGCACAAATAGGGACGTACGATGTTGACAGAATATTCATGGACGCAGGAAGCGGAATAAACCTGATCTACGCAGAAACCCTACGGGCAATGCTCATTTTATTAGAGTTCCTGAAGCCAACTGACTGCTCCTTTCACGGAATAGTCCCAGGGAGTGCTAACTATCCACTTGGTCGAATAGCACTCAACGTTTGCTTCGGAAATCGGCAAAACTACAGAAGGGAAAAACTCAACTTCGAAGTCATGGACTGGCCATCACAATATCACGCGGTCCTCAGGAGACCCACATTTTCGCGATTCATGGCAGTACCTCACTACACCTACCTGGTACTAAAGATGCCAGGACCCAAAGGAATTATCACAGTAAAAGGAAGCTTCGAGGTATCAGACCTATGCGACAAGGAGTTCCACAAGATGGCACAAAACTTTGGCATGATAGCCAACTATGGAGAACCCAAAGAGAAAGCAAAAAGCGCGAATACAGAAGTCGACAAGTTACCCGAAGGACGTCCCGCGGAACCAGAGATGAAGAAACCACCAGTAGAAGCATCAGGAGAAGACAAAACTACAAGGGAAGAAGAGAAGGCCACGAGGGCATAAGTGTCGAGAGCGCCAAAGTAGAGTAGAAGAAAAAGGCTGTAAAAGCCACAAGTTATCCTAGGGCAATGCCCTCTAGATCCAGAACACAGGTCACAGGCCGGATCTCTTGGGTCACCCCATGTATCTTATATTACAAGTATAATAAAGAGAAGTTCCTCATATCTGAGCTTACATATCTAAGCGTGGCAAACGCCAAAACAAACCAAATGCCTTGAATACCAAAATTTCCCTCGAGGTAACAACTGAGGGAAAAAACACTTGCGCGGGACAATAACTATATACATCGAAATCACGGTGCAGGTGGTTCTGAGTCATCGACACCAAAAGGATTCAAGTAATGATACTCCTGGAAAAACCTAGCATCCACTTGCAATAGCCTCGAGATAATCCTCCTCGCTGGTTCCAGCGTTGCATCCATGTGAATACCAACCGTAATTCGTCCTGGAGGCAAACTCTGAGACATGCGGTCAAAATTAAGTCTTGGATTCCACTTTCGCATCCATCCAAGAGTGAAATTAACACCAGCAATCAAATTCAGCTTTATAAGGAGATGGACTCGCTGGCTCGTCCGGAAAGTTTCGAGTAGCTGTCTAAAATCCCTCGGCATAGGGTTACGAGGCAATATGACAGAGTACATGGTTGTCAGGGCCTTACGACAACCATCAACAGCTTCGCCGATGTACTGTGCACAATCCTGAAGAAGCACGATAGCGCGACAATGACGGGGATTGGACCATAAGCTTTCGGTTCCTTGAGCAGCATTTTGAAGAGCAGTAATCCGCTCAGTAACTCGACGTGATTCGCCAACAAGATCAAGGCAGGTACCTACAGTTCAAGAGAAAATTAGCGCACAGAAGACAAGAGGAAAAACAAAGAGAAGAGGATCCCCGAAGACTTACACAATAGCATCTCGCAAACAGATTCGATGATACCAATCAAAAAAGATTCGCATTCCTCAAAATGTGCGATTCTCGCTACTAGACTCGAAACTTCAACTTGAAGATTGGACACTTGCTTCATCAAATCATGGGACTTACTGGCCTTATCTAGAGCAACTTGTGCCTGGCGTTTCATCAAGGATAGGCGGCTCTCAAGGTCCGCAACTCTGAAAGAATATTCCTCACATCGACAGGGAGGTCAAGGAGGCGAGGAAATCCCCGAAGCGAATATATCATCAGGGGATGGAGCTCGATCATAACCCGACGATTCACCAGTGAGCAAAGGCTGAAGTCAATCAGAAGAAAAGACACGTCTCAGGAACATCATTCAAGCATTTCATATTAGAAAAGATATCTATGAACGAGTACAAAAGCCTTTTGACAAGTTCTCAGGCAAAACACAAACTAGAAGTTCATTACAACAAAAGAGATTAAAAATACAACAGGAAGACTAAGTCTACGCCACCTCAGCGTCCTGCTCCGTGGCAGAAGAAGGCGTGGCAGAAGCAGCACCAGTAGTTGGAGGAGGCGCGGATTCATTAGTCGCTGGAATCGAAGAAGCTGGCACAGAAGAAGCCGCAGAGGCCGCTGAAGGAGAAATCATCGCCACAATGGCAGGTGCAAACTTCTTCGCCTTCTCAAAGAAAGCCTTCAGCTCCGAGCGGGTGCGGCCGTGGGAAGAACCAACCTTCTCCCAGTCAAACTCCGCGCCATGTGCATATGAAAATGCAATGGTCCCCTCGGCACCTCGCTTCAAAGAAAGGCCTTTAATTTGAAGGATGGGGTCTTTAGTAGTGTCGAAGGCTTGGGCGAGTTTCTTCACATCATTGTTTGGAACCTCCGCCTTCTACTTGGGCCATAACCCGACAAAAATCCGCGCAAGCACGCGGTTAACTAACTCGAAGATTTCCTGGACAGATATCCAGTTCGCCTCAAGTAAGCTAACCGCAGCCATGAGAGGATCATCATCTGGTTGCAAAGTCGACGAAGACACCTTGGTGCATTCTGTAGAACCAAGGGAACAGAAAGCAGCAGAAGAGGAAAATATCAGCGAGTACAAGAAGGCAAGTAAAACAACAGCAGAAGAAGAAGAAAGGTATAGTACCTCCAGCAGCAGCAGACATCGTATTCAGCCGTTCAGCCACAGCTTGCTCCCGCTGGAGGTGCTCCTTGTTAGCATCAGCCAAGGTTTTCTCCGCTTTCTTCACCTTAGCCAGTGCTGATTTATTCGACTTCTCACCACTGACCTTTGCAGCGGTCGCGGCATCAAAAGCTTTCTGAGAAGCACTGAGTTCAGCTTCCAGCGAAGAAATGCGCGTATTGGCTGTTGCTAAAGCATCTACAAGACAACAAGGAGGAAAGAGAAAGTCAAGCAACAAGCAAAGAAGAGCGTGCAAGATAAGCAAATGTAGGAAAAGGAGTTCACCTTTGGAAGCTCTAACAGCTTTCAAGTACTCAGCACACTCAGTGCCCAAGGAAATAAATTTTTTCAACAATATCTAACAAGGAAGAACACGTAAGTATGTGGATAACACAAGGAAAATAAGTCAAGGACAATTACCACATTGTCAAGGGAGTCCGCGGACTCGTGAGCTTCAAGGGAAACATCGGCTTTCTTCGATTTTTTCGACTGTTTGGTGCTCCGGGACACAGGAATTTTCTTGATAGGAGCTCTGGAGGCCTCCGGAGATTTCACGGCCGGCTCAGCTTCTGGCATGGGAGGTTCATCAGCAGTTATATCCTCAGCAGAAGGAGCAGTGGTAGCATCCCTCTTCGGGTCCTCATCATCACTGCAAAGAAAGCAAAAGGAAACAGGTTTTATACAACCCAAAAAGGGAAAAAAGCAAACACAACAAAATCATAGAGTACACATAACATTTACGATGCCATGAAGTCGAACAGTTCTAGATCATCTTCTTGAACAAGGGCTTCACCGGCCGCAGTTCTTTGGATGGAGGTACTCGAAGAAGCGAGCTCTTCGGCATGTTTCCTCTTCTTATCGACAACAAGATCTTCGGAAAGTGCAGGAGGAGGCGACGTCGTCAAGCTCGTCTCATCTTCCGATATTTCGACATCATCTCTGTCCTGATTTTCTTCAGCCTCGGGGGCTTCGGAAACAGCAGAAGCCAGATCCGCCGGAAGAGGCCCCTTCTCTGGAAGGGGAGGGCATGAAACAAGGAACTGATGATCCTGCAAAAGAAGTAAGTCAGTAAAATCATCGAGACATGCCAAATGACAACAGGAAGATGATGGGAAAAACGAGAGTCGAGAACGCAAAGAAAACATACCTCGGGCAAAGGGTGCTTGGAGTCGAAATAATGGGCGGCCAAGTCCGCAACTACGTGATCCTTGGTGAGTTTGGTGAGATTCCTGACTCGCTTGTCAACATCTTGCTTCTCAATTAGATTTCCAGAGACTCGAGAAGAATCTACCAAGCCAGAGTAACTCCAAAGCTTGGAGAGACGATGTTGCAGGGGTTGAACCCGACGTTGTATGAAAAAAGCCATGAGTTGGATACCCGACAGAGCACCTCCTCTACCTCCTTTTAGAGCTTGGATGCGGTCCAGCAGTGGTGCGATCTCCTTCATTTTAGCATCTATGGGAGGCGAATCCCACGATGCCAATTTCTTCAATTCTTTGCAGGCATCAAAAGGGGCCAGACCGTACTCATCTTCGGAGGAGGCCTTACGGTCTTTGATGTAGAACCATTTGGTCCTCCAACCCTGGACTGATGCAGACATGGAAAATTCTAAATACTGAGCTTTGGCACGCACAGAGACGACAGCCCCGCCCAATTCAGGCTTTTGTGATAAAGAAACGTTAGGGCGGAGCCAAAAGATGGACCTCCAAAGCAGAAAATGGGGTTTGATACCCAGAAATGGCTCGCAAAGGGTCACAAAACAGGCAATGTGGAGGATAGAATTTGGTGTGAGCTGGTGAAGCTGCACACCGTAAACATAAAGAAGCCCACGAAGGAATTCGTGGGCAGGAAGAGAGAGTCCGCGGAGAAGGAAAGCGAGGAATATCACCCGGTAGCCGCTCGGGGGCTTGGGAATCCGCTCGGTGATAGGGAAGATGATGGAGTCCTTGTTGGAAACGAGACCATCCGCCTTGGCCTTGTCCAACTCCTTCTGCGTGAGAGTAGAGGGCACCTAGCTCGTTGCGGAGTTCGCTTTACCCTTGGTCATCTTGTTCTTCGCCGCCAAGTGCTTCACGCGCATCTATGAATCTGCGCTCGGGGGCTATGCAGGTGAAGAACAGGGTGCAGAGATTGACAATGGTGGCGGCGGCGAAGACAAAGAGCTGGTAAACAGTACAAATCCCCACTCTCCCCTAATATACCTTCTCGGTGAAGGAACGTGGGCTGAAACGTGGCGCAAGGAGAGGAAGCGGCAACCCACTAACAGGCAGGGAAAATACAAAATTACCGCGCTACCCACGAAATGGTTCGCACTCAGTTTATGTGACGTATAGAGAAATTTGGCCACTGATGTCATGAAGAAGATACAAGACCAACGGTATACTTGACAGATGCGTATACTCGACAAATATTGAATATGACGATTTGTGGATAAAGAATGACAAGAAAGTAGAGAAAAAAGATTGGCGCCGACAATACAGGAGTAAATTTTGGAGACTATATCCAAAAAACATTCGACTATAACCTCGGGGGCTACTACCATCGGGAGCGCTGAGTGCACCCCCGACGATATTATCATCAAATTATTTCGAGTTGAAGTATAAAGATGGAGCACACTATATTTGAGCCTATACTCGAAAAATGAGTTTTTGACTATAGCCTCGGGGGCTACTCCCATCGGGAGCGCTGGGCGCGCACCCGATGATGTTTATTCATGAGTAGGAGCAAGAAAGGTGAAGAAAGAATTCATAAATGATGTTACTCCCATCGGGAGCGAGGTTTTTATAAATCATGGTTATATAACCCGAATATTTTGTGCGTTGGATCAGTCAAACAAGGCTGCGACATATGATTCTCGAGTTGCGTCATCGTGACAAAACTCGAATGCCGTGATTGAAATATGTCACAAAGGTAAGACCCCAGGATCCGTCCTGTGTGGCCCGGTATACGCACATGGATGCGCTCTGCTGGTATATATCCGTGTCTACGACGCAAAGAAAAATCCTGGTGGACGCACTGGGTACCTTGAGAATCACTGGGATTCATTCTTTGTAAGTCCTAAATGCGGCAAAAGATTGGATTTGACCGGTTTCCCGAATTCAAATCCAAGGGGATTGAATTTGAAGTAGGTGACAAGTATCTATTCCGGCAGTTAACTGGCCTCTTGATCCGTTAGAGTTGTCAAGCTTGCTCATCAAAACCCCTTGCGAGGTGTTATAATGAAAATAAGTCGAAAGACCATGTCGAAGATTTGAAGATATGAAGAAGTTAAAGAAATGATCAAGTCGAAGATTTAAAGATTAGAGATTCAACCCGAATCCGCAATTCTGGTAGAATCTCGGGGGCTACTGACAAGGGTATAGATAATAGAGCCCGTCAGTTGAGTACCCCTTAGGCCCGTTAAGCTAGGCCCAATTGTAATACTAGTCGAAATACGAGTTCTTACCGTATGTCGATATTGTAATCTGTATCAAACCCTACCCGATCCTCGAGACCTGGCCACCTATATATAGGGGCCAGGAGGGGACGGTGTAGGCCAGATTGAAAGCAAGCCAGGTTTTACACCCACGTTTACTTTCATAGCCACCATGTTTGACTGAATTTACCTTCAAGTTCATCCGACGCCCTATCTTCCCGATCCTAAGTCCTTCATCTAGGACATTTGTCGAGTTTAAACCTCGTCACTGTTGCTTGTAGATATCTTGGCCGAGTAGATGCTAGTGACTCCAAGAGGGAGTATTTATGCTCGATAGTGGGTTCATGCCTCTAGTAATCTGGGGAAGTGACAGAAACCTGTAAGGTTGTAGATGTGTTGTTGCCACTAGGGAGAAAACAACATTCTTGTGTTCAAGGACATTTGCATTGTTTACATTACGCACTTTGCTTAAGGCGATAATCTGTTGCTTACAACTTAATACCCAATGGTTGCTTTGATGACATCCAGAGGGTGGATTATTAGCCATAGATGCAGTTGGATTACGGTCTATGTATTTTGTCGTAATGCCCAGAGTGAATCTCATAGTGATCCTCATGACATTTGTACGCTATCTTTATTCTATCAATTGCCCAACTATAATTTGTTTACCCGGCATGTTGTTATTTATCTTATGGAGAGATACCACTAGTGAACTGTGGACCCCGGTCCATTCTTTACATTGCTATTACTGTTTTACTTTTTACTCGCTTTATTTACATTCTTGCAAGCTACTACCTTTTACCACTCGATACGCTCAATCCTTTGTTCACAGCAAACCGGTGAGATTGACAACCTCAGTGTGAGTTGGGACAAAGTACTTGGTTGTGTTGTGTGCAGGTTCCACGTTGCTGCTGGTGCAAAGCTACACACCGACAAGTTTTCTGGCACCATTGTCCAGAGTGTCGCAAAGCTAGCGGGCATCAACCTTCGGAAGTTTGGTTCTTTCTCCTACTGGTTCGATAAACCTTGGTTTCACAACTAAGGGAAGACTTGCTGCTGTGCTCATCATAACCTTCTCTTGGGGTTTCCAACTGGGCGGTCGTCCACAATATTCCTACATCAACACCGTACCACCAATAGGGAGACCCCTGATGAGATGTACCAGAGAGTCTTGGCTCTTGCTACGGCCTTGGCCGGGTTTGGGTGCAAATACAATGGTGATGACTATGTCAAGCGCATGTTCATTACCTCCATCAACCCAAGGGAACCCATCTGGTCCGAGATCATCCGTTCAAGACCGGACTTTGAAAGCATGACCTCAAATGAAGTTCTTTGCGGGTTTACCGCCTTGACCATCTTGAAGAAGAATATGGAAGAGACTTGAGCTCGTGTCCTTGCCGGGCAAGTAGCTCACAATCTCGCTCTCAAGGCCAAGGTGGTTTACAAAGAAGAAGAAGAAGAAGAATAAATATGTGAAGGAGAGTATTGGTCCTCGGAGGACGCCAAGTATGCCCTCCATAAACATTCCACCGATGCTTTTTGGGATGCCAACAAGTACAAGTTTAAGGGGTCCAAGTTCAAGTCATCTCCAAGAGGTGATCGAAGGGGCAATGACTCAAAAGTGAGACACTATTACAATTGTGGATGAATCAAGCACTTCATCACCGAATATCCTTATGAAACAAGGAGGACCATGGTGGCCGGCTTATTCCCAAGCGTCGGTCATCCAAGTTCTCCTCATCCAAGAAGCAAGGGAATGAGTATGACAAGAAGAAAGGGGAAAGGTTGTTGGTGGCTCATGAAGAGTATGACTCCGGGTCCGAAGATGATGATTCTCAAGATGAGGAGAGTGGAGAAATAGCCGTCGTTGCTATTGTCTCTACTCCATCTACTTCTATCTTTGACTCTCAAAATGAGAATTCCGGCATCATCAACCACAAGTGTCTAATGGCTAAGGCCACGGAGGTAACCCCATCACCTAGTCCTTCATCATCTCATTCCAAGTCAACTTCCATGGATGATGTGAGTAGTCTTAAGATAAAGAAAGAGTTAGTTTATTGTGATGAATTTCTTGCTAACATGAAGGGACATACCAAAATCTATGTTGAGGCACTTATGTGCCAATTAGGTGAAGATCAAGACACTATCAAGGAGAAGGAGAAATTTGAGAGATTAGCTGCCGATGATATTGGCTCTCTATCTCTTAAGCTTGAGGAAGAGCAAAACTTGAGAGTCTCTTTAGAAGAGAAAATGTTGGGGATTGAAGAGTCCCATAATTTGAACATGTCAAAATCACTAAAGAACTTGATCATGCTCTTGCTATGGTCAAAGTGCTTAAAAAGGAGAAGGTTGAATTTTATGTTGGACATAATGATCTTCGTGAGAAGTTTGAGAAGCTTGAAGAGGCCTACAAGGTTTTAGAAAGCAAGTTCTCAAATCTCACCAAGATCTGAGCAACTTCAAATTCAATTAACTATTGAACAATCTAAAGTCCCCCCCCCCCAATGCATGTTATAGAAGTGCCTAGTTCAACTAACCCTTATTGTGATCATGCAAATATTTTTGAGGAGAACTCTAGGTTAAAGGCTGAACATGCTAAGGGCCTTGCCACATGCATTCAAGGGGAAAAGAATCTCAATGATCTCTTGAGTAGTCAAAGAATAAAACAAGGGCAAGGAAGGACTCTGGTTTGTTGCTGAGTCCTAAAAGAAGAATAAGAAAAGCAAGAAGACAAGAAGAAAAAGAAGCCTGCTGCTACTCCCACTCCTCATGTTCCTTTTGACATTTGCTATACCGAGGAAGAGTGGGAGGATCTCAAGGGAAAGAAGAAGGCCGAGGAGACCAGAGTCTCTAGGTCCAAGGGACTAGAGTCTCCAGGCCCCAAGGCCAGAGTCTCCGGCCCTTCTCACAATAACTTTGCAGGAAAATATATCCCCCACTATGTTCTTCTGAGGGATTATTATGGGGATGTCTATGCTAAATATGTTGGCCCCTTTGATGGTTACATTGAATATTCTATTTGGGTGCCTAAGATTCTTGTGACTAATAATAGAGGGCCCATTCAAAAATGGGGACCTAAATCCAAGAATTGAGTTCTTGTAGGACTATGCTTCTGGAGGTGGAAAATGGATTATTGATAGTGGTGCTACAAGTCATATGACCGGAACCAAGAATATTGTGAAGGAACTAAGGCCAAATACATCAAATGTACCGTCTCTTATTATGATAAGTCATCCTCTAAGGTATTGGGTTTTGGCAAGGTGGTGATCGCTCCGGACATGTCCCTAGTGAATGTCATGCTTGTTGAAACCATTGTCTATAATTTACTTTCTGTTCGTCAACTTGCTACTATGGGCTTTTCCACATATTTTGATGTTGACTTTGTGGTTGTGATGTGGAGCAATACTCTAAAATTTGCCTTCATTGGGCATGTTGAGAACGGCTTGTATGTGATGGACTTTTCAGAGAAACCCACTACGGCCGCGGTATGCCTAATTGCTAAGGCCGGCGTGGGATGGCTTTGACATCGCTGTTTAGCCCATGTCAATATGAGATCTTTGCAAAGTCCCAACACCAGTAGCCACATACTCGGACTAAAGGATGTTTCTTTTGCCAAAGATCGTGTTTGTAGGGCTTGTATTGAACGCAAGATGCATGATACAAGCCCTCCAAGAAAGACCATTATATCTTCCAAGAGGTGCTTGGAGCTCTTTCATATGGAAATCTTTGGACCTCCATCTCATGCTAGTCTTGGTGGCAAGAAGTATTGCTTGGTGATTGTTGATGGCTATTTAAGATATATGATACGTCTCAAACGTATCTATAATTTTTGATGCTTCATGCTTGTTTTTACACCATTTGCTTAGTGTTTCGTTACACTTCGTGGCGTTTTTATGCATTTTTCGGAACTAACCTATTAACAAGATGCCACAGTGCTAGTTCCCTGTTTTCTGCTGTTTTTGTGTTTCAGAAAAGTTACACAGGAAATATTCTCGGAATTGGACGAAACAAAAGCCGAACGTCCAGATATTAAATGAAGCTTCCAGAACACCGAAGAGGAGACAGAGCCGAGCCAGGGGCCAGCCTCACCAAGAGGGGGCGCGGCCCAGCCCCTGGCCACGCCCCCTATGGGTGAGACCCCCTGGTCCACCTCTGACGCTGCCCCTTCGCCTATAAAGACCCCCCGACGGGAAAAACCTAGGTATCTGATCAATTTTCCAGAAACACATCGCGATTCGCCGCCGTCGTCGACCCGAGATCGAAAGGGTCCAGAAGCTCTTCTCGGCACCCTGCCGGAGAGGGGAATCGCCACCGGAGGTCTTCTTCATCACCATGCTTGCCTCCGGCGCGATGAGTGAGTAGTCTACCTTGGACTATGGGTCCATAGCGGTAGCTAGATGGTTGTCTTCTCCACCATGTGCTTCATGTTTAGATCTCGTGAGCTGCCTTACATGATCGAGATCACCGTTATGTAATTCTACATGTTGTGTTTGTTGGGATCCGATGAATATTGGTGTTATGTTGAGTTGATGTGCTGAATCATATATCTTATGTTATCTCTATGTTGTTTATGATCTTGCATGCTCTTCGTTGTTAGTAGCTATCTTGGCCAAGTAGATACTAGTGACTCCAAGAGGGGGTATTTATGCTCGATAGTTGGGTTCATGCCTCTATTTAATCTGGGGGAGTGACAGAAACCTCTAAGGTTGTAGATGTGCTGTTGCCACTAGGGAGAAAACAACATTCTTATGTCCAAGGGCATATGCTTTGTTTACATTACACACTTTGCTTAATGCAGTTATCTATTGTTCGCAACTTAATACTCGTGGGGTGTTCGGACGATATCCCCGTGGGTGGATTATTAGTCATAGATGCAGTTGGATGGCGGTCTATGTATTTTGTTGTAATGCCCAGAGTAAATCTCATAGTGATCCTCGCGACATATGCACGTTATCTTTATTCTATCAATTGCCCAACTGTAATTTGTTTACCCAGCATGTACTATTTATCTTGTGGAGAGACACCACTAGTGAATTATGGACACCGGTCCAATTTCCTTTATATTGCTATCACCTGTTTACTTTACTCGCATTATTTACTTTCTCGCATACTACTATTGCTTTCCACTCGATACGCTCATACCTTTGTTTACAGCAAACCAGTGAGATTGACAACCTCATCGTAAGTTGGGAGCAAAGTATTTGGTTGTGTTGTGTGCAGGTTCCACGTTGCTACTAGTTGAAGACGCACTAACAAGTGTCGTAAACGGCGCCCTTGTTGGAAGTCACTAGGCTAGCAAGCATCACCTTCAGACGTTTGGCCTTTTTCCTGGACTGACAAACCTCGGTTTCTTACTGAGGGAAAATTTGCTGCTATACTCATCATACCTTCCTCTTGGGGTTCCCAACTAGACGGTGATTTACATCAACACCTTCGCAAGCAGCAAGAATTTTTCTGGCGCCGTTGCCGGTGGAAAAGAAGATTTCTGCAAGGGGAGTCTCGCACGCACACCCTTTTACTTTGTTTATTGTTTTGCTTTATTTTATTTTTGCTTGCATCTTTTTATCAAAAGTACAAAAAATTAGTTCCTACTATAGTTGTTATTTTTGTTGGTATGTTATTGTCTTGCTTTATCATGCTTTCTATCAATGGTTGATTTCTTTGAAACTAAATCTTTTTGGCAAGGTGGGTTCACAGAAGAGCAGCAAAATTATTATGAGGAACACCGCTTGTCACAAAAAGGGAAACACTTATGGGAACAAATCAATAGATTGTATATCATTGCTAGAAACATGTGCTCTACTTATAATGTTACTTATTGCTTTGATAGATCTTGTTGCTGTAGGAGGTATAAATACCTCCCTTTTCAATGTGAGTATAATGATGATGTTGCCATATCTTCTTATATCAATGGAAATTATGACTTTTATGATGTGGAACAAATTGAAGAATTTATTGCTTGGAAGGGTGCATTCGAACTTGCTTATTTGCTTGAAAATACTGATGATGCACCTTATAAATATGAGGTTTATGATATACTTATATTTTGCTTTGATAATTACAAGGAAGAAAATGGCTATATTCTTAAATATCTTAATAGATGCTCTCCAACGGAAGAGACTAATGCCTTGAAGGAGCCTATGGGAGAAGAAATTGATGAAACTGGAAGATCATTGGATGAAAAAGAGGAGGAGAGTGATGACCAAGAGGAGGAAGAATGGAGCTACCCATGTCTACCTCCCAATAAGAGTAACTCTTTAACTAATACCTTATTTGATCACCCTCCATGCTTAACAAAGGAGGGTGAGTGTGATATTTATATTGTTGAGTTTGTTCATGATGCTACTCAAAATTATTATGAGAGAGGAAAATATGGTTGTTGGAATTCTCATGTTACTAAAACACCTCTCTTTATATTGAAAGTTCCAAAGTTTCTCTTGTTTTATCTACCCATACTTGTGACTATGTGCTTCTTTGATTTATTTTCTTACAAGATTCCTATGCATAGAAAGTGGGTTAGACTTAAATGTGTTTTATATTTGCTCCTTGATGCTCTTTTTGGCTTCCATTCATATTTCTTATGAGCATCTTCTCAAATTGCCGAGCTTAGCTTAAAGGCGTTAAAGAAAAGCACTCTTGGGAGATAACCCATTGTTTTACTTTCAGTTCTTTTTCTTTTATTTGAGTCATGGAAGTTATTACTACTGTAATAACCGCTCCTTATCCTTTTTATTTCGTTGTTGTGCCAAGAGAAGCCTCTAATTTGAGTGAGGTAAGATTTGGGGATGTTGCTGTCTTGAAACAGATTTCGGTGCTGCACCGTAAAAATTCGTGAAAATTCTCAGAATATCTTTTTGACCTGCGATTGCTTGTGCATATGCCCCAGGTTATATCCAAACTTTCATTAGTTATACACTTTTTTATTTGAGTAACATAAAACACTCTAAAAATTCTACCTTTCTCAGCTGTTCTGTTGTGACATATTTCTGCCACTATTTGTGTTTGCCTCTTTATCGCTTTCTTTTTGAGTTCTTTTGATCATGGAACTTTTGGGGAAGTTGCTACAGTAGTATATGCTTTATATGTGGTGGTTTTGAGTTGAAATCTGAAGCAAAAAGGGTTGATTCAATATTATGCTTACACTAATATTGCTAATAGAATTGTGTTTAGTTTTGTACTCCCTCCGTTTGGAAATATAAGATGTTTTAGCTTTGTGAAGTGAGTGTATCTAGACATCTTTTAGTGTATAGATTGGCTTGAATCTATACACTGAAAGATGTCTAGATACACTCACTTCACAAAACTAAAACATCTTATATTTCTGAACGGAGGGAGTATGAAGGAAGTTTTCAAATGTAGGGATTGGAGAATGATGAGATGAGTTGAAGAATGGAAAAAAGCTCAAGCTTGGGGATTCCCATGTCACCCCAAGAAATATCCAAGAAGTACAAGCGTCAAAGCTTGGGGATGCCCCCGAGACACCCCTTCTTTATTGGCAAAAATCAGGTCACCTTTCAACACACTATATTTTTATTGCTTCACGCATTATGCGTTTTTCTTGGAGCGTCAGTTGCTTTAGTTTTCAGTTTTGTTTAAATTTTGTTTTCTATAATAAATGGTTGGACCCCAACAAATTTCTTTTGAAGAAGTTGCCTTGCTTTTTATTTGCCAAGAACACTCCATTTTTCACTCTTATCGTTTAATGAGTGTTCTCTTTTTCTGCTACTGCTTTTAGTTTTCGTTTTTCGCCTTGATTTGTGTTCAGATCTTGTTACATATTTTCATCAAGGTGTATTTTGACCTCTGGTCCAAGTTGGTTTTCATCAAAAGAGTTGTTTCAAAAAGGTTTGAATGGTGTTGGAAAAGAGAAAAAAATTCATGCAAAAAAGTGGTACAAAAAGGAGCTTGTTTAGACCGCGGCTTAGACTTTTGCATGTCGTGCTTGATGTCTTTTTGATAGTATGGTTAGTGGTTTTACTGTAGCATGACTTGTCTCAAATGACTGAGATTGCTTAATGAGCCTTTGAAAAAAATCATGCATTGTTTTTAATTATTTGGAAGCATTATTTTGGTTTTCTCCTTGATGCTTTATTTGGGTTGACTTGGCGCATGCTCACACATGTTAGACTCATACAAAGTCGCCATAAGCCTCTATGATCATTTAGTTTTTGACTTTTGATGCCATCTTATGCTTCTTTTAATGTTGCTTTGTCGCTTTGCATGATTATGGCCGTTATTGCTCTCTTAGTTGGTCGCTCCCAGTCTTTTGCTAGCCCTCGTTTTGTACTGAGTATGAGCTCTACTCGTGCATCCAACTCCTAAAAACCAAGTTTGCCAATGTGTCCACCATACATACCTATTAGCAATTTGTTATTCCAAAGTACATTTGACTTGCTTTTATCTATCCTTCAAATTAAACTCTTTTTGGTGTTATGCGAAAATTGGTCAGTAAAGCTCTCACGAACCTGATGGCACACTTTACTTTTCTCGTTCTAATTTTTTTGACATTGTGGCTCTCTTATATTGAGTTGTTATACTTGCAAGTTGTAAGTTGAAAATTAGCCCAGCCATGCCGTCATGGGGCAAGCTTTCAACATTGCACTTCTTATTTGAGTTGATATTGTGATATTTTGTTTATGGATACTCGCGATGTGAAATAATTTGGGAATATTGCGGGATCATGGAGTTTGTATATGTGTTAGAGAAACGCCTGGGCCACTAATCTTAGCCATGCATAATTGATGGTGGAAATTTACAGCATGCCCATAGTGAACATTCGACGCATCTCACAATAAAAAGCTATACTAATGGTAAATAAAAGAGATGCCGAGCTGTTCATTGTCTGTTTGTCCTGTCATTTTGATGTGGGCTTGTTCCATGTCATCGGGCACAGAGGTATCCCATTGGCGGTTCTCGATGATACGTGTATACTTACAATGACAAGAGCTTGCTTGGGACTCTAAGTCGAGTAGCATGAGGTTTGGGTATTCGTATTTCACGGGACACGAGGTTTTCAACTTATGATTTGTCAAGCATATGCTTCATAATTGTATTCACATTAACTTTAACCATTCAAGATGCTTATGATGGGGGCAATGAGAGCTCAAAGCTAGTAAGTACCATAATTTTTGAAGGTTTATAAAACTTGCAATCACTGCTTCCCTCTGCGAAGGGCCTTTCTTTTACTTTTATGTTGAGTCACCACCTTCTATCTTTATGCACCGTCTAAGAGAGCATAGTTGTCATTCTGATTATAATGTGCATTGTCCCAAAGTTTTCATTGATTGATTCATGATGTTGGTTTCACTTGTTCTTAAATTACTTGTATCTAGTCGCCCTCTTAAACTTGAAGGTGTCCTATGTATTTATGTTTTGCTCTCTCATGAAGGACAAGCTGAAAACCATTTGTATGTTTTTCCATATGATTTGAACACATGTTTGACTTTCATTGTTTCATTTTCATGATCTTTTGTTTGTGTTCATTTTCATGTTATAACATGGTTGCTAAGTTTCTTCTATCAAAATTATATCTTTCATGCCCATGTTTTAAGTTCTTTTGATCCCAGCACTCAATGCTTTACATAGATGATCAAGATTGTGTAGGTGCATATCACCTCAAAAATTATTTCTTTTGTTATCACTTACCTACTCGAGGACGAGCAAGAGTTAAGCTTGGGGATGCTGATACGTCTCAAACGCATCTATAATTTTTTATGCTCCATGCTTGTTTTTACACCATTTGCTTAGTGTTTCGTTACACTTCGTGGCGTTTTTATGCATTTTCTGAAACTAACCTATTAACAAGATGCCACATTGCCAGTTCCATGTTTTCTGCTATTTTTGTGTTTCAGAAAAGTTACACAGGAAATATTCTCAGAATTGGACGAAACAAAAGCCAAACGTCCAGATATTAAACGAAGCTTCCAGAACACCGAAGAGGAGACGGAGACGAGCCAGGGGCTAGCCTCACCATGAGGGGGCGTGGCCCAGCCCCTGGGAGGGTCCAGAAGCTCTTCCCGGCACCCTGCCGGAGAGGGGAATCGCCATGCTTGCCTTCGGCGTGATGAGTGAGTAGTCTACCTTGGACTATGGGTCCATAGCAGTAGCTAGATGGTTGTCTTATCCACCATGTGCTTCATGTTTAGATCTCGTGAGCTGCCTTACATGATTGAGATCACCGTTATGTAATTCTACATGTTGTGTTTGTTGGGATCCGATGAATATTGGTGTTATGTTGAGTTGATGTGCTGAATCATATATCTTATGTTATCTCTATGTTGTTTATGATCTTGCATGCTCTCCGTTGTTAGTAGCTATCTTGGCCAAGTAGATACTAGTGACTCCAAGAGGGGGTATTTATGCTCGATAGTTGGGTTAATGCCTCTATTTAATCTGGGGGAGTGACAGAAACCTCTAAGGTTGTAGATGTGTTGTTGCCACTAGGGAGAAAACAACATTCTTATGTCCAAGGGCATATGCTTTGTTTACATTACACACTTTGCTTAATGCAGTTATCTGTTGTTCGCAACTTAATACTCGTGGGGTGTTCAGACGATATTCCCGTGGGTGGATTATTAGTCATAGATGCAGTTGGATGGCGGTCTATGTATTTTGTTGTAATGCCCAGAGTAAATCTCATAGTGATCCTCGCGACATATGCACGTTATCTTTATTCTATCAATTGCCCAACTGTAATTTGTTTACCCAGCATGTGCTATTTATCTTATGGAGAGACACCACTAGTGAACTGTGGACCCCGGTCCAATTTCCTTTATATTGCTATCACCTATTTACTTTACTCGCATTGTTTACTTTCTCGCATACTACTATTGCTTTCCACTCGATACGCTCATACCTTTGTTTACAGCAAACCGGTGAGATTGACAACCTCATCGTAAGTTGGGAGCAAAGTATTGGTTGTGTTGTGTGCAGGTTCTGCGTTGCTACTAGTTGAAAACGCACTAACAAGTGTCGTAAACGGCGCCCTTGTTGGAAGTCACTAGGCTAGCAAGTATCACCTTCAGATGTTTGGCCTTTTTCCTGGACTAACAAACCTTGGTTTCTTACTGAGGGAAAATTTGCTGCTATACTCATCATACCTTCCTCTTGGGGTTCCCAACTGGACGGTGATTTTTTTTTGCGAGGATCAAACATCAATATTCCGCTGCTTATACCCCGCAACAAAATGGAGTTGCCAAGAGGAAGAACCAGAATCTTTTGGATGCGGCAAGAACCATGTTGGTGGAGTTCAAGTCTCCATACAACTTTTGGGCCGCAGCTATTAATACCGCATGCCATGCTACCAACCGGCTTTATCTCCGCAAGAACTTGAACAAGACTCCTTATGAAATACTTACCAGCCAAAAGCCCAACATCAAGTACTTTTGAGCATTTGTTTGTAAGTGTTTCTTCCTCAAGAAAGGTATTCGTTTGTCAAAGTTTGTTACTAAAGCATTAGAGAATATCTTTGTCGGTTATTCCTCGGACTCACATTCCTATAGGATCTATAACAAGACCACCGGTCAAGTTATAGAAACTTGTAATGTGAGGTTTGATGAAGATAATGCTTCATATGTGGGGCAAAGTGGTGTTCATGATGTAGGTGACGAAATTCCTCCCAAGCCATAAGAAGAATGGGTGTCCGATTCTCCTGCCCCATTGAGGGACACCTTTTGGCCGAAGGAGAAGGACAATTCTCTACTCAAGTGGAGCCTTCACCTGCTGAACACCCATAGGACTTGAACCAAAGACAAGTACACACCTTCAACCTTAAGGTCACTCCATCGAGCCATCTTGCCCGGAGTCTTGAACCCCTGGGGACCGGAGTCTTCAGAATTGAAGACCGGAGTCTTCGGGGGTGATTAAGGCCAAGATCAAGATCCTTTAGATTTTCGTGGCTATGGGGCACTTGATGATCAAGGCAATCCAGTTAGACAAGGCGAGGACCAGAACAGTGATCATGAAGATGATCAAGTAGATTCTCAAGAAACTCCTCAAGAAGCTCGCACTCGCCATGAGAAGAAGATTGCTGACACTCTCCGTCAAAGAAGCATCTCAATGGAAAATGCGCTTGGAAGCGTCCATGTAAGGGTCTCTATAAGGAGTCAACTATCTAACTTTAGCTCTCATCAAGATTTTGTCTCTTGTGTAGAACCCAAGAAAGTATATGAAGCGCTCGAGGATCCGGATTGGCTTATTGCCATGCATGAAGAACTCAACAACTTCGAGCGCAACAAAGTGTGGACTCTAGTAGAGAGTGTTGAGGATCGTGCTAAGCAAAACAAAAAAATCTAGCGCTTAAACCAAGATCAAGTTTGCAAGGGGGAGGTAACGGATCGCATACCTCATTGATCAAACTAGCTGAAGAGTTTGTCGATGAAGAGATTGATGTAGTCACGAGTTGATTCCCGCAACTAAACTCCTTCAGCTCCCATGATCTAGTATCGCACATGCAACACCTCCGATGGTATCCACATGCATGAGCTTGGCATCACCGCATCGAACGTGTGATCAAGCACACAGACTACGCGGAATATGTCAGTGAAGATCTGGCAGCGCTTCTGCGTCACCGATGGAATTGTGGTAGAAGGCAGGCAGCGCTCCACGGGAGAGAGAGGGAGAGAAGAGTCAATGGCAGTGGAGGTGGTCAGCGGCTTGGGCTAGGGTTTTGGGCACGGGGTGCTTGGGAGCTTGGAGTGCTCTAGGGCACCCCGCCCCCTTCTTATAGGTGGACGGGCCCACTGGCCCTCCCCTTGCCCAAACCAACTTGAGGGTGGGAACACGAATTCAACCCGAACTCGTCCCCCCAAACTGACTTAGAGGGGGAAGCGGAGTCCGAGGTGGATTCCGCTTCCCCAAACTGACCTAGAGGGGGGAGACTGACAAGGGTACGAATACCAAGACTCGTGATGTTGGTACCCCTGAGGCCTGTTCGGGTAGTGGCCCATGAAAGATAGGCCCAAGATAGAGGTCGAAGCCTAGTCATGGTCGAAATACAGAATCATGTTGTAACTCGTATTGTATAAACTAATTTGTATCGAACCTGACCGGATCC
Organism: Dactylis glomerata; assembly: GCA_007115705.1. Lineage (NCBI taxonomy): Eukaryota > Viridiplantae > Streptophyta > Magnoliopsida > Poales > Poaceae > Dactylis > Dactylis glomerata. The sequence continues at coordinate 4,261,283 of QXEO01000170.1, forward strand.
TCGAGACCTAGCCACCTATAAGTAGGGGCCAGGAGAGGCCGGCTAGGGGCACATCGAGATTGAGCTAAGATTGATTCTAAGTTTACTCTCAATACACAATATTCGCCTTGTTTGTCTAAAACCCTACATTTGAGTTCATTTGACGCCCTCTTCCCTCGATCCTAAGTCCTTCATCCAGGACATTTGCCGAGTTAAACCTCATCCAAGACTTTCCAAAATATCCCTCCCATGGTGTGTCAGCTGGGTTGGGCCCCATGCGGCCCACTATGGCCCATGGTGCCACCCCCTCGGGGTATCTTCTCTCTGGTGTATTCTAGACTTTCCATAAATACATTGATTTGAACTTTTCCATTCTGACACCTTCATTATATCATCAGTAGGGTTTCAAAACCTTCTAGAACCATCCGTGATATGGTGGAAACATTCCGAGACTTCCCCGAACCATTTTTGGAGTTTCCCTCTCTCTTCGATTAAAACACTGAACTCATATTCAATAGACGCGAAACTCTTAAGTGTGTGACCCAGTGGGTTCGGATATATTTAGACATGCCCCAGAAACATTTCTGTGACAATGATCATATGCGTGCTCTTGAATTGCTGCAATGATCCCTACATATAACACGAAGATCTATATTGTGTGAACTGTTACAATGTCCGTTAGGGTTTTGGTTTACATAGCGATACTTTGCACACATGAGTTGAAATTGTTATGTTGTATCTCGATACCCGGTGTGCTCACTTTACTCTATCCATGTTGTCAATTTTCTTTGTGACTAACAACTTAGTCACGTGTCTGGCCAGACGATGACGAACATCACAACACTGAGCGGGCCTAGAGAATATCTCTCCATCATCAAAGTAGTAAATCCCAATATCGAGGCAATAGAACTATAGTGTAGTTTCTGAGTACTCCACTATCACTTTACTAATCACCCATTTATGGATAACATTAAGTGTAGCGAAAGCAATCTTTTGGTACCCACGTCCATTTCTCTCATGGCCTACCGATTAAACGATGATGCTTAACATGATTAAATACCAACAACATATTTACGACTTAGTTTCATGGTATATCAATAGGGTCTTGTCCAACACATATTTTGCATGCATCAATTCTGCGCTTTGTCTTCGGCCCTGGCCGGAGACTCCGGTCTGAACCCCAGAGACTCTGGTATAGATCTTCCTGGAGATGTTAAATACTCACTAGTTGCTTGTTTTTCTTGAATCTTGGACATGACACCTTATCCCTGCTATCCTTCATACTGATTCACAGGTAGCTCTAAGAAACCCGCTGCTCAAAGTAAAGACAAGTTGGTTTTCAATCCTTCCTTACATCAGTATGCTCAAAGGTCTGTGATATCCCAGCAATCCCGCGATGCTAAGAAGCTGAAGACAAGAATGACAGAAGAAGAGCTAGCTAAGCAAGCCAAGAAGGCCAAGTTTGACAATCTCTCATCCTTTGAGGGTCTAACCGCACCAGAGTTTGTGGAGATGAGGAAGCGCATCTTCTATGTGCTCCCTCGAAAATCTCGAGATTGCTACTTTTATCAGAGGAAGCAAGAGCTCATCATGAAGGAATTTTACGCCTCTCTCAAGAAGTGGCAAGTTTGCCCTCAGACAGTACTTGACTTTGATCACTTTGAAAGGAACCGTGCATACTTTGTTGAGCCCGTTTGGATCACACAGAAGCTTGGGCTCCATCCCCTCATTAAGATTCAAGAGCACTAAAACATCACTTTGGTGCAACAATTCTTTGCGACTCTCGTTTTTGGTGATGGTGATGAGATCCCCATGACTTGGATGACCGGTGAAGATGTTTGCCACTCCAACTTTATTGACTTTGCCGCTCTCTTGGGGTATCAGTTCCACGGAGCCACCTCTCCAAGGGCTAGGATGCACGTTGATGGAGAGAACTAAGAAGAAGAAGCTTACTCCTTTGTACACTGGCACCAATAAGAAGGTGGTCATTGGGAGCACCCTTGGGCTTTCTCAACGCTCGAACACCTTGCTTTGCATGTTTCGGGCCTCTATTGCTCCTCAAGCTGGGAACTTGGATGCTATTCATGGTGGCTTGGTGAACCTCTTGGTCTATTCCTACCACATTTATTGCCAAGGAGAGGCCGCCACTCTGGAGCCTCTTGATGTGATGAACTATATTTACAAGGAGATGTATGAGTGCATTGTCAACAAGAAGACCCCCGTGTATGCTCCTTATGTCATGAAGCTCATCATTGCTCAACAAACCAACCACCCTCTCATCAAGACCAACCTTGTGGATAAGGATGGGATCGGGCCGGCCCGGATCTAGCCCCGTGGCCCTAGGGCCAATTCTAGGGGCCACGGGTCGACCCATTTAGAGAAATTCCGATGGCCTTGCTGGCCCATTGGGTACACCAGGGCCGACCCAAAATTCAGTTTTAATACACTGTTTCTCAGCTCTATTTGCACATGGAACATGTTTTAAAAGATACTATAAGACAAAAAATAATTACATAAGCAGACATGATAAGACAAAATAAATAGAGGTTACAAAGTAAGCACAATTCCAATCCCAACTCTTTCCATATCCAATATACAACAATCATCCTGATTCATTGACGACATTACAAATCCCGCGGACTACCTGTCTACATACTACAGGTACATGCTTCAGTCATCATCACAAAGAGAGTACATGCAGCTGGAGGTTACATGCTCTAGTCATAATCACCTATATTTAGCGGGTAATCAGAAGTTAGTACTCCCATGTCAAAAGCATGTACCATATCAAACAACAATTGCCCAGAAATCATACATGTTAATCATGATTGATTTATAAACCAACTTCTTTACAATTTAGAGAGCACCAGGCAACATGCAAAATATTAATGGTTCATAAACCACCTTCTGTACAGCGATGGGAACAAAGCTCCATGGCCAGTTAAAATAACAGATCTTATGTGATAAAATTCAGGTGTTAAGTTCATTTTTTCATAGCAGTATACAATTACCTAGAGTATCAGGATAATTATAAATAGCAGAACCATACATTAGCTCATAACTAAAGGAAATCTAGCAGTGCTATATTAGCTGTCTCAAAATAAACGTCATTAATAGGTTTCAAGTATCATCTGTCAAGTGGCACTACCAATAAATAAGCATCAATAGGGATGCAGGGGAAACAGTTGCATACTTGTAAATGCATTCTTGGAATAAAAGGATCATTGCTAAAACACTATACAGACAATGCACCATCTATTGATTAGTTTGATATATAATTCAGTAGTGTTTCAGAGGACAAAGCATATCCTCAAAATTGACCACAAGAGGGTTAAGAAAAGAAAGACTAGTACTAATACTACTAGAAAACACAGAAGCTCACACAACACCCAGACAATCCATCATGTTGTACAATGAAATTCCCTACCGAGGCTACCATTGAAGGAGCAGAAGCTGGCCGGGCCGGTGACCTAGATGAGCTCAGCGCCAGACAGGATGACGGCGAGATCAGCAGCGATCGAAAACACACCAGGATCGAGACGGCGACCGTGAGCGGAAGGCAGTGCCGGTGGTGGCAGGGATGGACAAGGGAGGGGTTGGGGATGAGCTGGCGACTAGGTCATGCTACCAGAGGGGAGTTCGCTCGAGGCCGATGTAGAGAACAAATCAATGGGTCGACCCACCCCATCCACCCATCGGGCTAGTCAAAGTCGGCCCTACTGGGCCAAAAAAGGATCAAGGCCGACCTGTGTGACCCAATGGCCCCAAAAAAATGGGTCGGTCCAGTGACCCAGCAGGTTGACCCAGCCCAATCCCATCTTGACTTGTGGATCACAAGATTGTGAAGCTTCAAAAGAAGAATTCCACCAGCCACTCTACCGTGCCATTTGCTCCCATGAGAGGTGAAGAAGATGAGATTGAAGCCAGAGTTTCAACAACGAGTGGGCCAAGGATGAAGAATGCTAGCAATGCATTTTCAAGCTCCAAGGAAGAGGTTTCTCATGCGTATAATAAGCTCAATTGGTTCCAAAGGAATGTGCTTTTCATGAATGTGGACATTTACCACAAGCAATATGATAGCTATGTTGCAAACAAGCACCTCAATGACAATCAACAAGCTCTCTTCAAGGAATTTAGTGAAGGAAATATGCCCTAGAAGCAATAATAATATTGTTATTATCATATTTATTGTTCATGATAATGTTTATATTCCATGATAGAATTGTATTAAGTGGAAACATTAATACTTGTGTGGTTTATGAACAACATAGTGTCCCTAGTATGCCTCTACTAGATTAGCTCATTGATTCATTATGGTTAAGGTTTCCTAACCATAGAAATGAGTTGTCGATTAATAATGAGGTCATGTCATTAGGAGAATGATGTGATGGACAGACCCAAATTAAGCACATCAATTAGATCGTGTCAATGTGTTCACAATTGCGTAGCTTTTCCTATGTCAGTATCCTATTCCTTAGACCATGAGAGCTTTGAGGTCATCAAACGTCACACTATGAAAGGTGATCATAAAGGTGTATCTCAGGTAATTAGAAAGTACTTGTTGGGTTGCATGTATCAAGATTGGGATTTGTCCCTCCCGTGATGGAGAGATATACTCCGGGCCCACTCGGTAATCAATATCATACACCATTTGCAAACAAGTGATTAATGAGTTTAATCATAGGGTGATATTGGATTGCGGAACGAGTAAAGAGTACTTGCTATGAACGAGATTGAACTAGGTATGGCGATACCGACGATCGAATCTCGGGCGAGTAAAATATCACGAGATAAAGGAATTTGTATACGGGATTAATTGAATCCTGACATCGTGGTTCACCGGTAATGATCTCGTTGAACATGTGGGAGTCAATATGGATTTCCAGATCCCGCTATTGATTATTGATGGCAATCATCTCCGCATATTCTCGAGGGTCACACACTTAACGCTCATCGACGCTAGGGTAGTTTCAGGATTTATGGAAATTGTTTCGGAGAGTTACCGAATTGTTCTGGGAAGAAGATTAATGATTTATTAATTAGTTGAATTAATAAATGTTAATATATATATTTATTTACTGGAAATAAATAGGGCTAAAAGGTAGTCCATGAGAATTTTTCTAATGGGCCAATTCTGTAGTCCATCTAGACAAACCACAAATGAAAAGCAAAAAGAAAAAATGAAGAGAAAAAGGCAACGAAAAATAAAGGGGCGGCCAATCGAGCGCAGCGGCCAGGGCAGTGCCTGGCGCTCGATGCGATTGAGCGACTAGGGCCAGCTCGCCGGGGGCTCCTCCACACCGCCCGTTGCGGTGCGAGAAGGAGAAGCCACATGCAAGTGTCGGTTCGTGGGCTAGCCCACCCGCGCGACCCTCTTCTTCCTCTCCTTTTCTTCTTCCTCTTGACACCTTCTTTCTCCTTCTGACGCCCCCGCCACCGCCGCTGGCTAGGCCGCCTGCTGCCGCCACCCGCGACCGGCGGCGCGGGCGCCGCCTTGCCGCCCCGCCCTCCTCGATCCGCCCCCGCCCCCCGGTCCACCGTCTCCCCCGACCTCCCTCTAAGTCCCCCTCAACCTCCGTCTCCGGCGAGCTCCCGCACCCTAGCCCTAAGATCTTGTCGCCAACAACGTTGCGGCAAGCCGCGTCGTCCCCGTCTCCGGTGAGGTCTTGGCCTCACCTCCACCGGCGCGCCGCAGCCAGCCGCATCGTCCCCGTCGTCGGTGAGGTTGGTCGCCGTCGCCGGTCATCTTGTCAGGTCGCCGTTGTTTCTTCCCGGTGACCTCCCTCCACTAATGGACCCGGCCCATGTACCGCACAAAGGCGTTGGACGGTACGCGGCGCGGGCGTAGGGACCGCAGAAGGCGGTGTATAGGATTCTGCAGCTCGCCCGGCTCGCTCGCTATGCATGGCCGGCTGGGCCTTGGCCTCTGGGCCAACACTGCATCACGCCTCTGGGCCGACCAGGCTTGGCTTGGCCCGTTGGCTGCCACCGCTCGCCAAGCACATACGCGTGCATATCGATTCGATCGATCAGATCTCTGGCGGCGGCCTGGCGTGGCGTGCAAGGCACACATCTCTTTTTCTTTTGACCTAGTTCTTTCTTCAAGGTAGGCCGACTATAAAAGGAGACAGACCGGACGGGGCTCCGAGACCTAATTTGCGCGGAGCCGCTGCCCAATTTTTGAAGCCTCCTTTTTCCGTTCTTCTTCCACCACGCAAACAGGCAAAGCCCTGTCGGCGAATACTCTCCACCATAGGCACCATGTCGTCGTGCTTCCGATCCCATCTACCACTCCAGCATATCTCGCCGGACCGGGAAGGTGGAGTCATTGGTGTGCTGTACGTGTGCATCTCTCAGAGACGCTGCCACTTGCAGTGTTGGATTGGATCGGATCGCGAGGAGGAGACGCTAGTACGACTACGCCGACCAAGTTCTAATGAATGTTTCCACTGTGCGATGTACAAGGGTATGTAGATCTAATCTCTCTTGCTCGTTGTTTTGCATCTCGTAGATCAGGGCTTGGCTTGTTCTTCTTCGTACTCGTAGGAAAAAAATTGTTTTCTATGCTGCAAAACCATTCAGTGGTATCAGAGCGAGATCTATGCGTAGATGTTTTACATGAGTAAAACACAACATGCTTGTTGCAGGCGTTGATGTTTTTGGTGCAAGATTATTTTCGTGTACTTCTTGATGTCACGGTATAGTGGGATTGAAGTGGCCCAGGCCAACTTTACATGACCGCGTTCATGAGACCGGCTCCGCAGTGGCCTAATCCACACATGCGGCTGGTGGGTGTCTGTATCTTCCACTATAGTTGTCATCAGATTTACAGCAAGACTTTGGCAACTCTAATATCAATGTTGTGGCTTTACGTAGGTAAGAACCGTTCTTAAGCGTAGCTCCCATAAGCCACGTAAAACATGTAATCAACAAATTAGAGGCGTCTAACTTGTTTTTCAGGGAGTGTTTGTGATATGGTATTGCCACAAGATGTGATGTGTATGATATATGCGATGTATGTGATGATCATGTTTTGTAATGTTTCACGACTTGCATGTCGATGAGTTCACAACCGGCAGGAGCCATATGGTTGTCTTTAATATGTTGTATGACCTGCGTGTCAACTTCTTATACGCCATGTAATATCTTTACTTTATCGCTAAGTACTTAGCAATAGTCGTAGTTGCTATTCATGGTGGAGACAATCATGGTGGAGTGATGGAGATCATGCCGGTGCGCACGAGATGGAGATCAATGCGTGAAGATTGGCTATACTATGTCACATATTGTATATTGATATGTCTCAAACATATCTATAATTTTTGATGCTCCATGCTTGTTTATACACCATTTGCTTTGTGTTTTGTTACACTTTGTGGCGTTTTTATGCATTTTCTGAAACTAACCTTCTAACGAGATGCCACAGTGCCAGTTCCCTATTTTTTGCTATTTTTGTGTTTCAGAAAAGCTACACAGGAAATATTCTCAGAATTGTACGAAACAAAAGCCGAACCTCCTATTTTTCCCGAAGCGTCATGAAGTCCGAAGATGAGACGGATGGGGGCCAGAGGCTGGCCACACCCTAGGGCGGCGTGGCCTAGCCCTAGCCCGCGCCACCTAGGGGTGAGGCTGCCTGGTCCACCTCCTGACGCTGCCCTTCCGCCTATATATTCCCCTCGATGGGAAAAACCTAAGGACCCGATCAATTTTCATCAAAACATACTGCAAGCCGCCACCATCGTCGACGCGAGATCGGGAGGGTCTAGAAGCTCTTCCCGGCACCCTGTCGGAGAGGGGAATCCCTGCCGGAGGCCTTCTCCACCACCATGGTCGCCTCCGGAGTGATGTGTGAGTAGTCTACCTTGGACTATGGGTCCATAGCAGTAGCTAGATGGTCGTCTTCTCCACCATGTGCTTCATGTTTAGATCTTGTGAGCTGCCTATCATGATCAAGATCATGTTTGTGTAATTCTACATGTTGTGTTTGTTGGGATCCGATGAGTATTGGTACTATGTCAAGTTGATGTGCTGAATTATTATCTTTATGTTATCTCTATGTTGTTTATGATCTTGCATGCTCTCCGTTGCTAGTAGATATCTTGGCCGAGTAGATGCTAGTGACTCCAAGAGGGAGTATTTATGCTCGATAGTTGGGTTCATGCCTCTAGTAATCTGGGGGAGTGATAGAAACCTCTAAGGTTGTAGATGTGCTGTTTCCACTAGGGAGAAAATAACATTCTTGTGTTCAAGGACATTTGCATTGTTTACATTACGCATTTTTCTTAAGGTGATAATCTGTTGCTTGCAACTTAATACCCAATGGTTGCTTGGACGACATCCGGAGGGTGGATTATTAGTCATAGATGCAGTTGGATTACGGTCTATGTATTTTGTCGTAATGCCCAGAGTGAATCTCATAGTGATCCTCATGACATATGTACGTTATCTTTATTCTATCAATTGCCCAACTATAATTTGTTTACCCAGCATGTTGTTACTTATCTTATGGAGAGACACCACTAGTGAACTATGGACCCCGGTCCATTCCTTTTACATTGCTATTACCGTTTTACTTTTACTCGCATTATTTACATTCTTGCATACTATTACCTTTTACCACTCGATACACTTAATCCTTTATTTACAGCAAACCGGTGAGATTGACAACCTCATCGTAAGTTGGGGCAAAGTACTTGGTTGTGTTGTGTGCAGGTTCCACGTTGCTGCTGGTGAAGAAGCTCCCACGTCAACTACGCACCAGCATTGTTCTGGCGCCATTGTCCAGAGTGTCGCGAAGCTAGCAAGCATCAACCTTCTGAAGTTTGGCTTTCTCCTACTGGTTCGATAAACCTTGGTTTCACAACTGAGGGAAACTTGCTGCTGTGCTCATCATACCTTCCTCTTGGGGTTCCCAACTGGGTGTCTACTATGCACCATCAAGCATTTTTCTGGCGCCGTTGCCAGGGAGAAAGAAGATTTCTGCAAGGGGAGTCTCTCACGCCCAATCTTTTACTTTGTTATTGTTTTGCTTTATTTTATTTTTGCTTGCATCATTTTATCAAAAATACAAAAAAATAGTTCCTTTGATAGTTTGCATTCCGTTACTTTTACTTTTAGTACATTATGTTGTTCCCTAAGTATGCTTTGGATGACCTTACAATAGATAGTGGTTCTATAATTGGGAAAGGTAACATCGAGGAGTTCTTTAATCATGTTAGTATGCATAAAGATGTTGAGGATAGATCTTTAGCTGAGCTTGCTCCTAGTTATGAAGTTTCTGCTACTTATTTAGTTCACATGTTGGAGGCTAGGTTTGTTAACCTTAATCCTTTTATGCAACAAATGTTTCTTAAGCTTCATGATATCGAAGACTCCGAAAAGAAAGATTTTATTTTGGAGACTTTGCATAGAGAATTTAGAGATATTGTTATTGAAGCTAGGAAAATATTTGAGCATTTTAATATGCTTGGCTCACGTGTAGAGGTTTTTGGTACAACCAAAGAAGACATCAAAGTACCAATACCTTGCAAACTTGTAGGATTGCATGAAGCTTTGGAAAAGAATTTTGATTGGATTTGTCCTGAAAACCTTTTTGATGAAAGGAGTGAACCAAAGAATGTTCACAAGGGATATTTGAAAACTCATTTGGATACAATTCAATGCCTTGTTGAAAATACTTCTGCAATTGATCTTAATGCCTCATTTGAAAATACTTGATTTCCACTTTCTGCGCCTAGCTCAAAGGCGTTAAAGAAAAGCACTCTTGGGAGATAACCCATTGTTTTCTTTTTCGTACTTTTTTCTTTTATTTGAGTCCTCGAAGTTATTACTACTGTAATTACCTCTCCTTATCATTTTTATTTCGTTGTTGTGCCAAGAAGAACCTCTAATTTGAGGGAGGTAAGATTTGGGGAAGTTGCTGTTCTAAAATAGATTTCTGAGCTGCACCGTAAAAATTCATGAAAATTCTCAGAATATCTTTTTGATCTGCGATTTCTTGTGCATATGACCCAGGTTATTTCCAAACTTTCATTAGTTTTGCACTTTTCGATTTGAGCAACAGAAGGTCCTCGAAAAAATCGATCTCTGTCAGTTGTTCTGTTTTGATAGATTCTGCCACTATTTGTGTTTGCCTCTCGATCACTTTCTTTTTGAGTTCTTTTGATCACGGGAATTTTGAGGAAGTTGCTAAAGTAGCTTATGCTTTAATGGTTGGTATATTTTAGTTTGAAACTGAACCAAAAGGGTTGATCTACTATCATGTTTATACTAATGTTGCTAATAGAATTGTGTGAAGTTTTATATGAAGGAAGTTTTCAAGTGTAGGGAATGGACAGTGATGAGATGAGATGAAGTATGGAAAAAAGCTCAAGCATGGGGATTCCCATGTCACCCCAAGAAATATCCAAGAGGTACAAGCGTCAAAGCTTGGGGATGCCCCGAGACACCCCTTCTTCATCGGTAAAAATCATGTCACTTTTCAACACACTATATTTTTATTGCTTCATATTCTATGCATTTTTCTTGGAGCATCTTTACTTTTGCTTTCAGTTTTTTTGTTTTGTTTTCTGCAATAAATGGTTGGACCCCAAAAAATTTCTTTTGGAGGAGACGTACTTCATTTTTCATTGCCAAGAACACTATTTTTCACTCTTATCGTTCAACTAGTGTTCTCTTTTTCTAGAACTGCGTTTAGCTTTCGTTTTTTGCCTTGATTTTTGTTCAGATCTTGTTATATCTTTGCATCAAGGTGTATTTATACCACTGGTCTATGTTGGTTTTCATTAAAAGAGTTGTTTCAAAAAGGTTTGAATGGTGTTGGAAAAGAGAAAAAAGTTTCATGCCAAAAGTGGTACAAAAGGGAGCTTGTTTAGACTGCGACTTAGACTTTTGCATGTCATGCTTGATGTCGTTTTGATAATATGCTTAGTAGTTTTTGCTGTAGCATGACTTGTCTCAAATGACTGAGATTGCTTAATGAGCATTTGAAAAAATCATGCGTTGTTTTTGTTATATGGAAGCATTTTATTGTGGTTTTCTCCTTGATGCTTTACTTGGGTTGACTTGGCGCATGCTTACAACATGTTTGACTCTAACAAGTCACCATATATCCTCTATGATAATTTGGTTTTTGACTTGTGATACCACTTTATGCTTCGGTTAATGATGTTTTGTCGCTATGCATGATTATAGCCGTTATTGCTCTCTTAGTTGGTCGCTCCCAGTCTTTTGCTAGCCTTCATTTTGTACTGAGTATGAGCGCTACTTGTGCATCCAACTCCCAAAAACCAAGTTTGGCAATGTGTCCACCATACATACCTATTAGCAATTTGCTATTCCAAGTACATTCGACTTGCTTTTATCTATCCTTCAAATTGAACTCTTTTTGGTGTTATGTGAAAATTAGTCAGTAAAGCTCTCACGAACCTGACGGCACACTTTACTTTTCTTGTTTTTAATAATTTTGACATTGTGGCTCTCTTATGTTGATGTTATGCTTGCAAGTTGTAAGTTGGAAATTAGCCCAGCCATGCCGTCATGGGGCAAGCTTTCAACACTGCACTTTCTCTCATTTGAGTTGATATCGTGATCTTTTGTTTATGGATACTCGCAATGTGAAATAAGTTGGGATCTTGTGATGTCATGGAGTTTGTATATGTGTTAGAGAAATGCCTAGGCCGCTAATCTAAGCCATGCATCATTCATGGTGGAAATTTATAGCATGCCCAGAGTGGACATTCGATGACGCATCTCACAATAAAAGGCTAAACCAATGGTAAATAAAAGAGATACCGAGGTGTTCATTGCCAGTTTGTCTTGTCATTTTGATGTGGGATTGTTCCATGTCATCGGGCAAGAGGTACCCCGTTGGCGGTTCTCGATGATACATGTATGCTTACAATGACAAGAACTTGCTTGGGACCTAAGTCGAGTAGCATGAGGTTTGGGTATGCGTACTTCACGGGACACAGGGTTTTCAACTTATGATTTGTTAAGCATATGCTTCATAATTGTACTCGCATTTACCTTAACCATTCAAGATGCCTATGATGGGGGCAATGAGAGCTCAAAGCTAGTTAAGGGCCTGTTTGTTTGGGCTTCCTATGGCTTTCCACTGAAATAAGCCAATCAAACGAAACAAACAGGTCTGCTTCGGCTGTGGGCTTCGACGAAGCCATCCATCGAATAGGCATACCTGGGAAAGCACCTTTGGAGGTGCTTCCCGCAGCTTCCTCTTTAGCCAGCGAACCGTTTTCGTAAAAGGACATGTCGTTTGAGCCATATTACACCAAAATGCCACCGAGCCAAACTAATCCCCTGCGACCAGACAAGAGCGATAAGTTTTCTATCCCGTTCCCCTTTCACCACCTACCGACTCATCGACTTCGGCCAGAGCGACCAGAGCCTCGCCCAGTCTGGCCGACGACCAACAGCGTCCCCCGCCGCCGGAACTCCTCCAATCCGTCGTCCTCGCTCGACCCCCGCTGTCCCAGATCGACGGGCTCCGCTGTCCCAGATCGCCGACCTCCCAGGTCATCGACCTCCCAGATCGCCGGCAGGATCCGACCATCCTCGCCCAACTCCGCCCGCTCCCCACAAGTAGACACTCTTGTAGGTCAACCTCGACACCGGCCGCAAGCCCACGTCCCGCTAACGCACTGGGAGGCTGCTGCGCCTGCCTGGGAGACTGCTCTCCGTGCGCCTGGTCGTGCCTTCTTCTCGCGAGGACGACGGGGTGTTGATTGCTTTTTAATTTTTCTATCTGAGGACCTTGGTGTAAATGGACCGACTGTACTCTGTTGTTTTAGGAGGATCCGGTTATGCTTTTGGATAAATCTATATTGATGCCATCTTATTTGTGTAATGGCACAAATACGTATTTAGCACAAAGCTATAGTTGATAAATTATTTGGTGTGTTTATTGTTGTGTATTTATAGTATTTTAGTACACTTTTGTAAGCAATTAAACATGTTCTTGAACTACAAGGGTATTTCAGACAATATTCATCATACAGCTAGACAGCCAATCAAGTCGCCAAACAGCGAAAGTCAGAATAGCAGCTTTCTCCACACAACAGCTTTCTCTGGACAGCAGCTTTCCCTGCACAGCCAGCCACAGACAGCCCAAACAAACAGGCCCTAAGTATCATAATTTTTGGAGATTTATAAAACTTGCAATCACTGCTTCCCTCTGCGAAGGGCCTTTCTTTTACTTTTATGTTCAGTCTCCACCTTCTACCTTTATGCACCATCTAAGAGAGCATAGTTGCCATTCTGAGTTTAATGTGCATAGTCCCAAAGTTTATCATTGATTGATTCATGATTTTGGTTTTGCTTGTTCTTAAATTATTTGTATCTTGTCGCCCTCTTAAACTTGAAGGTGTCCTATGCATTTATGTTTTGCAATTCCATGAAGGACAAGCTGAAAAACACTTTGCTATGTTTTTCTATATGGTTGAAACACACATTTGACTTTCAATGTTTCATTATTCATGGTCTTTCGTTTGTGTTACTTTTTATGTTATAACATGGTTGCTAAATTTAATGTCAAGATTATGTCTCTTATGCCCATGTTTTAAGTTCTTTGATCTCAGCACTCAATGCTTTGCCTCGTTGATCAAGATTGTGATGGTGCATGTCACCTCAAAAGTTATTCTTTTGTTATCACTTACCTACTGGAGGACGAGCAAGAGTTAAGCTTGGGGATGCTTGATACGTCTCAAACGTTACTATAACTTTTGATGCTCCATACTTGTTTATACACCATTCGCTTTGTGTTTTGTTACACTTCGTGGCATTTTTTTGCATTTTCCAGAACTAACCTACTAATGAGATGCCACAGTGCTAGTTCCCTGTTTTCTGCTGTTTTTGTGTTTTAGAAAAGCTACACAAGAAATATTCTCGGAATTGGACGAAACAAAAGCCGAACCTCCTATTTTTCCCGAAGCGTCGCGAAGTCCGAAGATGAGACGGAGGGGGGCCAGAGGCTGGCCACACCCTAGGGCGGCGTGGCCTAGCCCTGGCCCGCGCCACCTAGGGGTGAAGCCACCTGGTCCACCTCCTGACGCCACCCTTCTGCCTATATATTCCCCTCGACAGGAAAAACCTAAGGACCCAATCAATTTTCCTCGAAACATACTGCAAGCCGCCGCCATCGTCGACGCGAGATCGGGAGGGTCCAGAAGCTCTTCCTGGCACCCTGCCAGAGAGGGGAATCCCTGACGGAGGCCTTCTCCACCACCATGGTCGCCTCCGGAGTGATATGTGAGTAGTCTACCTTGGACTATGGGTCCATAGTAGTAGCTAGATGGTTGTCTTCTCCACCATGTGCTTCATGTTTAGATCTTGTGAGCTACATGATACATCTCTAACGTATCTATAATTTTTGATGCTCCATGCTTGTTTTTACACAATTTGCTTAGTGTTTCGTTACACTTCGTGGCATTTTTATGCATTTTCCGGAACTAACTTATTAACGAGATGCTACAGTGCCAGTTCCCTGTTTTCTGCTATTTTTGTGTTTCAGAAAAGTTACACAGGAAATATTCTCGAAATTGGACGAAACAAAAGCCGAAAATCCAGAAATTTACCGAAGCTTCCAGAGAACCGAAGAGGAGACGGAAAGGAGCCACAGGGCGGCCTCACCACCAGGGGGCGCGGCCCAGGGCCTGGCCGTGCCGCCCTATGGTGAGGGCCCCCTGGTCCACTTGTGATGCCGCCCCTTCGCCTATAAAGACCCCCCAACGGGAAAAACCTAAATACCCGATCACTTTTCTAGAATACATCGCGATCCGCCGCCGCCATCATCCCGAGATCGGGAGGGTCCAGAAGCTCTTCCCGGCACCCTGCCGGAGAGGGGAATCGCCACCGGAGGTCTTCTTCATCGCCAAGCTTGCCTCCGGCGCGATGAGTGAGTAGTCTACCTTGGACTATGGGTCCATAGTAGTAGCTAGTTGGTTGTCTTCTCCACCATGTGCTTCATGTTTAGATCTCGTGAGCTGCCTTACATGATCGAGATCACCGTTATGTAATTATACATGTTGTGTTTGCTGGGATCCGATGAATATTGGTGTTATGATTGAGTTGATGTGCTGAATATTATCTTATGTTATCTCTATGTTGTTTATGATCTTGCATGCTCTCCATTGTTAGTAGCTATCTTGGCCGAGTAGTTGCTAGTGGCTCTAAGAGGGGGTATTTATGCTCGATAGTTGGGTTCATGCCTCTATTTAATCTGGGGGAGTGACAGAAACCTCTAAGGTTGTAGATGTGCTGTTGCCACTAGGGAGAAAAAAAATTCATATGCTCAAGGGCATATGCTTTGTTTACATTACACACTTTGCTTAATGCAGTTATCTGTTGTTCGCAACTTAATACTTGTGGAGTTCTCGGATTGATTCGCCACAAGTGGATTATTAGTCATAGATGCAGTTGGATGATGGTCTATGTATCTTGTTGTAATGCCCTGAGTAAATCTCATAGTGATCCTCTTGACATATGCACATTGTCTTTATTCTATCAATTGCCCAACTGTAATTTATTTACCCAGCATGTGTTATTTTATCTTATGGAGAGACACCACTAGTGAACTATTGACCCCAGTCCTATTTCCATCATATTGCTATCACCTGTTTACTTTACTCGCATGGTTTACTTTACTCGCATACTACTATTGCTTTCCACTCGATACGCTCATACCTTTGTTTCAAGCAAACCGGTGAGATTGACAACCTCATCGTAAGTTGGGAGCAAAGTATTTGGTTGTGTTGTGTGCAGGTTCCACGTTGCAGCTGGCAAAGCAAAGCTTGGACGAGGCACCCTATAAATTATCCGGAGCTATCGCAAAGCTAGCAAGCATCACCTTCAGGAGTATTGGCTTTTTCCTACTGGACGATTAAACCTTGGTTTTTTACCGAGGGAAAAACTTGCTACTATATTCATCATACCTTCCTCTTGGGGTTTCCCAATTGGCTGGTCATTTACTTCATCACCACCACGCCATCTATAGCAATCAAGACTTTTTCTGGCGCCGTTGCCGGGGAGGAAAAAGAAGACTTCTGCAAGGGGAGTTTCGCACGCACATCCTTTACTTTGTTTTAAATTTTGCTTTACTTTATTTTTACTTGCATCGTTTTATCAAAAACACAAAAAAATTAGTTTCCTTTATATTTGTTATTTCATTACTTTTAGTTCATTATGTTGTTCCCTAAGTACGTTTTGGAGGACCTCTCAGTAGGTAGTGGTTCAATTATTGGAAAATGTAATATTGAGGAGTTCTTTAATCATATTAGTATGCATAAAGATGTTGAGGAAAAATCTTTGGCTGAGCTTGCTCCTAGTTATGAAGTTGCTTCTGCTTATTTAATTCACATGTTAGAAGCTAGGTTTGCTAGCCTTAATCCTTTTATGCAACACATGTTCCTTAAGCTTCATGATATTGAGGACCCCGAAAAGAAAGCTTTTATCCTTGAAACCTTGTGGATAGAATTTAGAGATGTGGCCATTGAAGCTAGGAAAGTTCTTAAGCGTTTTAATAAGCTTGGTTCACATATAAAGGTTGTTAGTACAAACAATGAGGGAACCGAAATACCTATACCTAGCAAACTCTTGGGATTGTATGAAGCTTTTGAAAATAATTTTGATTAGATCTGTCCCAAAAATCTTTTTAGTGATTTGAGTGAACCAAAGCGTGATCACAAAGGGTCTTCAAAAATTTATGTGGATGAAATACAATGCCTTATTGAAAAGACTTCTGCAGTTGATCTTAATGATTCTTCTGATAATACTTGATTCGCACTTTCTGCGCCTAGCTCAAAGGCGTTAAAGAAAATCACTCTTGGGAGATAACCCAATATTTTTACTTTTAGTACTTTTTCTTTTATTTGAGTCTTGGAAGTTATTACTACTGTAATAACCTCTCCTTATTCTTTTTATTTCGTTTTTGTGCCAAGAGAAGCCTCTAATTTGAGTGAGGTAAGATTTGGTGATGTTGCTTTCCTAAAACTGTTTTCAGTGCTGCACCGTAAAAATTTGTGAATATTCTCTGTATATCTTTTGGACCTGCGATTTCTTGTGCATATGCCCCAGGTTATATCCAAACTTTCATTAGTTGAACACTTTTTGATTTGAGCAACAGAAAACCCTCTAAAAATTTGATCTTTGTTAGCTGTTCTGTTTTGACAGATTTCTGCCAATATTTGTATTTGCCGCTTTATCGCTTTCTTTTTGAGTTCTTTTGATCACGGAAATTTTGGGGAAGTTGCTACAGTAGTATATGCTTTATATGTGGTGGTTTTGAGTTGAAACGTGAAGCAAAAAGGGTTGATTCAATGTTATGCTTACACTAATGTTGCTAATAGATTTGTGTTTAGTTTTGTATGAAGGAAGTTTTCAAGTGTAGGGATTGGAGAATGATGAGATGAGTTGAAGAATGGACAAAAGCTCAAGCTTGGGGATGCCCATGTCACCCCAAGAAATATCCAAGAGGTACAAGCGTCAAAGCTTGGGGATGCCCCCGAGGCACCCCTTCTTCATCGGCAAAAATCAGGTCACCTTTCAACACACTATATTTTTATTGCTTCATGCATTATGTGTTTTTCGTGGAGCGTCAGTTGTTTTTAGTTTTCAGTTTTGCTTAGTTTTGTTTTCTGCAATAAATGGTTGGACCCCAACAAATTCCTTTTGGAGAAGTTGCCTTGCTTTTTATTTGCCAAGAACACTCCGTTTTTCACTCTTATCGTTTCAACGAGTGTTCTTCTTTTTCTAGAACTGCGTTTAGCTTTCGTTTTTCACCTTGATTTGTGTTCAGATCTTGTTATATCTTTGCATCAAGGTGTATTTTGACCTCTGGTCCATGTTTGTTTTCATCAAAAGAGTTGTTTATAAAAAGTTTGAATGGTGTTGGAAAAGAGAAAAAGCTTTATGCAAAAAAGTGGTACAAGAAGGAGCTTGTGTAGACTGCGGCCTAGGCTTTTGCATGTCGTGCTTGATGTCTTTTTGATAGTATGCTTAGTGGTTTTGCTGTAGCATGACTTGTCTCAAATGACTGAGATTGCTTAATGAGCCTTTGAAAAAAATCATGCGTTGTTTTAATTATTTGGAAGCATTATTTTGGTTTTCTCCTTTGATGCTTTATTTGGGTTGACTTGGCGCATGCTCACACATGTTTGACTCATACAAAGTCACCATAAGCCTCTATGATCGTTTTGTTTTTGACTTTTGATGCCATCTTATGCTTCTTTTAATGCCGCTTTGTCGCTATGCATGATTATGGCCGTTATTGCTCTCTTAGTTGGTCGCTCCCAGTCTTTTGCTAGCCCTCATTTTGTACTGAGTATGAGCTCTACTCGTGCATCCAACTCCTAAAAACCAAGTTTGCCATTGTGTCCACTATAAATTCCTATACATGGTATTTGTAAGCCATTCCAAGTAAATTTTCATGTGCTACCTTTCAAAAACTTTTAACTACTTCTCATTTTGTGCCACTGTTTTTAGCTCATGGGGACGTAGTGGTCGGAATTGCTATCTTCCATTTTAAATTAAGTACCCCTCGACTAGGCAGCTTCATCTGCTCATCATTAATTTTGCAAGGGAGCTGGTCAGACCATTGCAATCTAATTCTAAAAAAGAAAAAAGGCACTCCTCCATGGTATGTGAATGTTGGTGGGCACCCGATGGAATTGGTTAGCCATGGCTAGAGAAAGGAAAAAAGGTGGGGAGGAGTGCAAAGCTTTATAAAAGAGCACCAATGTGCCAAATTTTCAAAGAACTCGGAACCGCTCTCACTTGTTTATTATGGAAGATAGTAAGACCCCATTTCCAGTCGTTGACATGAAACAACCACCTCTCAAAACCCAATTTTTATCTCTGTTTTACAAATGAAAAGCTCTAGCACATGTTTAATCACTGCTTCCCTCCGTGAAGGGCCTTTGTTTTACTTTTATGTTGAGTCACCACCTTCTATCTTTATGCACCGTCTAAGAGAGCATAGTTGTCATTCTGAGTATAATGTGCATTGTCCCAAAGTTTTCATTGATTGATTCATATTGTTGGTTTCACTTGTTCTCAAATTACTTGTATCTAGTCGCCCTCTTAAACTTGAAGGTGTCCTATGCATTTATGTTTTGCTCTCTCATGAAGGACAAGCTGAAAACCATTTGTATGTTTTTCCATATGATTTGAACACATGTTTGACTTTCATTGTTTCATTTTCATGATCTTTCGTTTGTTTTCTTTTTCATGTTATAACATGGTTGCTAAGTTGCTTCTATCAAGATTATATCTTTCATGCCCATGTTTTAAGTTCTTTTGATCCCAGCACTCAATGCTTTACATAGATGATCAAGATTGTGTAGGTGCATGTCACCTCAAAAATTATTTCTTTGTTATCACTTACCTACTCGAGGACGAGCAGGAGTTAAGCTTGGGGATGCTGATATGTCTCTAACGTATCTATAATTTTTGATGCTCCATGCTTGTTTATACACCATTTGCTTAGTGTTTCGTTACACTTCGTGGCATTTTTATGCATTTTCCGGAACTAACCTATTAACGAGATGCCACAGTGCCAGTTCCCTATTTTCTGCTGTTTTTGTGTTTCAGAAAAGTTACACAGGAAATATTCTTGGAATTGGACGAAACAAAAGCCGAACATCCAGAAATTTACCGAAGCTTCCAGAGAACCGAAGAGGAGACGGAAAGGAGCCATAGGGCGGCCTCACCACCAGGGGGCGCGGCCCAGGGCCTGGCCGTGCCGCCCTGTGGTGAGGGCCCCCTGGTCCACTTCTGACGCTGCCCCTTCGCCTATAAAGACCCCCCGATGGGAAAAACCTAAATACCCAATCACTTTTCCAGAATACATCGCGATCCGCCGCCGCCGTTGACCCGAGATCGGGAGGGTCCAGAAGCTCTTCCCGGCACCCTGCCGGAGAGGGGAATCGCCACCGGAGGTCTTCTTCATCGCCATGCTTGCCTCCGGTGCGATGAGTGAGTAGTCTACCTTGGACTATGGGTCCATAGCAGTAGCTAGTTGGTTGTCTTCTCCACCATGTGCTTCATGTTTAGATCTCATGAGCTGCCTTACATGATCGAGATCACCGTTATGTAATTCTACATGTTGTGTTTGTTGGGATCCGATGAATATTGGTGTTATGATTGAGTTGATGTGCTGAATATTATCTTATGTTATCTCTATGTTGTTTATGATCTTGCATGCTCTCCGTTGTTAGTAGCTATCTTGGCCGAGTAGTTGCTAGTGGCTCCAAGAGGGGGTATTTATGCTCGATAGTTGGATTCATGTCTCTATTTAATCTGGGGGAGTGACAGAAACCTCTAAGGTTGTAGATGTGATGTTGCCACTAGGGAGAAAACAACATTCATATGCTCAAGGGCATATGCTTTGTTTACATTACACACTTTGCTTAATGCAGTTATCTGTTGTTCGCAACTTAATACTTGTGGAGTTCTTGGATTGATTCGCCACAAGTGGATTATTAGTCATAGATGCAGTTGGATGACGGTCTATGTATCTTGTTATAATGCCCAGAGTAAATCTCATAGTGATCCTCTCGACATATGCACGTTGTGTTTATTCTATCAATTGCCCAACTGTAATTTGTTTACCCAGCATGTGCTATTTTATCTTATGGAGAGACACCACTAGTGAACTATGGACCCCGGTCCTATTTCCATTATATTGCTATCACCTGTTTACTTTACTCGCACTGTTTACTTTACTCACATACTACTATTGCTTTCCACTCGATACACTCATACCTTTGTTTCAAGCAAACCGGTGAGATTGACAACCTCATCGTAAGTTGGGAGCAAAGTATTTGGTTGTGTTGTGTGCAGGTTCCACGCTGCAGCTGGCAAAGCAAAGCTTGGATGAGGCGCCCTATAAATTATCCGGAGCTATCGCAAAGCTAGCAAGCATCACCTTCAGGAGTATTGGCTTTTTCCTACTGGACGATTAAACCTTGGTTTCTTACTGAGGGAAAAACTTGCTGCTATATTCATCATACCTTCCTCTTGGGGTTTCCCAACTGGCCGGTCATTTACTTCATCACCACCGCGCCATCTATAGCAATCACTGCCTATCATGATCAAGATCATCTTTGTGTAATTCTACATGTTGTGTTTGTTGGGATCCGATGAGTATTGGTACTATGTCAAGTTGATGTGCTGAATTATTATCTTTATGTTATCTATATGTTGTTTATGATCTTGCATGCTCTCCGTTGCTAGTACATATCTTGGCCGAGTAGATGCTAGTGACTCCAAGAGGGAGTATTTATGCTCGATAGTTGGGTTCATGCCTCTAGTAATCTGGGGGAGTGACAGAAACCTCTAAGGTTGTAGATGTGTTGTTGCCACTAGGGAGAAAACAACATTCTTGTGTTCAAGGACATTTGCATTGTTTACATTACGCACTTTGCTTAAGGCGATAATCTATTGCTTGCAACTTAATACCCAATGGTTGCTTGGATGACATCCGGAGGGTGGATTATTAGTCATAGATGCAGTTGGATTACGGTCTATGTATTTTGTTGTAATGCCCAGAGTAAATCTCATAGTGATCCTCATGACATATGTACGTTATCTTTATTCTATCAATTGCCCAACTGTAATTTGTTTACCCAGCATGTTGTTATTTATCTTATGGAGTGACACCACTAGTGAACTGTGGACCCTGGTCCATTCCTTTTACATTGCTATTACCGTTTTAATTTTACTCGCATTATTTACATTCTTGCATACTATTACCTTTTACCACTCGATACGCTTAATCCTTTGTTTACAGCAAACCGGTGAGATTGAAAACCTTATCGTAAATTGGGGCAAAGTACTTGGTTGTGTTGTGTGCAGATTCCACGTTGCTGCTGGTGAAGAAGCTCCCATGTCAACTATGCACCAGCATTGTTCTGGCGCCATTGTCCGGAGTGTCAGGAAGCTAGCAAGCATCAACCTTCTGAAGTTTGGCTTTCTCCTACTGGTTCGATAAACCTTGGTTTCACAACTGAGGGAAACTTGCTGCTGTGCTCATCATACCTTCCTCTTGGGGTTCCCAACTGGGTGCCTACTACGCACCATCATATATGCATCTGATGTTTATCCTTTATGCATCTTATTTTGCTTGATAGCGATGGTAGAATTATAAGATGATCCCTCACACCTAATTTCAAGATAAAATGTGTTCTCCCCTCGTATGCACCGTTGCGAAAAATCGTCGTTTTGAAGCATCACATGATGATCGGGTGCTATAAACTCTACGTTCACATACAACGGGTGTAAGCCAGATTTACACATGCGAAAATACGTGGGTTAAACTTGACGAGCCTAGCTGTACAGACATGGCCTCGAAACACACGGACCGAAAGGTCAAGTATGAGTCATATGGATGATATGATCAACATGTTGATGTTCACCATTAAAGCTACATCATCTCACGTGATGATCGGTCTTGGTGTAGTGAATTTGGATCATGCTTCACTAAACATCTTTGAGGGATGTTGAATTTAGTGGGAGTTTATTAGTAATTTGATGAAATTGAACTAATTATCATGAACTAAATCTTACTGTATTTGCGTAAGTTGTTGTAGTCTTTGGCAACCGTTTCCAACATACACTTAGTTTAATTGACCTAAAAGAACTATAGAATTCTGGATAATCACTTTTCGGACTAGTGCCGTTTAGTTAAAATGTCAAGATCAAATATTAAGTCCTATCGCAATTTTAGCAAACCTCACTTGCACCATGCGATTTAATAAGTTGTATTAATCTAAGAGCAACGATTTAAGTTTAGCATTTAAGATCATGTTTGCCTCCATAAGAAATTGATCTTCAAAATTGTTTGAGAATCAAAGTGATCTTGGAGCTGAAAGAATTGTTTCAGGAACAAACAAGAGGTGAAAGATATTTGATATCTAAAACTTTGATTGTTTGCAAAAATGATTAAGTATAATTTAGTAAAAGAATATATGCTCATATTGTATGAATATATGCAAAGATTGAAGATGCTAGGTGTCCCGATCACCCAAAGGATCGGGGAACTAATATTATACTTGCATTCGTCCTTATGAGCTATAATAGTTTCATCATGAAAGATTGTCATGATAGGATGAATGAAAAGGTATCGGCTAAATAGTTTTTTCTATACCAAAAGAATGCTAAAGAATAGAATCTAGAAGAATACCAATTATATGATGATGGTGATCCACCTCAATGTGCAAAATCCAAGGCCATTAGTATTTGACTAAACATCTGTAGCGCCCTACCTTTTGAAAAAGGCAGAACTCCTGTGTTAAGTGTTATTCCCTGGATCACTGATAGCACCACAGTACAAAATATAGTAATCATTGCAGATAGTGTCATTTATTACATCGCAAATCCAGATACGATAGTCTTTAAACCTTACAAAAATAGCTTAGCCACTTGGACTAGCTTGAATACCAGAGTTTAACACAAATAAAGCACAACGGAGAGTAAATTGCAATGAGCCTCCATCTTCAGCAATGTGCCATAGGCAGTCATGTTGGTATGCAGGCTCGAGACTCCTTCATCTACTCCTCATCAGAACAACCTACATGTTTGAATATGTAGCCCCAAAGGGGTCAGAACAACGACGTACTGGCAAATGACACATATTTGGTGGCTGTTGTGAAAAGACTATACTACATGATATTTGGCTAGTGGATCTTTTGGCTAATTTGCATAAAGCAAGTTTTAACCTATATTTTCCAAATTAAAACATTTTAAAACTTTATATTTTTCTTTAAGGTCAAGATAACTCCTAGGTCACCTCCACATACATGGTTTTCACTGCCATGCATGTAGCCCCGGGTAGTCACTCTACAAAACTAGGTTAATCCCTCAAGTTACTACAATACCATGGTTTTCACTGCCAGGCATGTAGCCCTAAGGCATTCCCTCTTTCTACACAAGTTTTAATTATTTCAAAAAGGTGATGAGATTCTTCCGTACATTCCATGTCTAGAGACTCAAGTTGTCCATAACCGGGGACACGGCTAATCGATTAGTTTTACACCCTGCAGGGGTTGTGCACTTTCACCTTAAGACTTATTTTACCCCGAAGAATAAAATAAGACAAGACCTTTCAGAAGAAGCATTCAACCAAACTAGTCTGACCGTACCCCCTATCCATCATCAACTACCACCTCATGTCAGTACTCATGGTTGAACCCTTACATCGTACTCAATCAAGACAGAGCCCATAGTGTCATAAGGCTGCACTAGAAGGACACTATACACGGAAGACATATTAATCCCTTTAATCCTTAGTGGCAACCCACAAGTGTACTACTTAGGCCACTAACCACATACCATGGTTTTCACTTCCAAGATATGGGACTCCTAAGCAGCCACTCAACACACCCAAAGCCACACCAATCCACCCAGGTAGTTCATTGAAGTTGTAGTTTAATTTTCAGAACAAATCATCAATAAAGCATATCATCACTTTCCAAAGTAAATTTGCAATCCTAGCAAGTAGGGTTTAAAGGATGGCTACACACTACTAGGATCTAAGCATTTCATAAACTTCTTTGAAAATCAACCTATCATGCATACTACTGAAAAACACTAATGCAGTAGTAAAAATAGGTAGAAGAATGTGTGTCACTTGCCTTGGAAACAACCAGCACACTCACAGCAATCACACTTGTAGTTTAGCTCCTCTTCACAATCTATACAAGAAATATTGCACACACATAAACATACCATACAAACACAATCAAACAAGACAAACAATTAAAAAGGTTGGTTTGACAATTTAGGTTACTCAAGATATTATGATAGAAGAGATATGGCAGAAGAATTGTGGTTTGTGAGATATGGATTTGAGAGCTTGAGTGGCAAAATCAAATGATTCATGAGAATTGGACTAAGCCAGATATGGGTTTAAGATACAACACATCTTACTCAAATAACTCAATTGTAATTTGAATACATGTAAACTAGACAAACAAGATTTAGATAGACATGATATATGTCAAGGTAGTGTCAAGATGATCTTTGGTAGCTAACTATGATCATAGAATTTACTAATGTAGAATGAAACATTGCTGAAAAAGAAATAGGATTATTCTATAAAGGAAATACTCAAATTCTCATATTTGAATTTGAATGTTTGTGAAGTGACTCAAGAAAATTTGGAAGTGATACTAGTGAATATCTTGCAGTAAAATAAAGCTACTGCAATTGGATTCATTCTAAAATAAAATTTAGAACTCAAATTATAATCAAATTAGTGATTTGGATGAATTTGAATGCACAAAGTGTGTGCACGTATTAAATTTGATGTTTCTTGATTCTATGATGTTATACATGATTAGTGGATTCCAAAGACTACAAATTTATAAATTTTGGATGCGTAGAACAAAAGTTATGAATTAATTGGTGCAAGCAAATAATTTAAAACATTCGAATTATATTTCAAAATGTTGTACAGAAACTATGAAATATTTTTGCACATTTGGATTCTACACAATTGTATGAATCCAACGATATGTTATTTGTGAAAATCCGACGTGTAGTTTATTTTCTATGGATTTTACAAGATTGGAAACCTCGCAGACTAATAATACGAAATTTGAGTTTTTAACAGGGAAAATGATTCGCGACGTGGCGCTACGTGATTGGTCTGTACCCTTTCACCCGGATCTGCCATATAGGCCGTTGCATCTAGGAAAGATGGATGGCTGAGATCGGATCTAGGAGCTCACCGGAAAAAAGGAAGAAGATGGCCGACGGCGGGCGGTCGATGAACTCCGGCGACAAATTTCGGGGTGCATGTTGCTCAGTGGATGGGGAAAACGGGTTAGGGCAACGTGGTGCGACGAGGGAAAGATAATAGGAGGGAGAAGGAGGGCGTGGAGAACCTCCTAACCTGTAGATTCGAGCTCCAATGGCAGCGGTGAGTCGGAACTCCGGCGAGGAATTGGCGGCCTGGCGGCGGGGATTTTAGGGTTTCGGGAGGGGGAAATACGGAGGAGGGTGTGGAGTAACTATAGGGGTCAAGATCCAGGCCAAAACGCAACAAATCAGAGCGAATTTTGCGGGATTCGGGTTCGTTTTCAGAAACAAACGCGTGCAGATCTCGTGGCTGGAGGATGGTGATGACAGCAGGGTCCCAGCCGTCAGAAAATAAAAAAAGGAGAAGACGCTGGCTGCTGGGCTGCGGCTTGCTGGGCTGAGCGGCGTTTATTGCTGGCCGCTGCGGGCGATGGCGCGGATGGGCCGCACGGGCCGCCTGGCTCGGCCGGACTCGGTCCGGTCGGACAAATCTTTTTTTCCTTTTCTATTTTTTATTTCTTTCATAACTTTTACATTTTAGCTCCAAATGAGCTCAAACCAGTTTTTAAATTTTTCTAAAATTCCACACAACATTTTAAAATAGTAATAACTAAATTTTCACAGTAAAATTAGTTTTCAAATAAAACTTTATAAATTGGCCAACAAGGGCTTTATTTGCATAATACAAAATAGAAATATGGTTTGAAAAATAATCCTTTAAAATTAGAGAAAAATCTTTATAAATAATATTTGAAATTCATTTTCAGATGTAGTTTTTGAAATGCAAACTTTATTTAATATAAACCATTTTGTAAATACTTTCTGTGCATATATGCTTGCATAGGTTTGATAAAAACAAAATAGTATTTGAAAACTTTCATTTTCTCAAATGAGTTCTTCAAGATATAAAAGAAAGTTTGAAATAGTTTTCTAATAAAGATTTTAAATAAACTCAAAAAAATTTAAATCCTTGTGAAAAATCAATCAATACTAGCAAAACAAAAAAAAAATTACCTCAAAATTTGATAAAATCTTGGGCTGTTACAACATCCTTTGGACCATGTGTCAAATGTTTGACACCACTATTGATGTTGATAGATTCTTCTAAATGGATAGGAAACACTAAATAGGATCTACAAGATATTTGGTAGAAAAGGAAAAGACTGGAAATGTCCAGCTCTGGAATATAAATGATATACATGTTATAGATGTATTCTTTGCTCGTTAACAATGTAATTCTTGGGTATTGGATACTGGATTGTTGGTATGAAATGTCATACAAAGCAAAACAATACAAGAACTACAATGACCTAAGTAACTAGCAAAAGAATGTGTTAATAATGCGCGTCGAAAAACAAATAAAAGTGTTATTGTGCTTTTCATCGGCATCAAACCTAGTCTTCAAGATTTGTTATGAACTTAATAATTGTTATCTTGTTATGATATTATGAGAACAATTGTTGTTCAAATTATTTCCGTCTTCCATAAGCGATGGATAGATTATTATTATCTTGTTGGTGAAATAGTCATTTATAACACTGATGCTAAAGGTCGCAAGACAAAATAAATTTCACGTAAATATGACACCGCCGTTTAAGTCATATTGGAAAAAACATGAAAGAAATTCTATATTGATGGATTTTTGAGTCATTTGATTTTGAATTGATTGACGCTTGTGAGACTTTTCCTAAAGATGATTGAACTCCGTTCATGGGCCATGGACAGAGCAATCGACTAACTAAATGGATATCGTACATGTTGATGTATGTAGTCCATGGTGTGAAGTCGAGCGCGGTGTATTTTCTATTTCATCAAATGATATATGGTATGTCTACTCGATGAGAAAGAAGTATGAAATGATTGAAATTATTCAATTTGTAAAGTGGAAATTGGTGTAACAAGAAAAATTCAAGTTTTATGATTGGATTATAAAAGAGAATATTTGAGTTACAAGTTTACCAAACATCTAAGAGTTAAAGGAATTGTTTCACAAACTTGCATCTCGTGAAACACCATAGGAGTATGGAGTTTTCGATGGGTGTAATCAAACCTTGTTTGACATGGTTGGATCAATGACGAAATAAAACTGCCAATATAATTTGTGGATTATGCTTTAGAGACTACCGCTTTTCACTAAAAAGAGTGTCATCATAATCCGCTAAAATGACTCCATACAAGTTATTGCGGTCTTTTCTTAAATTTTGGTATGCAAGGCATATGTAAAATGTTTACAACCAAAATCGGATTAGTAAGTCTTTGTAGATTATCCCAAAGAATGCCGATGGGTATTCCTTCTGCTGTAAACCCAAATAAAAGTGATTGTCACTGACGTGGGTATGCCCTTCGGGTACCCACGGATTAGTATACCGGGTCCGGCCCATTAAGGAGGTAGACAAGTACAAGGACTCGAAGATTGACTTGGAGACGAAGAAGGAAAGTTCTAATCCGTATTTGACTAGGACACTTGTAAAACCTAGCCTGGTTGCATATATAAAGCCAGGCAGGGGCGCCCCTAAAGGCATATCAGATATCTTACAGACAATAGATCTTAGACTAGACATAGATTAGACATACACAACTCCGCCTACGGCGGCACCCTATAAACACCATTGTGATCATATACTAGATTGCTAGCAAGATGTAGCGATCCTCCACCGCGGGGACGTGAACCTGGGTACATCGTGTGCCAATATCGCTCTCGGAATCTCTAGTTGTCGCCTTTCCCCCGATCCAAAGTCCTTCATCTAGGACATTTGCCGAGTTAACCCTCGTCAGTCACTAACAGAGGTGAATTTCTTATGGAGTTTTCTTATGAAATGTTTAAGTGGGAGGAAAATAGAACTTGATGAGGTGATTGAACCTGAGCAAGATGAGCAAAGTAGCGCAGCACCAGAAAATGTTCTGGAAGCAGCAACTGCATTCATGGCTCCCACACCTACAATATGTTGTAGTATCGGATATCAAAGTTCCTATTTAACTAAGTTGGTCGTAATCAAATAGCAAGATTTGAGGACGAGATATTATTGGATAATAGTAACCAACAATATACAAAGAAGCGGTGATGGCCCCTGACTTCGTCATATGGATTCTAGCAACAATTACATATTGAGATATGATTTTTCAATAAATGAAACAACGTTCCTCTACCGGAATGCACACCAAGGACGTGTACCTGACACAACCCAATGGGTTTTGTTGATTCAAAAAGTTGCTAGATATGCATGCAAACTTCAATGGTAGAAGTAAGCATAACATAGTAGGAATCTTCATTATGATGAAAATGTTAAAGTGTTAATTTCATCAAGATATTTAAAGATGCTTGTATTACAAGAAAGTAAGTGGGAGCGATGAGACATATTTCTAATACTTTATGTGGACGACATATCGTTTATTGGAAATTATGTGTTTTTCTTGATATTGTGAAGATTTCATTAAAAATTAGATTTTCGATGAAAGACTTAGGTAAAACCAGAATATTAAGCATCAATGTCTATGCAGATAGATTGAGGCACTAATATAGTTTTGCCAGAGTACATAGATGACATATTGAATTTGTTCAATATGGAAACAATAAGAACGATTCTTGTTGCATGGAAAAGGTTGAAGCAAGAATCAAGCGTTTTGACACATGATGAGAGAAACCACAAGAATCATTTTGTCAATCTTGTATACCATGATATGTAGATCCAGATGTGTCCGATGCTCTAAAGGTTATGAGCATTCATATGATGATCGCTGGACAATAGTAAAGACATTCTTATGTACTTTTGAAGAACTAAGAATATGTTCTGTATACAGAAGTGACAAATGGTTCATTGCAATGTGTTACATTGGCTTTGTCACATATACAAGTAAAATTTTACCTCAATTTTAGGCTATTTGTTTTGAGTTATAAGATGGCACAATAAGATGGAATAAAGTTCCATGATGACTTTAATGAGTTTCAATGTTAAACATTGTGACGGATACTGCAACGAGGGCTAAGTATATAATCGCTTTAGAAGCGGCAAGAGAACTAGGTGTAGTTCCAAGTGTGCTAGTACTATGTAGTTCTATTGTATGGCAATAGTGACAACTTAGTCTCGACAAAGAAACAAAGGTCTCACCTGGAGACCAAGTTTATATGATGCCATCTCATACAAGATGAGTAATGCGTGCTGACGTAAAAGATATGCAAATACAAACGGACCTGAAAATGTCAGACCCGTAGAAGGTTTACCACATGCAATGCATATGAATAATACCGGAATGCCATAGGTGTTAAAAGGCGCAAGTATGACTAGATTATTGACTCTAGTGCAAGTGGGAGACTGAAGGAAATATGCCCTAGAGGCAATAATAATATTGTTATAATCATATTTCTTGTTCATAATAATGTTTATATTCCATGCTAGAATTGTATTAAGCAGAAACATTAATACTTGTGTGGTTTGTGAACAACACCGTGTCCCTAGTATGCCTCTACTAGACTAGCTCATTGATTAATGATGATTAAGGTTTGCTAGCCATAAACATGAGTTGTCGATTAATAATGAGGTCATGTCATTAGGAGAATGATGTGATGGACAGACCCAAATTAAGCACATCAATTAGATCGTGTCAATGTGTTCACAATTGCGTAGCTTTTCCTATGTTAGTATCCTATTCCTTAGACCATGAGATAATACCACTCCCTGGTACCGGAAGAGAGCTTTGAGGTCATCAAACGTCACACTATGAAAGGTGATCATAAAGGTGTCTCTCAGGTAATCGGAAAGTACTTGTTGTGTTGCATGTATCAAGATTGGGATTTGTCCCTCCCGTGATGGAGAGATATACTCTGGGCCCACTCGGTAATCAATATCATACACCATTTGCAAACAAGTTGAAAGGACACATGTGTCGCCTAGAGGGGGGGTGAATAGGCGATATCAAATTTTACGAATGGCTTGAACAAAAGCGGAATTAAACTAGCGTTTATTTTGCCAAGTACACAAAACCTAAATAAACTAGGCTCACCTATGTGCACCAACAACTTATGCTAAGAAATACAAGTAACAAGGTGATAGCAAGATATATGACTTCAAGCACGAAGGCTATCGCAATGTAAACTGCATAAGTAAAGAGCTCGGGTATAGGAATAACCGAGGTACGCGGAGACGATGATGTATTCCTGAGTTCCTCCCTTGAAAGGGAGTACGTCTCGTTGGAGGGGTGTGGTATCGCCACAAAGGCCTAACCAATGCCACAAAGGCCTCACCCTATTCTCCGGTGTGAGCTTGCGCCACAAAGGCCTAGCTCACTCTTCCACTAAGGGGTTCCTCAAGGCGGAACCGGGCCTTTACACAAATCTTGGGGCACGCATCCACAACTTAATTGGAGGCTCCCAAGGATATCCACCAAGGCTCCACAAAGCCACAAAGCCATCTAGGGTTCCAAGAACCCAAGAGTAATAAGCTCACAAACTTTCACTTACTCGAATCTCCGGGGAGAACTCAAACCGATGCAACCTATGCAATGGCAAGGGCACACAAAGTGCTCAAATCCTTTTCACCCAAATCTCACCAAAGCAACTAATGCTATGGAGAGATATGAGAGGAAGAACAAAGGAAATCCACAAAGAACTTCAAGATCTAGATCCTCTATGTTCCCCTCACTTAGAGGAGAGATGGATTGGTGGAAATGTAGATCTAGCTCTCCTCTCTCTTTCCCCTCAAAAATATGCAAGAATCATGGGAGGAATGGAGGAGGGAGGGCAAGCTTGCAAAGTCAACAATGGAGGAGAGAGAAGCCCATTTCGTGATTGTTCCAAGGAGGAAGAAGGGGTATTTATACCCCCTCCGAAATCTGACTGTTACAGCCACTTACATCGGCTAAAGCCGGACTTAACACCGGCTATAGCCGGCCTGAAAAGTCCGGCCCTGGCCAGAAATAGCCGGACAAATAGCCGGTTTGCGACAAAGGGGTTTTCACCCCAAATTCTAGGCAGTCCGACTAAAGCCGGCCCTCAGACCGGCTTTAGCTATTTCTGGCCCCGGGCCGGCTATTTCCGGCCCCCTGAAACAGCAGAAATACCAAAACAAAAATGGCCAATAACTTGAGCATCCGGACACCGTTTTCGATGATCTTGGGCTCGTTGGAATCACAACAACAAGATCTACAACTTTATGCATAGAAACATCATATTTCAACCAAGGAGGATAAAACCAAATGATGAAAGGTTTGACCTCTCTTCGAAGACAAACCGGTAGAACCTCCAAACACCAAAAACGCAAGAAGAGTTTCATGCGGAATCCGTTTTTGATGAGCTAGAGCTTGTCATGGAAATAACCACAAGCTCTAGAACCTCACATGGATAAAATCCAAATAAGAACCAAGAAAGATGATGCCAAGTATGCAAAGGTTTGAGCTCTCTCCGAATGATACGATTAAGTTACTCACTCGAGAGCCCCTCTTGATAGTACGGCTACCGATCCTATAACCCGGTCTCACAACTAACACCATGAGACCGGTAAGAAAGAAACCCTATCAGTATCATACCTTTGCCTTGAGCATTCCACTTGAGGTGGATAATGACGATCTTGATCTTCTCAAGTTGGACCACCTTTCTTGATTGAGCTTGCTTGGTGAAGTCTTGCGGATTGCTCCTCCATACTCCATTATGGAAGAGACTCTCTTTAAGCATATCTTCACATATCCATGATCACAATATAGATGGCAAGCTTCAAGCATATGTTCTCTTCTAGTTGCTCATCTTGAACTTGCGCTTTGACTTGATCAATCCTCGAGCCAATTCTTCTTTCTCCATAATGATGGTGTCTTGAGGATACACATGAGAGCTCACTCAATATTATTCTTCAAGACACACTTGACATAAGCTCAAGTCCCTTAAGACCAATCTTTGGATCACTTCTTGAATAACACCTTGGTCAACACATAATCTTCTTCTTACAACCTTGAATCCAACAAATGGTTCAAGCATTGTCTATGGACAAGTTCTACACATATAACTCAATGCAACCATTAGTCCATAGGGATTGTCATTAATTACCAAAACCACACATGGGACTCGATATGATCTTTCAATCTCCCCCATTTGGTAATTGATGACAATCTCTTTGAGAGGGTTTATATAATAAATTCAAAGAACCACAATGGTTGTACTAACATCAAATACTACAAAAGTATGTGATGTTAGTAGAACCACCATATATAGAGCAAACTCCCCCCACAATCTATGCATGTGTGAATGATCTTGATTTCATTGCATATATTGCCAACCAAGGTTGTTGGTGGAGTTTCCGCTATATACTCAACCATGCAAAGCAACACACAATGATACAAAGCATGAAAGGCAAATGCTTAAGAACAAAACCAAAGCATAAAACCCAATTCCCTTTAAACCCTTGAAACTTCTCCCGCATTGGCATACATTGCCAAAATGGGAAAAAAAACTTAGAAGGCCAATATAGTGAGAGTTCCTCCAAAACGGTGTGCATATCCAAAATAAATGAGTGAAAACACATGCACATATACAAAGGCAAAATTTTGAAGGAAATCAAACTATAATGAGGATCAAAGATTGCAAACAAAATAAGATAACACGATGGATAAACTTCACCAAATGAAGAGAGCAATCAATCGACCCAAAGAACAAATTGAATAAAGATATTATGATTAGACCAAAAGGGTGCTCTAAATATTATGAGGAAGCTCCCCAAGGTTTGTGCACAAAATATTCTATTTGGGTTGAAGTATAAGGTGCACAAACATGGAATCATCACTCCCTCAATATTATTCAAAACAAAATGATTCCAAGTGAAATTAAATACCATGCTAACCGCAAAATGGTGCTTTAAATGAACTAAGGAAGCTCCCCAAGGTACGCGCAAAAATTAGAATGTTTGCATTTGAATACAATTTGCACAACATGGAATCATCACTCCCTCAATACCATTTAAAATGCAACCATTTGCAAGAGATCATAGAAAAGAAATTAATCTTAACACTTGCATCAAAGAAATGGTTGAGCTACAAATAAGATACGACATATTAAAAGGCTCAACCAAAGGAATGTGTGAGAGAAATGACAAAGCATAATTATAAGACTAATACAAGGATGAGCATAGAGCATCCACATAGTCTTCAATGAATGATATTGCTTATCATTCCATCTCAACACATAAGGTTCAAGTAAGATATCAAAAAAGGAGATATCATCTCTCATGTGTATAAGTTTCTAAATAGACACCATCACGAAGATAATTATCACAAAGAAACATGTACACACAAAATAGATACTAAGAATAGAACATGATATCCAAAATGAAGTTATGCAATATAGCAATGAGATTTTTGCTTTTAAAGCATGGCCAAAGGCTCAATTTATCTTATTGTATATTGAAGAATTTCAACCACAAACAAGTCAAAGATATCACAAATATCAACAAGGGAAAGAAGATAGTTGGGATGCTTTGAGAAAAGCAACAAGTATCACAGAGAGGGATACCAAAAGAAATTACTAAATTTACACTTTCAACAATATTGCACATGTGAGAAACTTGAGGAATTGATATGCAATAAAATTGCTAAATTGACACATATGGGATAGGATAATCATGAGCATGATTTTATATGTTCCCGATAATATGCACTCATCTCAACTTACTCACATTTGCAATAAAGAGGTTTCATTAAGACCTTTGCAAGAAGCACAACATTTGCAAATAAAGATTTTCCATGCCATGAAACAACCTACACAAGGTTGGATACTAGAAAAGTATGCATGAAGAAGATACTTGTTACCGAGATATCAATGGTAGGATCTAGTAGATAAGAGTCCTTCAATAATCCTAGCTTGCCTCAAATTATCATTTAGTCACCACTTCATCCTTATTATTGAGACAAGAACCAATATATCTCCATGTACCTAAAACAAAGTTCAAGTACAAGATGGCCCCCAAACTCATTGGGTCCAAAGTAGTTAGAAACTACAACATATAGGACAAACTCCACATAAATATGTGCATATAAATATGAAATTGAATTTCATGCACATCTTAGCCGATTTAGGATTTGATGGAGCTTCCCCTATATATTTGACCAAAGAAAGAAAGAATGCCATAAAGTATATATTTAGTAAATATACATGCACAAGACTTTCAAGACCCCAAAGGAGATACAATTTGGATAAAACACCAAGAAGAACAAGCGAGCACACAAAATTGTGAAGCGACAAAAAAAGGTTGTCCAAATTATATCAAAGAATCAAATCAACACAAGATTGACTCCATAGTTCACCAAGTGAACAACTCAAAAGCCAATGAGCATAAAGCATAACTAAAACACACATGCTCAAAGACATATATCATTTTAAGAGTAAGAAATAAATAAGAAGGAATGAGATAACCAACTTCCAAAGAAAACAAGGTTCAAACAAACCAAACAAACTCTCCACACTTTTTAAGATGGCACACTAAGTACCAAAAAGAAATGATTTGTCTTCCAACAATAACCAATACCAATTGAAATAATCATAGAGAGTGTGTTATAACAAATATAGGAGAGCTCCCCCAAGATTAGTGCATTATTTATGATTTTGCATTTGAATACAAAATGCACACAAGTGGGATCATCACATCTACCTACATAGAAATAACACAAAACAAGTTCAACAAAATCAAATAGAATCACAAGAGTCAAGGAGGACAACGGAAATTAAAACAAATATATTTCTTGGCAAGAGATAAGGCAATTAAAAGCAATAGCCAATGTAAAGATGATCAATATATATGTACCATATGATAGAGTACCAATTGTCCAAGGACAAAAATTATTTGGAGTTATTTCCCGGTGGTAGTTTACACATAAATCCAAGATCTTCTTCACAACAAAGAAGCATATGGAAAAGATAAGAATTAAACACCATGCTAAAGAAGATATTCTTGATAGACTCAAATAGTTAAACAATCACGCAAAGCAATGATTAGGATAACTTGAAGAAAATGGTTTTCCAACTTTGATGTAGCATTCCACATTTTAGGAAAACCCTACCAAGAAAGTATCTCACAATCAACACAATCAAGATCCAAAACAAGAGTAATAAAACAATTTGGCAAATTAGAACTTGTTTGAGCAAACATGCCACATAGACGCAAAATAATTTACAATATCAACACTATGTGACACAACCACAAATATACACATTATATTGGTTTGTAGTATGCACAAAGCATATTACTCCCCCATAATGTGATAAAACATTTATTTTCACAAGATACAAATAAAATCCAACAAGATGATTTATGGACATTATAGAATTTGAATTTCTCATGAAAATTACATACCACATAGAGACTAGATAATCTTTAAATATCAACACTAAGTGGTATTCCTCATGTACATACATTTTAGGATTGTGAAGTGCAAAGCATATCACTCCCCCAAAATGGGATGGTCCATTAATCTCTCACAAGAGCCAACAAGATACAAACAATATGCAATAGGCTCAACAAGAACAACCGTACATGGTGTGCAACCCAACATGCACATACTTGATTACTCAAAATAAAGCAAGTAGGAAGCACAACATATACAAACACATGCAAGGTACAAAACCCAACACATGCAAAGGAGCGAGTAACTTTCAATGTAGATGAGTTGAGTGCATGTTACCGCAAGGAGGAACATTGGATATATGATAGAAACAAGAGAATCCAATTGACTTGACTTGAGAAAATATAATTGATGAAGATCCCTTAATTCTTCATGATATAGCCAAGTCTCCAATGCCCTCCAACAACACCTATTGTTCAAGTAATGGCTTGTTGGTTCCCAACCAAGTTAGGCCCTAAGAAGTTAGAAACAATAGGTTTGGCAACCCAAATGGTTCTTTTCTTGACACCACTTTGAGCGCCAACAAATTTGGCAAACATATTGCCAACCTTATCCTTGCAAAGTGAATAAGCATCTTCAATTAAGATAGGGTTGGATGAGTTACCACTAGTGCATGAAGAAGATAGGTGACCCTTCTCGTGGCATATGTAGCAAGTTCTTTTCTTCACCTTCTTCTCACTTGATTTCTCCATAAGGGGAGCATTAGCTTGATTTTTCTTGGGAAGTGACCTTTCTTCAACTCGAGGTTGAGCATGACCTTGAACTTGAGGCCGCTTCCCTTGTTGCTTCTCACTAAGAGGCTTCTTCTTTCAAAGGACAAGATCTAACATGGTGCCCTTCAATTTTACACTTGAAGCAAACAATCTTGGCCAAATTCTTGACTTGTTCTTGGTCCTTCTTCTTCTTGTTAATCTTGGACTTGTTCTTGTTATTGGATTTGAATTCAAGTCCACTCTTGTCATTGGGGGATTTTTGCACACTCAAGATCTTGTTGAGTGTGGACTTCCCTTCATGACAATTTTCCAAGTCTTTCTTCAATGAAGTAACTTGGGCCTTGAGCTCTTTGATTTCCTCTACATGGTTAGTGACAACACAAGTACTAGTGGAAGTAGAGTCTTCATTGTTAGAGCAACAAGACAAGGAGAGTAATTCATCACAACATTTAGCAATAGCATGAGATGAAGAATTACTAGGACTAGCACACAATATAGCATTTTGAGAAATAGTACTAGTGTCCACATGAGGCTGACAAGATGTTACCTTTATAGATATAGCCTCATGAGCTAACTTTAGGCGAGCATGTGACACTACACGATCCTCATTAGAGCTAGATAGCTTTTCATAACTTTCTTCCAATTTCCCATACTTGCTAGTTAGCAACTCAAGTTGAGCCCTTAGCTCAACATTCTCCTTCAAAATAGATGCTTCACAAGAAGTAGAGTTAGTAGCACATGCATCATCATTACCAATAGGAGAAGACAACTTGGCAAGAGTGAGGTCACGTTCTTTAGTGAATTTAGAAATAATTTCATTACATGACTCCTCAATCGATTCAAGTTTCTCCTCAAGAGAAACCCGAAGCTCTTGCTCTTCCTCTAGAGCATTTTTTAAATCATGGATATCATTGGCATATTCACGCTCAAGAGCAAACATTTTATCAATTTTTTCTTCCTTCATCTCAATGAGTTTTGTGCTCTCAATAGCACAACTCATGATTTCAAAGAAGTTGGGCAAAACATTTTTATTTTTATGCAAAGCATCAAAGACCACCTTACCCTTCTTGTTTAAATACTCAATATAGTCTTCTTCATTTTCCTCATCCTCACCATTGTCCTCAACATCATTATGATTTGAAGACCTAGCCATAAGGCATATGTGGGAACCGTGAGAAGAAGAAGATGAAGAAATACTTGAAGCTCCATTCAAGACCTTGTCTTGGCCCAAAGACTCTTCGGTTTCCTCTATATGTTTAGCATCACAAATACTAGAGGAAATAGAAGCATTTGTATCATGGCAACAAGATGCAATAAGCATATCATCATTAGGTTTCATCAAGCAATTTATACATGATATGCAAGGACTAGCAACACAAGCATGTAAAGTACTTTTGGTGCTCGAAGTGTATAAGTCCAAAGATGAAGCATTGTAATGAGATAGAGATGAATGACTCTCAAAAGTAAGCTCACTATCAGCATTACAATTTTCATCACCACTCACCATATCGTTACCTTGTGTCTTGCCACACGTTGGTGAAGTGGATGAAAGTTCATCGCGGTCGGAAGTGGAAGGAATACAATCATCCCTAATAATCTTGGCCACACCATATTTTTCTTGAAGCTTTGTCCATATCTCATGAGCGCTCCGAAAAGGCGTGATAGAGAAGGTAACTACATCGCTCAAAGCATTAACAATCATATGAGTAGCTTGAGCATTGAGATAAAAGTTTCTCTCATCCTCTAAAGATAGATTTTGAGTATCCTTTGGAGGAGAAAAACCCGCATCTACAATTCTCTCTATAGATGGGTCGATGACCCGAAAATAATTAAGCATGTGAATTTTCCATGTATCATAATTTGTGCCATCGAATATAAAAGTGTTATTGTGCACTAATCCCCTAGCCAACATCTTTGCTCTCAAGGAGGTGAAGCCTAAAATGAGAGACCGGGCTCTGATACCAATTGAAAGGACACAGATGTCGCCTAGAGGGGTGATACGTCTCAAACGTATCTATAATTTTTGATGCTCCATGCTTGTTTTTACACCATTTGCCTATTGTTTCGTTACACTTAGTGGCACTTTTATACATTTTCCGGAACTAACCTATTAACGAAGTGCCACAGTGCCAGTTTCCTGTTTTCTGCTGTTTTTGTGTTTCAGAAGTGATACACAGGAAATATTCTCGGAATTGGACGAAACAAGTTCCTGAAGTCATATTTCACCGGGGAGCTCCCAAACATCCGAAGACCTGACGGAGGGGGGCCACGTGGCCCCCACACACAGGGGCGGCGCGGCCTGGCCCCTGGCCGCGCCAGCCCCGTGTGAGGCCGCGTGGCTCCACCTCTGACAGCCCCCCTTCGCCTACATATACCCCCTGACGAGAAAAACCTAAGGGCCCGATCAGTTTTCCAGAATACATCGCGATCCGCCGCCGCCGTCGACCCGAAGATCGGGAGGGTCCAGAAGCTCTTCCCGGCACCCTGCCGGAGAGGGGAATCGCCACCGGAGGTCTTCTTCATCGCCATGCTTGCCTCTGGAGCGATGAGTGAGTAGTCTACCTTGGACTATGGGTCCATAGCAGTAGCTAGATGGTTGTCTTCTCCACCATGTGCTTCATGTTTAGATCTCATGAGCTGCCCTACATGATTGAGATCACCGTTATGTAATTGTATGATGTTGGTTTGTTGGGATCCGATGAATATTGGTGTTTATGATTAAGTTGCTGTACTGAATTATATCTTTTGTTATCTCTATGTTGTTTATGATCTTGCATGCTCTCCGTTGTTAGTAGCTATCTTGGCCGAGTAGTTGCTAGTGACTCCAAGAGGGGGTATTTATGCTCGATAGTGGGTTCATGTCTCTATTTCACCTGGGGGAGTGACAGAAACCTCTAAGGTGGTAGATGTGCTGTTGCTACTAGGGAGAAAACAACATTCATATGCTCAAGGGCATATGCTTTGTTTACATTACACACTTTGCTTAATGCAATTATCTGTTGTTCGCAACTTAATACTTTCGGGGTGTTCGGATGATATCCCTGGGGGTGGATTATTAGTCATAGATGCAGTTGGATGGCGGTCTATGTATTTTGTTGTAATGCCCAGAGTAAATCTCATAGTGATCTTCTTGACATATCACGTTATCTTTATTCTATCAATTGCCCAACTGTAATTTGTTTACCCAGCATGTTATTTTATCTATGGAGAGACACCACTAGTGAACTGTGGACCCCGGTCCTATTTTAATCACATTGCAATCACCTGTTTACTTTTCCCGCACTGTTTACTTTACTCGCATATTACTACTGTTTTCCACTCGATACACTCATAACCTTTGTTTCAAGCAAACCGGTGAGATTGACAACCTCATCGCAAGTTAGGGACAAAGTATTTGTTTGTGTGTGTGCAGGTTCCACAAACACCTTCAGTCGTCATCGTCTCTCTTCTCCTGATCGATAAACCTTGGTTTCTTAACTGAGGGAAAACTAGCCGCTACACTCATCATACCTTCCTCTTGGGGTTCCCAACGGGCTGGTCATCACCACGCACAAGGACATACTGCTCCCACGTCAACTAAACGCCACAGTCTTTTCTGGCGCCATCACATGAGTAGCAGCTTCTTTTCTGGCGCCGTTGCCGGGGAAGAGAGAAGACTTCTGCGAGGGGAGTTCTTCGCACACACATTCTTTACTTTGTTATTTGTTTTGCTTTACTTTATTTTATTTTACCTGCATTGCCTTTTATCAAAAATCCAAAAAAAATAGAATCCTTGGTAGTTGTTTTTACTTGTTTACTTTCGTTTTGCTGAAATGGGTACTCCTGAAAACACCAAGTTGTGTGACTTTGCTAGCACAAACAATAGTGATTTTATCTGCACTCCTATTGCACCAACTGTTCCTGCTACCACTTTTTATGAGATCAAGCCTGCTTTATTGAACCTTGTTATGAAAGAGCAATTTTCTGGTGCTAGTACTGAAGATGCTGCAGCTCATCTCAACAATTTTGTTGAGCTTTGTGAGATGCAGAAATATAAAGATGTTGATAGTGATATTATTAAGCTCAAGTTGTTTCCTTTTTCTTTGAGAGGAAAAGCTAAAGATTGGTTGCTGTCTTTGACTAAGAATAGTATTGATTCATGGGCTAAGTGTAAGGATGCTTTTATTGGTAGATATTATCCTCCTGCTAAGATTATATCGTTGCGTAGCAATATTATGAAGTTTACTCAGTTTGATAATGAACATGTTGCTCAAGCTTGGGAAAGAATGAAATCTATGATAAAGAATTGCCCCACTCATGGACTGACTACTTGGATGATTATCCAAACTTTTTATGCAGGACTGAATTTTTCTTCAAGGAACCTACTTGATTCAGCTGCTGGAGGCACTTTTATGACCCTTACATTGGGCGCCGCATCAAAGCTACTCGACAACATGATGGTAAATTATTCCGAATGGCACACCGAGAGAGCTCCACAAGGTAAGAAGGTAAATTCTGTTGAGGAAACCTCTTCCTTGAGTGATAAGATTGATACAATTATGGCTATGCTTGCTAATGATAGGACTCATGTTGATCCTAATAATGTTCCTTTGGCCTCTCTGGTTGCTCAAGAAGAGCAAGTTGATGTGAATTTCATTAGAAATAACAATTTTAATAACAATGCTTATTGGAACAATTTTGCTAGTAACAATTATAGGCCGTATCCTTCTACCAATGGTAATGGTTATGGTAACTCTTATGGTAATTCCTACAACAACACTAGGGCCGCGCCCTCCGAGCTTGAGGTAATGCTCAAGGACTTCATCGGTAAACAAACTGCTTTTAACAAGTCTGTTGAGGAAAAGTTAGGCAAAATTGATATTCTTGCTTCTAAAGTTGATAGCCTTGCTCATGATGTTGAACTTCTGAAACTAAAAGTGTTTCCTAATGATGTGAATGTGACCAATATTGTTGCTGCCGCTAATGCCACCCAAGTTGGAATTGATAAAAATATTAGATTGTTAGCGGAATTGCATGCCAGGTGGGAAAGAGAAGATGAGATGGCTAGAGAGATGAAGGTATGTACTATTACTACCTCTAATGATGTTGCTCCTACTGATAGTAATCCTCTTACTTTGATTGGTGTAGAGAAAACTCCCACTCCTTGTGTTAAAAAGCCTAAAACTGCCAAAACTTTTTCTCAAAAGAGTGCTGAAATTTTTCGGAATGTGGGAGATGATAGCTCTATTTATTTTAATGATTTTGATGTTGATGGCTGCAATATATCTGAAGTTATTTTGTTCTTGCAAAAGCTTGCTTTGACTCCCAATGCTAGTTCTTTAAATATTGCTTTTACTAAGCATATTACCAATGCTCTCATTAAGATTAGGGATGAAAAGTTGAAGCAGAAAGCCTCTGTTCCCAAGAAGTTAGAAGATGGTTGGGAACCCATCATTGATATGCATGTTAATGGTTATGATTGCCATGCTTTATGTGATCTAGGTGCTAGTATTTCCATCATGCCTAGAAAGATTTATGACATGCTTGATTTACCACCGCTTGAAAAATGTTATTTTGATGTTCCTATTGCTGATGTTGCTAAGAAGAAACCTTTGGGAAGGATTAATGATGTTCTTATTGTGGTTAACAATAACCTTGTTCCCGTTGATTTTCTTGTTATGGACGTTGAATGCCATGCTTCATGTCCTATTATTTTGGGAAGACCCTTTCTTCGAACTGTAGGTGCTATCA
This sequence comes from Dactylis glomerata, assembly GCA_007115705.1. Taxonomy (NCBI): domain Eukaryota; kingdom Viridiplantae; phylum Streptophyta; class Magnoliopsida; order Poales; family Poaceae; genus Dactylis; species Dactylis glomerata. The sequence continues at coordinate 4,303,891 of QXEO01000170.1, forward strand.
TTGATATGAGGGAAGGCACTATCAAGTATCAATTCCCACTAAAGAAAGGTATGGAACACTTCCCTAGGAAAAGAAAGAAATTACTTTTTGACTCTATTCTTAGAGCAAATTATGAGCTTGATGCTTCATCACTTGATATTACTTGATTCGCAATTTTCTGCGCCTAGCTCAAAGGCGTTAAAGAAAAGCACTCTTGGGAGATAACCCATTGTTTACTTTTCAGCACTTTTTCTTTTATTTGAGTCTTGGAAGTCATTACTACTGTAATTACCACTCCTTATCTTGTTTATTTCGTTTTTGTGCCAAGAGAAGCCTCTAATTTGAGCGAGGTAAAGATTTGGGGTTATTGCTGTCCTGAAACTGTTTTCGGTGCTGCACCGTAAAAATTCGTGAAAATTCTCTGTTTATCTTTTGGACCTGCGATTTCTTGTGCATATGCCCCAGGTTATATCCAAACTTTTCTTAGTAGAACACTTTTTGATTTGAGCAACAGAAAATCCCTCAAAAATTCGTCCATTATCAGCTGTCCAGTTTTGACAGATTTCTGCCAATATTTGTTTTTGCCACTTTATCGCTTTCTTTTGAGTTCTTTTTGATCATGGAACTCTTGTGGAAGTTGCTACAGTAGTATATACTTTATATGTGGTGGTTTTGGGTTGAAACCTGAAGCTAAAAGAGGTTTAATATATTTTATGCTTACACTAATGTTGCTAATAGAATTGTGTTTAGTTTTGTATGAAGGAAGTTTTCAAGTGTAGGGATTGGAGAATGATGAGATGAGTTGAAGAATGGACAAAAGCTCAAGCTTGGGGATGCCCATGCATCACCCCAAGAAATATCCAAGAAGTACAAGCGTCAAAGCTTGGGGATTCCCCCGAGGCACCCCTTCTTCATCGGCAAAAATCAGGTCACCTTTCAAAACACTATATTTTTATTGCTTCATGCACTATGTGTTTTTCTTGGAGCGTCAGTTGTTTTAGTTTTCTTAGGTTGTTTAGTTTGTTTGTTTGCTGCAAATAAATGGTTGGACCCCAACAAATTCCCTTTGGAGGAGATGTACTCGTTTTCATTTGCAAAGAATGCTCTAGTTTTCACTCTTATTAAAAATCGAGCATTCTACCTTTTCTGCTACTGCTTTTGGTTTTCGATTTCGCCTTGATATGCGTTCAGATTTTGTCATATCTTTTCATCAAGGTGTATTTTTGCCTCTGATCTTTATTGGTTTTCATCAAAAGAGGTGTTTATAAAAATTTCAAATGGTGTTGGAAAAGAGAAAAAGCTTTGTGCAAAATAGTGGTACAAGAAGGAGCTTGTGTAGACTGCGGCTTAGGCTTTTTCATGTCATGCTTGATGTATTTTTGATAGTATGCTTAGTGGTTTTGCTGTAGCATGACTTGTCTCAAATAACTGAGATTGCTTAATGAGCCTTTGAAAAAAATCATGCGTTGTTTTTATTGTATGGAAGCATTATTTTGGTTTTCTCCTTGATGCTTTATTTGGGTTGACTTGGCGCATGCTCACACATGTTAGACTCTTCCAAAGTCGCCATTAGCCTTCATGATCATTTAGTTTTTGACTTTTGATGCCATCGTATGCTTCTTTTAATGTCGCTTTGTCGCTTTGCATGATTATGGCCATTATTGCTCTCTTAGTTGGTCGCTCCCAGTCTTTTGCTAGCCCTCGCCTTGTACTGAGTATGAGCTCTACTCGTGCATCCAACTCCTAAAAGCCAAGTTTGCCATTGTGTCCACTATAAATTCCTATGCATGGTATTTATAAGCCATTCCAAAGTAAAATTTTTGTGTGCTACCTTTCAAAAACCTTCAAAATACTTCTCGTTTTGTGACACTGTTTTCAGCTCATGGGGACGTAGTGGTCGGATTTGCTATCTTCCATATTGTTTATTCCAAAAAAGAAAAAAAAGGGGAAAAAAGAAAGAAAAAAGGCACTCCTCCAAAGAATGTGAATGTTGGTGGGCACCCGATGGAATCGGTTAGCCATGGTATGTGAAAGGAAAAGGTGGGGAGGAGTGCCAAGTTTTATAAAAAGAGCACAAAAGTGCCAATCTCTCTCTCAAAAACTTGCTTTATTTTTGTATGGAAGATAGTAAGAACCCCATTGCCAGTCGTTGACAAAGACAACCACCTCTCAAAACCCAAGTTTTATCTCTGTTTTACAAATGAAAAGCTCTAGCACATGTTTAAATCACTGCTTCCCTCTGCGAAGGGCCTTTCTTTTACTTTTATGTTGAGTCACCACCTTCTTTCTTTATGCACCATTAAGAGAGCTTAGTTGTCATTCTTAGTGTGATATGCATTGTCCCAAGGTTCATTGATTGACTCATGATGATTGGTTTCACTTGTTCTTAAATTATTTGTATCTAGTCGCCCTCTTAAACTTTGAGGTGTCCTATGCATTTATGTTTTGCTCTCTTTGAAGGACAAGCTGAAAACCACTTGTATGTTTTTCCTTATGATTTGAACACACGTTTGACTTTCATTGTTTCATTATCATGATCTTTTGTTTGTGTTCATTTGCATGTTTACAACATGGTTGCTAAGTTCTTATTGTCATGATTATATCTTTCATGCCCATGTTTTAAGTTCTATTGATCCCAGCTCATCAATGCTTACATATATGATCAAGATTGTGTAGGTGCATGTCACCTCAAAAATTATTCTTTTGTTATCACTTACCTACTCGAGGACGAGCAGGAGTTAAGCTTGGGGATGCTTGATACGTCTCAAACGTATCTATAATTTTTGATGCTCCATGCTTGTTTTTACACCATTTGCCTATTGTTTCGTTACACTTAGTGGCACTTTTATACATTTTCCGGAACTAACCTATTAACGAAGTGCCACAGTGCCAGTTTCCTGTTTTCTGCTGTTTTTGTGTTTTAGAAGTGATACACAGGAAATATTCTCAGAATTGGACGAAACAAGTTCCTGAAGTCATATTTCACCGGGGAGCTCCCAAACATCCGAAGACCTGACGGAGGGGGGCCACGTGGCCCCCACACACAGGGGCGGCGCGGCCTGGCCCCTGGCCACGCCAGCCCCGTGTGAGGCCGCGTGGCTGCACCTCTGACAGCCCCCCTTCGCCTACATATACCCCCTGACGAGAAAAACCTAAGGGCCCGATCAGTTTTCCAGAATACATCGCGATCCGCCGCCGCCGTCGACCCGAAGATCGGGAGGGTCCAGAAGCTCTTCCCGGCACCCTGCCGGAGAGGGGAATCGCCACCGGAGGTCTTCTTCATCGCCATGCTTGCCTCCGGAGCGATGAGTGAGTAGTCTACCTTGGACTATGGGTCCATAGCAGTAGCTAGATGGTTGTCTTCTCCACCATGTGCTTCATGTTTAGATCTCATGAGCTGCCCTACATGATTGAGATCACCGTTATGTAATTGTATGATGTTGGTTTGTTGGGATCCGATGAATATTGGTGTTTATGATTAAGTTGCTGTACTGAATTATATCTTTTGTTATCTCTATGTTGTTTATGATCTTGCATGCTCTCCGTTGTTAGTAGCTATCTTGGCCGAGTAGTTGCTAGTGACTCCAAGAGGGGGTATTTATGCTCGATAGTGGGTTCATGTCTCTATTTCACCTGGGGGAGTGACAGAAACCTCTAAGGTGGTAGATGTGCTGTTGCTACTAGGGAGAAAACAACATTCATATGCTCAAGGGCATATGCTTTGTTTACATTACACACTTTGCTTAATGCAATTATCTGTTGTTCGCAACTTAATACTTTCGGGGTGTTCGGATGATATCCCTGGGGGTGGATTATTAGTCATAGATGCAGTTGGATGGCGGTCTATGTATTTTGTTGTAATGCCCAGAGTAAATCTCATAGTGATCTTCTTGACATATCACGTTATCTTTATTCTATCAATTGCCCAACTGTAATTTGTTTACCCAGCATGTTATTTTATCTATGGAGAGACACCACTAGTGAACTGTGGACCCCGGTCCTATTTTAATCACATTGCAATCACCTGTTTACTTTTCCCGCACTGTTTACTTTACTCGCATATTACTACTGTTTTCCACTCGATACACTCATAACCTTTGTTTCAAGCAAACCGGTGAGATTGACAACCTCATCGCAAGTTGGGGACAAAGTATTTGTTTGTGTGTGTGCAGGTTCCACAAACACCTTCAGTCGTCATCGTCTCTCTTCTCCTGATCGATAAACCTTGGTTTCTTAACTGAGGGAAAACTAGCCGCTACACTCATCATACCTTCCTCTTGGGGTTCCCAACGGGCTGGTCATCACCACGCACAAGGACATACTGCTCCCACGTCAACTAAACGCCACAGTCTTTTCTGGCGCCATCACACGAGTAGCAAGGGGGGGGGGGGTGAATAGGCGATATCAAATTTTACGAATGGCTTGAACAAAAGCGGAATTAAACTAGCGTTTATTTTGCCAAGTACACAAAACCTAAATAAACTAGGCTCACCTATGTGCACCAACAACTTATGCTAAGAAATACAAGTAACAAGGTGATAGCAAGATATATGACTTCAAGCACGAAGGCTATTACAATGTGAAGTGCATAAGTAAAGAGCTCGGGTATAGGAATAACCGAGATACGCAGAGACGATGATGTATTCCTGAGTTCCTCCCTTGAAAGGGAGTACGTCTCATTGGAGGGGTGTGGTATCGCCACAAAGGCCTAACCAACGCAACAAAGGCCTCACCCTATTCTCCGGTGTGAGCTTGCGCCACAAAGGCCTAGCTCACTCTTCCACTAAGGGGTTCCTCAAGGCGGAACCGGGCCTTTACACAAATCTTGGGGCACGCATCCACAACTTAATTGGAGGCTCCCAAGGATAGCCACCAAGGCTCCACAAAGCCACAAATCTGTCTAGGGTTCCAAGAACCCAAGAGTAATAAGCTCACAAACTTTCACTTACTCGAATCTCCGGGGAGAACTCAAACCGATGCAACCTATGCAATGGCAAGGGCACACAAAGTGCTCAAATCCTTCTCACCCAAATCTCACCAAAGCAACTAATGCTATGGAGAGATATGAGAGGAAGAACAAGGAAATCCACAAAGAACTTCAAGATCTAGATCCTCTATGTTCTCCTCACTTAGAGGAGAGATGGATTGGTGGAAATATAGATCTAGATCTCCTCTCTCTTTTCCCTCAAAAATATGCAAGAATCATGGGAGGAAGAAGGGCTATTTATACTCCACTCCGAAATCTGACCGTTACAGCCACTTACACCGGCTAAAGCCGGACTTAACACCGGTTATAGCCGGCCTGAAAAGTCCGGCCCTGGCCAAAAATAGCCGGACAAATAGCCGGTTTGTGACAAAGGGGTTTTCACCCCAAATTCTGGGCAGTCCGGCTAAAGCCGGCCCTCAGACCGGCAAAAGCCGGTCTGACCGGCTATTTCTGGCCCCGGGCCGGCTATTTCTGGCCCCCTGAAACAGCAGAAATATCAAAACGAAAACGGCAATAACTTGAGCATTCGAACTCCGTTCTCGATGATCTTGGGCTTGTTGGAATCACAACAACAAGATCTACAACTTTATGCATAGAAACATCATAGTCCAACCAAGGAGGATAAAACCAAATGATGAAAGGTTTGACCTCTCTTCGAAGACAAACCGGTAAAACCTCCAAACACCAAAAACGCAAGAAGAGTTTCATGCAGAATCCGTTTTTGATGAGCTAGAGCTTGTCATGGAAATAACCACAAGCTCTAGAATCTCACATGGATAAAATCCAAATAAGAGCCAAGAAAGATGATGCCAAGTATGCAAAGGTTTGAGCTCTCTCCGAACGATACGATTAAGTTACTCACTCGAGAGCCCCTCTTGATAGTACGGCTACCGATCCTATAACCCGGTCTCACAAATAACACCATGAGACCGGTAAGAAAGAAACCCTATCAATATCATACCTTTGCCTTGAGCATTCTACTTGAGGTGGATAACGACGATCTTGATCTTCTCAAGTTGGACCACCTTTCTTGATTGAGCTTGCTTGGTGAAGTCTTGCGGATTGCTCCTCCATACTCCACTATGGAAGAGACTCTCTTTAAGCATATCTTCACATATCCATGATCACAATATATATGGCAAGCTTCAAGCATATGTTCTCTTCTAGTTGCTCATCTTGAACTTGCGCTTTGACTTGATCAATCCTCGAGCCAATTCTTCTTTCTCCATAATGATGGTGTCTTGAGGATACACATGAGAGCTCACTCAATCTTATTCTTCAAGACACACTTGACATAAGCTCAAGTCCCTTAAGACCAATCTTTGGATCACTTCTTGAATAACACCTTTGTCAACACATAATCTTCTTCTTACAACCTTGAATCTAACAAATGGTTCAAGCATTGTCTATGGACAAGTTCTACACATATAACTCAATGCAACCATTAGTCCATAGGGATTGTCATTAATTACCAAAACCACACATGGAACTCGATATGATCTTTCACAAGTGATTAATAAGTTTAATCACAGGGTGATATTGGATTGCGGAACGAGTAAAGAGTACTTGCTATGAACAAGATTGAACTTGGTATGGCGATACCGACGATCGAATCTCGGGCGAGTAAAATATCACGAGACAAAGAAATTTGTATACGGGATTAATTAAATCCTGACATCGTGGTTCACCGGTAATGATCTCGTTAAACATGTGGGAGTCAATATGGATTTCCAGATCCCGCTATTGAGTATTGATGGCGATCATATCCGCATATTCTCGAACCCGTAGTGTCACACACTTAATGCTCATCGATGCTAGGGTAGTTTCAGGATTTATGGAAATTGTTTCAGAGATTTACGGAATTGTTTCGAGAAGAAGATTAATGATTTATTAATTAGTTGAATTAATAAATGTTAATATATATTTATTTACTGGAAATAAATAGGGCTAAAAGGTAGTCCATGAGAATTTTGCTAATGGGCCAATTCTGTAGTCCATCTAGACAAACTACAAAAGAAAAGGAAAAAGAAAAAAGAAGAGAAAAAAGGGGCGGCCGATCGAGCGCAGCGGCCAGGGCAGCGCGTGGCGCTCGATGCGATCGAGCGACCAGGGCCAGCTCGCCTGGCTCGCTCGCTATGCATGGCCGGCTGGGCCTTGGCCTCTGGGCCGATGCCGCGTCATGCCTCTGGGCCGACCAGAGGCTTGGCTTGGCCCATTGGCTGCCACCGCTCGCCAAGCACGTACGCGCGCAGATCGATTCGATCGATCAGATCTCTGGCGGCGGCCTGGCGTGGCATGCGAGACACACATCTCGTTTTCTTTTGACCTAGTTCTTTCTTCAAGGCAGGCCGGATATAAAAGGAGACAGGCCGGACGGGGCTCCGAGACCTAATTTGCACGGAGCCGCTGCCCGGTTTCTGAAGCCTCCTTTTTCCGTTGTTCTTCCACCACGCAAACAGGCCCTGTCGGTGAATACTCTCCACCATAGGCACCACGCCGTCGTGCTGCCGATCCCATCTACCAATCCACCATATCTTGCTGGACCAGGAAGGCAGAGTCATTGGTGTGTTGTACGTGTGCATCTCTCGGAGACGCTGCCACTTGCGGCGTTGGATCGGATCGCGAGGAGGAGACGCTAGTACGATTACGCCGACCATGTTCTAGCGAACGTTTCTGCTGTGTGATCTACAAGGGTATGTAGATCTAATCTCTCTCGCTCGTTGTTTTGCATCTCGTACATCAGATCTCGGTTTGTTCTTGTTTGTACTCGTAGGAAAAATTTTGTTTTCTATGCTACGAAACCATTCATTTAGGGCCACTCGGCCAGGCTATGCGCAGTCTCCTTCGTCCTCTCTGTCCTCCGGTACCTATTCATATGGCAATTGGAGCAAGGGTTTTGTGGATTGGCAAGCAATGTATGAAGTCATCTCGCACATCACCGAACCATCTAGTGTGGCCAAAGGGAAGAAGCGAATGGGCGGTGATGATGAAGATGAAGACTACATTGTGGATGATGCCAAGTTGACGATGATGATGATGATAGTGATAACGAGTGATCCCTTGGTCACGTAGCATCGCTCTTTTACCTTTTTGGTGTCTCGATGCCAAAGAGGGAGAAGTAGTTCTATTAGGTTATCTACGGGGATTTGCTAGGGATTTTTGTTTGCCTTGGTCGGGACACAACTTTTTGTTCTTGCTTTCATGCTTGTGTCCCATTTATCTTAGCATTGAACTTTAAATTTGTGTGGTCTTATGGACATCTTATCATATTGTGAGACTTGGTTATCTATTGTAATGGTAAAGACTACGTGATGGTAAAAGTTCTATCCCTCTTCTAGTCTTTACCTTTATCTTTTGGTCTCTACCTTGTGCATGCTTAATTATTTCTATACATCCATTCTTGCACTTGTTATAATTTTGGGATATATAGGGGGAGTGATGATCCTTACTTGTGTACATTTGTATTCAAATGCAAACTCTAAATATGCACACAAGTAGGGGGAGCATTTCCTATATATTTGTGTTGAGCTTATTGCCTATATCTTTGCAAATCCATATGTCATCATTAAACACCAAAAAGGGGGAGATTGAATGGGCATTTACCTATAATTGTGTTTTGGTGTTTGTTAACAACATTTGGTGGCTTAACCATGCTCCTAAGTTTTGTAGACCTTCAAGGTTGATCCCGTGTTTCGTGGGTGTTCTCTCAAAAAGGGGAAAAGATCAAAGCACGAAGAATAATTTTTGCGTTTATCCTTTTAAGACTCCGTACTATCAAGAGGGGCACTCCGCGGATGGTGTGGGTGAATTCTTACGATGCACAAAACCATATGCACCCGCTAGCCATCCTATTTGTTTAATGGTGGAGAGTACTCCACGAATTTGTGCTACTGCCATTTCTAGGGCAAAGACTCCGGTCTGGAAATGTAGTTTGTGCACCGACACTTTGCCAGCCAGCAAAGTCCGGCTCAGTAGTCGAGCCAGAATCAGGCCGGAGATTCCGGCTTGACCTACCTGGAGCCGGAGACTCCGCTCACCCAGGGCTGGAGGCTTCGGTGCAAGACTTCCTCGTCAGCCAAAGTCCAAAGTCCAGCCAGTGTCCAAGCCAGATGCCAGCCCAGAGTCAGGTCGGAGACTTTGGTCTCTGGTCAGAGACTCTGGTGCGGGTATGACTTAGGATGGAGACTCTGGCCCCTCCAGGCCGGAGACTCTGGCCCTAGTCGACCAACAACGGCTATAATTCGTGGGGCACTCTAAATAGTCTTTTTCTACCTCTAGAAGAGGCCGCGGCTTCCACTCTCTCCTCCATTATTACCAAGCTTAAATGCTCTATATCTTCCTCTATAGCCACTAGAACTTGAAGCCCTTTTGGAATTCCAAGGAGGAGACCTAGATCTACACTTCCACTGAAGGGATTTGAATTCCCCATCTGTTTCGTGAGTTGCTTGTTACTCTTGGGTTCCTTGGAACCCTAGCCGGAATAAGCCGCCCCAAGCTCATTCTTTGTGTGTGAGAGCTTGATGGGCTTCTTGTGAGCCTCCAATTGAGTTGCGCCCCCTATACTTTGTGTAAAGGGTCTCATGCCACCCTCAAGGGCTTCACTTAGTGGAGTGTGAACTCGCCTTTGTGGCTTGTTTACCGGAGAATAGGGTGAGCCTTTGTGGCGTTGGTGTCCTTCGTGGTACTACACCCCTCCAATGTAGACGTACTTCCCATAACAAAGAAGGAACTATGAGAATACATCCTTGTGTCTTCGTGTCTCCATTGCGGTTACTTCTATCCTTTACTTGTTTAGTTCTTACTAGCTTGCTTGTCACTTTACGTAAATTCACCTAGTAGCACACATAGAGAATTTACCTTTCTTATCTAGCCTTAAATTGAAAAAGAATAAAAAAATGGGTAGCTCCTATTCCCCCCCCTCTAGTCGCTCATACAATCCTTTCAGAGACAAAGGGGCCTGCCACCACGCCCTTAGCCTTCAGCGTCGGGTGCCGCCACCACCGCCGGCGGCGGCAGTGGCCAGGGGAAGCTCTAGATCTAGGATTTTTTTAGGGTTTGGGGTACCCTCCGGATTCGCCCGTAAAAGTTACCCGGGAGGGGTGTGCTGGTCATTCTCGACTATATTTGCCTTGACCAGTATACAATGCCTTGGGAAGGAACAACATAATGACAATCATCAATTTGTTTGCACATAAAGTTCCATTTCCTCACCTTAAAGCAGATTTACATAAAAAATATCTTGTTACACGAAACTTTTAACATTTATTTCATGAATCACATAGATTTCAGATAGCTAGGAAAGAGTATAAATCACCTATAAGTTGATAGTCCACCGCATTATGCTCCGCACTAATGTGCACAATAAACTTCTTCTGGATATCCCACCATGCCATCGGCAGCGGCAGGGGCGAGGACGTGTTTGTTCTGAATGTGGTGCAACAGTGTCGTCCCAGTCCCAGATGCTAGCCGACGCTGCCAGGAGGTCCAAGTCTGACCACCCCCTAGTCCAGCTGGCCAGCTTGGAGATGGCATTATCTATGGCCTCCCTACCTCCGTCCCAAAATGTAAGCCTTTTTAGAAAGCTAAGTTATCTCTCTAAAAAGGCTTATATTTCGAGACAGAGGTAATAGTTCTCAACACACCGGTACACTGATGCAGAGCCCATGTATGTGAAATAACCCTCCAAGTATATGAGACCGCCTAGAGAACTTGTCGTAAGCGCCAAGGTGAGCAGCGGCCGGTACAGAATCAGAAATCAGAAATCAGAAATCAGAAACGCGGTCACACTCTATTTCAACCTAGCTCGTCTCGGTCCCTGCTACTCGAATCGCCGCCTCCTCCTTACGAGCAACCCCCTCAACAGGTCGCTATCTCCTCTATTCCTAGCCAGATTCTGGAAATCCTCTAGAATCCAGATAGATACAACTTCTTCGGCGACGCATCGACAAGACGCGCAACATCAGAGGCGCGACAGGATCTCAGCGCATAAAAATTCGAATTTTTGACAGAAGAGACCACCTGCACCAATGAAATGGCAAAAGAGACCACCTCTGAAAATATTTGCCAAAAAAGACCCCGCGGCACCCCCGGGCCAGGCGACACGTGCCCATGCCGCCACCCCCGTTATCGGCACCCCTTGCCACGTGGACATGCCGCCACCCCCATTGGCGGCAGGCCCTTGTCACGGACATGCCGCCACCCCCATTGGCGGCAGGCCCTTGCCACGTGGACATGCCGCCACCCCCATTGGCGGCAGGCCCCACAGCGGCTGGTGGCATCGACCAGTGACGTTGCGACGGCAACATGCCGGAACTGGGAACGGCGGCAGGCCCTTGCCGGCATTGGCCCAGGCGGCACGTGCCACGTGTCGCCTGGCCAGGGGGTGCCGCCACTCAGAAGGGGTCTTTTTTGGCAAATATTTTCAGAGGTGGTCTCTTTTGCCATTTCATTGGTGCAGGTGGTCTCTTCTGTCAAAAATTCTAAAAATTCCATCGTTTCCGTCCTATTTACCCTTCCCGGTTCGCTCCTACTGGCCGTATAGCAGCGCGAACGAATCGGTTACAATCTTTGGCGATTTCTTTTTTTTTTGAAACTTGGTTGTGTATTACTTAAACAGTGTCTTGGTTACATCCAGAATTACAATCTTTTTGAGCTGATTCAACCGCGCAGGGAGGAATTTCACTCACTAACACACCCCTACTCCAAACACTACGACCAAAACTTGCAAGATCATGCGCTACAGAGTTCCCAGTTCTATTAACTTTTTGGATTTTAAAATCCGACAGGAAGAGTAGCATGTCTCTGGTTTCTGAGAGGATAAACGCCAAAGGAGACCTGCTTCTGTCCTTCATCTTCAGCTCGTTTACTACTGCTGCACTATCACTTTCTAAAATAACAGGCCTCGCTGCAACAGGTAGCATAGCTTTTGTTCCTTCTAAAGCTGCAATTGCTTCTGCTATTTCAGCTGATTGACAATATGCTATTATTCCCCACGCTGAAAACACCACTTTTCCTTCATGATCACGTAGAACAGCGCCCCACGATCCATTGTTTTGTTCATGAGAGAAGCCAGCATCAACATTGAGTTTGTACCAACCTTCAGTTGGTTTTGTCCATGCTGTATGTGGTTCCTTTGCTTGATGTGGCATACCATGCCCAATTTGGTTTACTTCTTTCTTCCCTTTAATGTCTAGATTAAGCTCTGAAAATTTAACCTGCATAAATGAAGACAAATAGGATTGTATATATGAGGCCGACTGCTGAACACTGCATTTTCCATCGCCAAAGATCGAGTTGTTTCTTAGATGCCAGGAGCGCCACCATAAGAATAATAACTTTGATCTCATTTCATCGCTACATTGATTCAAGAGTATAAGCACCCAGTCAAGACCTGAGTATCTGAACATACTTTCAGGTGGCAGAGACCATTCTTCCCTTAGGCAACATCTTAGAGCCTTTGCCTTTGGGCAGGCCACCATCGCGTGATGTGCCGATTCTGGTTCCATTCCACATATGGTACAGGTGGGCAGAACATCCATGTTTCTGCTACATCTGTGCGCTTGTACCCCAAGTGTATTAGAAGCAAGCTTCCAGCCAAAAACTTTCAGTTTAGGTGGCACTTTTGCATTCCATATCAGTTTCCATAATGATCTGTCGCCTTCAGGCATGGAGCTAGTTGCTTCTTGCATTCCTTTTTCCTGCATTTGCAGCCCCAGTTTATACGCACTTCTCACCGAGAAAACACCGGATTTTTCATGAGCCCATGCAATGAAATCATCTCTCGGGACTGAAGGAATGGTGATACGCATGACTTCATCGGCATCCGGTGGGTGTAGGATCGATCTGACCGTCGGCTCATGCCATGTTCTTGTGGCTGGGTTTATGAGATCAGAGACCCACCTTAGCCGGAGATTGTTAGCCTTGCCTAGAACTTTATGATTTCCCCTCGGCAACCAGTTGTCGCGCCAAATTCTGACTTTTGTTCCTGTGCCGATCCTCCAGATGATGCCCTGTTTTAACAACTCAAGCCCATATGCTATTCCTTGCCAACAAGGAGACGTGTTCTGATTGAAAACAGTATCTGTAAGTTCCCCAGAGGGATAATATCTTGACTTGAGGAGCCTTGCACAAAGGCTATCAGGATACTCTAAAAGACGCCAAGCTTGTCTTGCAAGTAAAGCTTGGTTAAAAATTCTCAGATCCCTAAAGCCAATCCCACCATGACTTTTTGGCCTTGTCATCTTTTCCCAAGACATCCAGTGCACTTTCCTTCTATCATTTTCATCACCCCACCAGAAATTTCTAATGATTTGGGTGAGTTCATCACAGAGGCCAGCAGAAAACTTAAAAACACTCATGGCGTAGGTTGAGATTGCTTGAGCGACTGACTTTATTAATGCTTCTTTCGCTGCACCAGACATAAATTTTTCATTCCAATCTGAACATTTCTTTTGCAACTTTTCTTTTGTCGACTTTAGCTTTCCATCTTTTATTTGCCCTTCCGGAATTGGTAGACCCAAATATTTTTCCTCAAGATTCATGGATCCAACATTTAGGATAGAAACGACAGCCTCTCCATCTTCTTCGGAGCAATTCTGTCCAAGCATGACAGAGCACTTTGTAGGGCTTAAAAGCTGGCCTGTGCCTTTCTCGTACTCACGAAGAACACTACTTACACGCGTAGCTTGTTCAGCATTGGCATTGAAGAAGAGCAGACTATCATCTGCAAATAAGAGGTGTGATATGCCCGGGCTTCTTCTGCAAATCTTCAACTCTTGAATCTTGTTCATGCTTATCTGGTGTTTGAGAAGGGTGGAGAGGCCCTCACCGACGAAGAGAAAGAGATATGGCGAGAGTGGGTCTCCTTGGCGCAAACCTCTTGACGGTCTGAAAGTTTTTAACAACTTTCCATTAAACCTGACAGAAAGTCGGACAGTTTTAACACATGTCATGATCCACTTGATCCATTGTTCCGAAAAACCAATCTTCCTCATCGCTTCTTCAAGAAATAACCAATCAACTCTATCATAAGCCTTCATAAGATCTAATTTATAGGCGCAAAATTTACCAGCATTTTTTGAGCCTTTTTGAAGGGCATGTATACACTCGAAGGCAATGGTTGCATTGTCTGTGATCATACGTCCCGGTATGAATGCACTCTGGGTCTCCGAGATTATGTCCTTAAGAAGCGGTCTCATTCTGTTAACTAGGCACTTTGCCACAATTTTGTATATCACATTGCATAGGCTTATTGGCCTGAAATCCTTGAGGGTAATGGGGTTTTTATTTTTTGGAATCAAGACTATAGAAGTATCATTTACTCCATCGGGCATTTCACCTTCTTCAAAAAAATTCCGGACCGCTGTTATAATATCTTCTTTTATAGTGGCCCAGTTCCTTTGGAAAAACGCTGCTGGGAATCCATCAGGCCCGGGTGCTTTAGTCGGTCCAATTTGAAAGAGAGCAAAACTAATTTCTTCATCCGTAAATGACGCGCACAACAAGTCATTTGTTTGGCCATCTACCTTAGTCTGCAAATATTGTGTGATGGTTGTTGGCTGTACTGATCGGTCAGCAGTGTAAAGTTCTCTAAAGAATTCTGTTGCCTGATGCTCCATCACAGCAGATTCAGTGGTTACCACCCCATTTGACATTTGGAGCTTTTCAATCTTGTTCTTTTTTTTGCGCCACGTCGCAGTTCGATGAAAGAAGCTGGTATTTCTGTCTCCCGCCCTCAACCAGGAGACACGAGACCTCTGCCGCCACCTGAGTTCTTCCTTTTCCAACAGCTCGTTAATTTCCGAGCGAACCTTTTTAGCTTCTTCCCTACTGAATATGTCGTGCCTCTTACTCAAATTTTCCAGCCTTTTTCTTTTCTTTTTCAAAAGATTTGGAATAGAGCCAATTGTGCGCCCGCTCCACTCATGCAAAGATGACATGACTCCTTGCAGATTGCTAGCAATATCCCCCAAATTTTTTGGCCTTTTGTGCATTGACCATGCACTAGCAATCTCTTGACCCAACGTTTCTTCTCTTTCCCAGTAGCACTCGTATCTGCGCACAGGAGGAGTACAACTCAAAGCACAAGCAGGTTCTAAAGTAATTAACACGGGGCAATGATCAGATTTAGTGGAAACTAAGTGATGTACCTGATGTTTAGGAAAAAGACTTGACCAATTTGAGTCTGCAACGGCACGGTCAAGTCTCACCCGGACATTTCGATGCCCACTCTGATTATTATCATACGTCCAAGGTAAACCTTTGAAGCCTAAATCATGAAGATCGCAGTGAGATAAAACTTCACGGAATTCCATCATTTGCCTTTCACTTCTACGCCTTGAAGAGAAGTGTTCATTTTGCCACATGCACTCGTTAAAGTCTCCCATCATAAACCAAGGGCCAGGGAGAAGAGGTTTTATGCGTCAAGTTCCACATGTTAAACCTTTCATGTGTTCGAGGTTCCCCATACACAAATGTGCATCTCCATCTGTTTCTAACAGGGTGGTTTATAATGGTTACGTCAATATGACGGCTGCTCATTTTGAACAACTCTACATCGATACTCTCATCCCAGAATAAAGCTAGACCCCCTCCTTTTCCCTCCTCACTAAAAGTCACGACATGTTTTAAGCCTAACCTCCAACGGAGGCCTTCAACATATTCCTTTTTCTGTCTCGTCTCAGAGAGGAAAAGCAGCTTCGGTTTGTGAGTGTGCACTAGCCTCTCCAGCTCTTGAATCGTAGCAGCTTGGCCAAGCCCACGGCAATTCCATCCCATTATTGACATGGCAGCAGATAGACGCGCTCCTGCCTCATGCAGTGAGCGTTCCACAGGCCGAGCATGATTCACCACCTTCTTTTTCTGCTTTTCATGGTACTGCCTCACCCAGTGTTTCTTTGTTGTCTCGATCTCCACAGAGCTAGTAACCTGTGCACTGGGGTTATCAGCAGGAGCATTAAATTTTTTATCATCCTTAACCTTTAGCCCTTGCACTGCCGCTGTTATCATCTCGACGCCAGCAGTTGTTGAAGTGATAATTTCGTCTTCCTCGGACCCTTCCCAAGAAGAAGTGGCTCTGTTCGTTTCGTTGTCCTGAGCCCTCCATCCTGTTACATGAGCAGTTGATGCATTACAGCCAGTAACTTGTGTGTCATCGAAGCAGAGATGGCGGTTTGCAACAGCAGGCTCGGTATTCAAGAGGTAATTGTGCCGAATGGCCAGAGATTTTTGGTGAGGGTAGGATCTCTGGTCAGCCTGATCTGTAGTCTCAAGGCCTCTATCTCCTTTATCCTGCCCAAACTCCGGTTGCAAAACAAATAGACTGCCCGAATTTCCAATGATACGATTCTCGGTTGAAAGTGTGATATGATGTGCATACCCAGTAGCAGATGGTGCAAAAGCGATTTGCCCCGGTCCTGTGTCGGCGCAGTTTTGGCAATTGCACTCACCATCCAAGCAACAAGCCATATTTTCCTTTTCAATAGCGATAGCATTCCTGATCGGTGATTCCAAAGTCTTGACCGGCTGATACAGCATCTTCAAGTGACTCTCTTCCTGTGGAAAGCCAACAAACGAATTAGGCCTCACCTTGGTTGTGTCCTTCCGATGCGCAGATCCGATCGCTTGCGAGGCTGCTGGGAAGATCTCACTATGGGGATCCAGTCGGTGCAGCCTCTCCACATTCGATCCCCTCCTGGGACCATGAGGATCATGATGAATTGGCGAGGCTGACGACGGCCTCACGTACTCCCCGATTAACCCTCTCCCGTCCTCCTCTGCTTCCTGACTTCCATCGATGGTAGCTGCCATAATCGATTCTGTGAGCGCTGTGTGAGAACCGCTGCCGGAGATGAACAACTGGGCTCTCGATCGAAAAAGCGATAGTGTTTTTTGGGGATTTTGGGCGCCGAGGACCAGCGATTTCGCTCTGTTTCTCACTGTTGGTGGGAAGAAATCAACTCGGGGAACAATAACGTTGAATTCGTAGGGTAGGTTCTCTCTTTCACTCGGATCTTTCACTTTCTCTCTCGGGTCCATGGACGCCTCCGGCAGAGCCGGAGAGACGAACCGACAGGCGATTTCGATCCACACGCTCGACCAAGATCTTGATCCGGAGGGGTTGGAGAGAATATACATCCAGATTCTTGCTTGATTTCTATCCATAAGATTATGCAATGAAGCAGCAATATGTTGAAAAGCAGCTGACGGTGCTTAACAACAGAGTCAAGTTCCTTTCTTCTGTTCTCAATGGTGATATCATGATAATGAAGAAGTTGTATCATCTCAATGACTGGTTGTACCTTAAATGAAGAGTACCTGGATTATCTTCTTGTTCTAAAGAAGAGATTTGAAGCACTAAAGAAGAAACTTGAGATTGATTCCGACCAAAATGAAGCTCAATCGCGTGAGATATCTGAAGCACCACCCAAGAGACGGCGGGTATGGATTGCAGACGAGTCTGTTAAGAGGGCACGTGGCATGCCGATCGATGAAGAAGCCCCTTTAACTGACGGACCAGCGGCTTCTGCTGCTGCACTAGAGTATTTTGAAACTGGAAGATGGGAAGCACTCATTAAGGAGTTGAAGGAATCAAGCAAAACCAGCAGAGAAGGACCTACCCTACGCGAGTTGGAGAAACGCTGCTTGGTCCTGGGCTATCTTGCAAGGGTTTGCAAGTGCCCTGAAGATATACCTAACTGGTTGTAATACCCGCCTTTGTCCTGCTTCAGGCCTATTTCCGGCCGTCTTCCGCGCGTTCTCAGCAACTCCACTTGATCCCTGGCTTTGGCCCGCTTCCGATCGACAGCAGCGACTGCTGCTCATGCCCGTGCGCGCAAGGCCAGCAGGCCAACAATTCTGGGAGATGCGTGCCTGACAAATCGCACACGATCGACGGGGCAACCTCGACAACCGATCGGCGAGACGGCGACTCGATGCAGGACATGGATTGAGGTCAATGATGTGCCAGCTTGCCGATGGAGTTAGCCGAGGAGGACCTGTTGGGAGTTGTCGCGTGCGCGGTTGTGTCTCCGCTGCTGCTCGCTGGGGAGGACCTGCTAGGCGTCGCTGCTCGTATGATCCCGTATCCGCTGCTTCTCGAAAAAACCCACAGTAAAGGCACGAATTGAGACTCGAGAGACAGAGAGAGGCAAAGTCCATCGTTATATGCAGTCCACGGCTCCACGCACAAGTCTAGGGAGGCGGAGTCCATGCTGCCACAATCTCTTATCCTCCGCCTCTGCCCCTCGCATGCCAGCCACGAACCCCTTCGCGACACCCTTCTTATCGTGCCCCCGGCGGGATCAACGGGGCCATTGACTTTGGACGATCCAAGAACAAGTTTCAGGAGGTGCACAGCATCCAAGACATCCATGCAGACGTTTATCTCCCGCGACGCGTTGGAAGTTCGTCGAGCTCCGCGCGTCCAAGAAGAATAACTTGTTCGATGGAGTAGACCATCAACCAGCGGAAAAAAAGCGGTGTACTGTGTCGTTGCAGTTAGCTCATCCGGAGCAATTTGAGATGATCTCCATTTTCTGCTCCCAATTCTGACCCGTTGGTTCACGTTCTTGGTGATATCCCCTTTTACATGTACAGATTTGCCCCTCTTTTGCGGGTAGGCCGGTGCCATCTCTAGCCCCGAGTACGACAACCTCAAGTTACTTGACTGAGATTGTGATCTATTGCGCAGCCATGATCATCATCGGTTTGCTTCCTTTTCGCTTCAGGTATTTTCCTAGCTAGGTAAATCTGAAGCACTGAATCGATCGCCTGTGTTCTGAACTCTGAAGTTGTTGTTGTTTAGAACTCTTAACTCTGACTGAATCATGCGTGTGTTTTCATCACTTATCTTTCTTAATGAATGCACAACTGTTCTATTGTTCATTTCATGGTTATTCTTTGAGCTTGAGTGCATGCTTATTCAATTATAGTCCTTGATCGATTTTGGGTCTAAAGAATAATAACCTTTGATGGATCTCTTCTCTTTCTGAATCCAAATGGATTCTTCTGTGCATGAATTGACACTGTTGCACATGAAATCATTCATTAATTATCAAGGTGTAAGTAAGTTCTAATCTTAATTACTACCCGTTGATCCCAGCCGTAACCATCCAATTGTATGGTTTTGTTCATTCAAACGGCCAGAATGTCACTTATTTCATGTTCACCAGGGAGGGTCTTGAGGTTGTTTGTCGACGTCTTCTTCAGTTGTGGTATATATATGGGTTTAGAAGGAGATCCTAGTCAATCGATGAATCAGTATAGCAATTACAAAAAAGAATTTTCCAGACTCGACACTTGTGCATTTTTTACCAAAGGATGCCCACTAAGTAGTTCTAGCTTTATAACATGTAAAGAAGAATTACAATAACATGAGCTGAATTTTAGAAGCAACCACCTTGATCGACAGGCACCAAGCGAGGTCTCTGGCTCCCGATAATATTTTAAGAATTCATACGTTAAATTAGTTGTGTAGTGTGCTTTATAGTGTTATTATTATGATTTGGTAAAGCGTAGCGAAGCACGAATAATTTGCTAGTATCCTATATAATACAGGATGGAGGGAATATTTCCTTAACGTCCCAGAAACAAATGCAATCAGCAGCCCATTCTATTCCTATTTGTATGGCATCAGAGAGAAGGGTGTGGCTTTTGAATCTCTGAAAGTGTAAACTCGATTGCTTTTGTTCATTGTATGTGCCCTGGTTTCACACAAGATGTAGTCACTGTTTTGTTGATTGGGTACCGTGGTTCGGCAATATAGAAGTGAGCTGATATCTTATTCTTGTTTTGTAGACATGTACTTCGTAACAGAAATCACAGATAACCGCTTGCATAAACAAATTTGATGACGTGCATCAGAAATGATGGGAGAAAAATGCCAATAATTGCTATCACATGTAATGCAAGCAATTAATTAAAAAAATGTTCTACCTAGCATAGAAGGCGTAAATCTGATTTAGCACTCTATTTGGATGTTGCAAAATGAGATTTCTATTCTCTGAATGTCTGAAACACCATCTTTCAAATCCTTGTTTCTAATCAACTATAGCACATAAGACCATACAATACGTCACTTACCAAACTCCTTACCATGGAATATAAGACAGAAGGATCATGAAACTACAAGAATGCAAAAAACTTCGCAGAAAATGGTTGACAATACGTGGTCTATTTGAAGCACAAAAAGTGATTCTTCATTGATGCATACACCAGTACATGGACTCACTATTGTTTATACATAAAACAAGGTAAACAACAGAAAATGCAACACAGTACTCACCTAATGAGTAAGAGGTAAGAGCATCTCCAGCCGTTGAAGGCCTCCAGGCCGAAATCCGGGGCTATTTAGCGCCGTATGGATATAAATTTCAGCCTGGGGAGGCCCATGTTTCCAGCGGCGAGCCCATGGCACTATTTGAATTCAAACAGAAAGTAGACGAAAAGCGGCGAACTTTGACAAAATTTAGAGATATTTATATTAATAGGGCGAAATATAGAGATATTTTACATATATTGGCCGAATTCGTAATATATTCGAATTCGGCCTAAACCTAAACTAAAACACGCGATCTACATGTCGAAATGGCGGTAGAAACGCGTGTAGTCCCCGCCGTCGTCGGAGGAGGAGTCGCCGCGGTCCTGCGGCGACGGCGCCTGGCGGCTCGAGCCTTGCCCAGTGTCGCCGAAACGTGGTGGCGTAGGGCGGTAGAGCTCGTCGTCGCTGGATTCCTCCAGCTTGACGACCGGCGCGCCGCGTCGAGCGGCATGGTGTTCTCGGCGGGGACAACGTCGCGCAGAGACCGGGCGATGGCCTCGCACGTCACCGCCTCCTCGGCGCGCGCAGCCTCCGCCTCGGCGAGGTCGGCCGCGGCCTTGGCAGCGGCGTCCTTCCTCGGCTTGCAACGACGCGGCGGTGACACGGTGCGCGCCCCCTCGCGGATGACGAGGGCGCCGCTGTTGCGCCGAGGCGCGGACGACGGTTCCTGCTTGACGGTCCTCGGCGTGGATGCCGAGGACCGTGATGCCGACCTCGTCGCCGACCCGGAGGACGCCGACCCGGAGGAGCCGGATGCCATCCGCCGTGGCATCCAGGAGCTCCCGCGGCGGCGGGAGAGCGTCGGACGCGGCGGCGGCGGCATCTCCACGACGGGGTCATTGCCGCGCTCGATGTGCTCGAGGACAAACTCGAGCGTGCGGCCGGGCGCGCTCCACCAGCGGCGGCGCCCGGCGGCGTTGTTGCGCGCCGGAGGAGGGGGCGGGCCATCGTACGCCGCCAGCTCGCGCTCGTACCGACGGCGGAAGAACGCCGTCCACGCCTCCCGATTGTTGGGGTAGAAGCGTGGATCGGCGCGCTGCTCATCGGACATGGTCTCGATGACCTCGTCGATGGCGGCGTCGAGGGTGGCTCCCGTTGGCGGCGGCGGGATCGGGATGCCGCCGGCGCTCAGGCGCCATCCTGCGGGCGCGCGAAAGTCCGGCGGCGCCATGTAGCCAGCCGCGTGCAGCAGCCGGCCCTCCCACTGGTGCAGGGAGCGGCGGCCAAAGCCATTGTTGGTCGCGTCGTCCTCGTCCGATCGGTAGCCGGCCATTGCTTGAGGAGGTGGGTGGAGGAGGTGGAGAGGTCGATTGGGGGGAGGTGCTGGCGAATGTGGCCGGCCAGGCGCGGTAGGCCGCGATATATAGGCGGGCTTGCATTAACTCGCCTCGCCGCGTGGCTGGCCGTCCATCGGCGGTAGCTTTTACAGCGCGCGGAAGACGATGCGCGGGGAAGAAGACGATGCGTGGAAGACGAGACGATGAGGACGACGACCGCCCACTCTCGCCGACAAGTCGGGGCCACACGACGCGCAGGAATTTTCCTCGCCGTTTCGCGCGCGTTTCTTTTATCCGGAGTCCCCGAGCGCGCCCCGGAAGGCCGGGGATGGCCTGGGCTCGCCGGATGGATGAAGGCCCAGATTCGGACGAAAACGAGGATCCGGGGGCACGACTGAGCCAATTTACGCCGTCCGGATGAAAAAAAACGGGTGCCGGGGCCTCGTCCGGCGTGTGAGTGGAGATGCTCTAATCTACAAACTCACAGGTTTCCGGTATAAATGGCAATAGAACTGGAATCTGTTACTTCCAACGCATCAGCATAGGTCCCAGTTCTTGGATCATAACATTTCAGAAATCGTGGTCCATGTCTGGACAAGATCCTTCCATCATCTAACACCATAAAAGGATGCACAAAAACTCCAGGAACCTGCAAAGGCATGATGTATTTCTTAACCCAGATATCGTTCTCAATATCTGTGAGGAACCATAAGTCCATAGACTCGTAATGACCATTGTGAACTGTTACTAGGCAGCCATCCATTTTGGCCTACGATAACTGCATATGAAGTTTCATGTAACTCAACTCCTCACTATGTTGGATAAACTTGAGCACCGGTGACGGACCTCAGATAGTCCCCATCCATTCCTCTGTCTCAAGGCTAAACGAAGCGATGCTTCCTGGTTCAATAATCATCGTCCCTGAATAAAGGAAATCAATCAAGAAATACACCACCCCATGGACGATCACACATCCCATCTTGCGGCTGTTACCAATAGGTGACTGTGGGCCCTCCACCTTCCATACTTCATGCCATCAACATCAAGGGTGATAACCTGGCAGACCTGCCTACCATAGCTGCCAAGTCTACTCGCGGAGCACCTTGTACTCCCCTGTGGAGGAGACTTGCCCAAAAGCATGAGACTCCACTTTGGTGTGTGCCAATTCCTCTGAGCGGCACTCTGGCAACGCGATAGTAGCTCCAGTGGCCGGGTTAAGTACCCACAGGCCCAAGGAATGGAACTCTCTAGCGAAGCAGACGAGGTCGAGATGGGTGGGCACCATGCGGATGACATTGCCAATGCATAAAACGACAAAAACAATAAAAATGACCCTTTCTCAAAAGTTCAGCACAAAATAGACTAAATATTTTACAAATTAACCTTTTCTTATGGCGCCCACACTTGAGGCGTTATACCAGATAGCACTACGCCCCAGTCAAAGACCCTATAGAACCGAGTTGACATTGCCACGTCGATTTAGCCGGACCCACGATTTGTATCTATGACGCCTTGATCTGGAGCGTTGTACGTGCTACCATGACGCCTTGTGCCTGGGCGCCATGCATAGGCACAGCCACATTCCACTCGACGATCTGATAGAGCTGGTACAACTTCACAACGGCGAGTTGCTCACCATCGAGTACATCAACAGCAACATGGTTGCTTGGCCAGCTATCAGATCATGCATATTATGTGTGGCAGATAACAGGACCACGCTCATACGTCCTAGGTTTATTTTTTCATATGTTTTCTAACTCTATCATTCATGTTAAGACAAGTAACCTTATCAAAAAAATGTTAATACAGTGTCATAATATGTACTGTCAAAAAATATACTTCTAATTGTCTTGAGTTGTGTTTTTAAATTTTTCACAAATTTTATGAAATAAGTAGCAAAATATATGCCGTTAAATCAGTATATTATGAAATTACATTGCAATGCGGATCTACTGATGCTAATATAGTGTCATAAATGTTGCGATCTTTTCTTATAAATTTAGTGAAATTTTAAATTGTTTGATAAGGTTAGTTGCGACGTGCTACCACGACACCTTTTCTTCTTCCTTTTGACCCCTGCATCTTTATTTCCGCTAGCCTGATAGCTACTGCCATGGATTGACATACTCTCCAATTCTAGGGTTTCGGTTTTGTAGTGGTATTAGTGCTTCTAGGCTTGCAGCTTCATTGCCTACTGCCATATCGATCGGTCCGCCGTGTTCACCCCCTCCACAAACCATCATACACCTATATGGATGGCAGATCTGTTGACAGAACCATGACACCTCGTGCTTGGTATTATCGGCTCAGTTCTAAGCTTCACTCTCTTTGATACTGTGCATCTAAGGCTAATACTTATCTATTCTTCTACAACAAAGGGGGTGTAACTATCTTTATGCTTATCTATGTGGATAAGGTTGTAGATGCTCTCCTTTATTGCACTCATCGGGGTTATACCATTTCCCCCCTCTGAGAGAGTTCTCGATTCCCCCTTAGGCCTTATTTTGATAATGCGTAAAAAAAAATCCCTGTTTTAGGATGCAAATGCAGAAATCCATTTCTATTCTACCCCGTAGTTATCCTACGTGCTGGGAAGTTACAATGTGTTTCTTTAAGTTGCGGCATAATTTAAAGTTGATCACAAAATTGTTTTTGTTAGTCAATTTTTTCACTATGGTGCCATGCAAATATGAGAGACCAATTAAGTTAGCTAGCTGATTGTGGATGGCATGATGCCCTAGTGCACCAACAAGGTAGGTTGTAAGCAACCAAAATGCATACATAATGTCACGGTGAGCGGCACATATGCTAGCTAATTGCATCTCTATGGTTCCATCCAAAAAGAGACTAATTAAATTAGCTAGCTAGATTGTGCACGGTGGCAGGGAGGAGATACACATGCAAGTGCACGGCGCCCAGGTGCTAGGCGTTATTGTAACGAGTACGACGCCTCACGTCGGGGCGCCATACGTGAAAATCGCGGGCCCGGCCAAGTCGATGTGGCGTGGTCAACCTAGTGGAACGACGTCTTTGACAAGGGCGTGGTGCTATCTCTATAACGCCTCAGATCCGGGCGCCATAAAAATGGGTTATATTCTGAAATACTTTTAGAGTTGGTTTATTTTGTGCTAAACTTTCGTAAATAGGCTATTTTTGTCATTTTTCACGCATAAAACAATGACACTGAGACACTGGTTCAGCGAATCAATGTCACTCTCAATGCCTGGGATCCGCCTAAGGACATTGCCCGACAAGTCCACAATCTCAACACCAGTATGCTCGTTGTTATCGTGGTAGGCAAGAGCGAAGAGCGGGGCCGTCTGGCGGGACTTGTGCGCCGCGGCGAAGAATGGATCCGAGGTGAGGGCCAAACACAGCATAAGGCGCGGGAGCGGCAGAGGTCCTTGGCGGGGACGCACATATGGATATTGTACAGGGCGTCCGCAGTCAGGACGCCCGAGCTGTAGGAGGCGGCCCGCAGCTTCGACGACGCCATCGCTCCTGTACTGATAAAATGAGGTCAGCAAGGAGCCACGAATTTTCAACTATGAATTCAAATCGGGTCAAGTAACAGGACAAGAGGAGTGGGGGTAATCGTACCAAGAGCACCGGCGGTGAGTAGTCAACTGCTGGTCGCCGTCGACAAGACCGGAGTCGAGAAGGGAACAGCCGCACAGGGGAAAGCAACCAGCGTGACGCCATGCAGTGAGGCTGTTACGGTTTTGGCTAACGTGCTCCCGAAAGATAAGCCATGCTAGTTGCTAGCCATAGCCCATGGTCCATCATATGATAAGTAATGCCCAATAGTGTGCTTCAAGTCTATGACAAAAGAGGTTATTACTCTTTCGTAGTTGTCTCCTATTTAAGTGTTTGTTGGAAAATGTTAGAAGCGCCAGAACAAAATATTTCATCTTTTGGTATAAACCCACCTTAAGGTTTCTAAAAGAGAAATGGAACCTCATATGTGAACTTATTGATGATACTGGTCGTTTTGTTGAAAAGAAAAACTCCTGACGAGCCATTCTGCTCTTCTTGTCCAGGGCATTATGTACTACTGTACTGGTTAAGGTAAATTGATATTCGACAGCGATTAAACAGCACAATTGATCTCCCGTCTACAGTGCAATGCAATGTAGGACCACGAGCAACTGTATGCCGACAGAAGAATTTCGAAGTCAACTCTGTAGATTGATGCTTAGTACACGAGGGACTGCTGAAGAGCCTGCTAATATAGCGTATGATAACGTGTATATGGATTCCTATTTGAAGTTATTTTCCCATTTTCTTTTGAAGCTCCTTTGGAACATATTCATCCTTGAAGTAAACACTGATGATAAGGCTTGATTGTTTTGTTATCCTGGGGCACTTTGGAGAAATTGTTTGATTTAGTCCGACACCAGTGATGTATCTGTCGACGACAGCCGTTAAGATCCCATTTAATGCATTGGCGATCTGTTCATGTTGTTATATTTGTTTTTCTAGTCTCTTTTTCTTCATAAAGTTTTTCAAGTATGGATTTCCAATAGGCCCAAATGGTGGATGGGCATCAGATAAAGATGAAATCTGCGAAGACTAATTAATTATCTCATTGACGAATATTTTAAGTTGATAGTGCAGTTCATTATGCATTGCACTGAATGTGTGCTGTAGAATTCTGGTTAGCCATTCCAGAACAATATCCCACGCCATATCAACATATCAACCTAATCCTCTATCGCGCACCGAGTGTTCATTTCACATCTCATAGTAACTAACAAAGAATGTACAAAAATTATCATAGTGGGTTTTAATTTTATCTGAGGTTCCTTCTAAACAAGGTGACTCACATTTTTCAGAAGAGTGATGGATTTCAAGAAAAATACTAGCCTGTGGAAGGAAAGTGACAAGTATTTATCCTATCTGGTGAGGATGACAGCTTAGTCTGTTTGCTGCATTCCATGGAAGGTATTCAGCTGCAGTTTGGGCCCAAAAGTTGATCCAGTAAGTTACTATTCAATAAAATAACGAGACAGGTTTTGGTGTCACTTGTCCTGAAAACAAGGATGATTTTGTACTTCCCGCATGCTCCACAAAAGCCGCTAAACCCAGCATGATGCTTTTTGTGTCCTACTAAATTGACACAAGCAAGTACCACATCACTGCTGCGCATTAGTCGCATGACAGGGCACTCCTGCAGAGATGATTTTTTATCCTAAAGATAAATGAAATGAGAAGCCAACATTTTGTACCCTAGAAGCTCTATAAAAGGACTGAACCAGAGTGCGACGTTGGGGATCTTTTCTCTCGTATCGCCAAGACTATGGACAAGTCGCTGACAATGTCTACAGTGCTAGGAGGATACATGGCCCATGGACAAAAATAATTGAAGGATGGTATTGTGGTAAGTTCGAAAATCTAAGAGAGCTTTTGTTCACTGGAAGTGCGCTGGTTTAGCACATGATGGTATCCCTGTTTTATATGATAAATTCTATGATTACCATAGTTCTGCAACACAGACGTGTGCTAATATCATAACCTTGTTTTGTGGACATGCTGTACTACTTGGTAGTAGAAATCATGAATAATCCCTTGCATAAATAAACCTAATGAAGTGCATCAGAAATGATGTGAGGAATGCAGGCGATTAACTCGAAACTGTCTTATGGACTCAGGAAGTCTGAATCTGTGTAGCACTCCATTTGTGTTATTACAACTATCATTCCAACAAAAGGACAAACTATAAATTCCAATACTCTTATTTTTAAAGTAGTATATTGCCTATTTGAATGCTGGACACAGAGTTTACGCTAAAAAATACCAATTTTCAAATCTTGTTTCTGAACATCCGCATCTCCTAAGCGCTGAGCGGAGGCAAAAGACCTAGCGCTGAAGTGTGTGTTTAGTTGCGCTTAGCGCTTTAATCCTTGAAAAAAGAGAAAAGCGGTGACAAAAGGCTCGATCAGCGCTTAGCGCTTAGCAGAGCCTTGCCTAATAAGACTATAAAATAACTTTTTTTTTAGAGAATACACCCTGGAAGGTGTATTAATCATATAGAAGAAAGACCAAGACGGCCAATACAACGCCAAAAAGGCTACACACACAACACGATACATTGCCTAGCGGCAAACAACGCACCCTCGACATACCCGATGATAAACGACTCTCCTTGCTCAACATCCTACCAAAGAGGTGAGGAGGTGGAGCACATGGTTTCAAGACCGCGTCACGAACCAAGCGAGACACCACCATAGCACAACTCCGACTCCAAGGCAACCTGGACCAAGGTACCTCCCCTCTTGAGCGCTTAGAAGAGTCGGTGAGTAGAAGGTAGGATCCTGACTATAAAATAACTCAATTTAACTAAATTATTAAACTCTTTACCATAGATTATAAGAAGGAAAGAATACAAAACTAACAATATGCAAAAACTTCTCAGAAAAAGGTTGACTAGCCGTGATCTACTTTGAAAGCACAAAAGCAATTCTTCAGTGATGCATGCACCACTACATCGAGTCACTAAAATTTTCCCATATAGAAGATAAGATAAACAACGGAAATTACAATACAGTACTTACCTCATCAGTACGAGCTAACACTAGTAGAAAACCGGCCTAATATTCCAGGGCATTAGTCCCGGTTGCTGTTTGAACCGGGACTGATGCCCAGGGCCCCACCGCTTTTTCGGCCGCAGGACCCCAGAACTCATTAGTCCCGGTTCGTTTTGAACCTATAGTCCCGGTTCGTAAAATGATCCGGGACTAATGACGCTGGGGTCGAATCCGACCGTTGTCAGACTCATTAGTCCCGGATGGTAACACCAACCGGGACTAAAGACCAAGCCTTTAGTCCCGGTTAGTATTACCAACCGGGACTAATGAGTTTCCTATATAAAAAATCTCCTTCTTCCTCCCCGAGCCAGCCACTCCCCCCTCTCCACTCTCCAAGTGTTCTTCATGCAACAAGCTAGCTCGAGTTCATCATCTTTCACCACCATTTTTTGTCACAAATTGGTGTCCCCACTTCAATCTAAGTGGACTAAAAGGTGAGGAACTTTGTGCTTTTATCTTTTATTGGTAATTTAGCTCATTTAATGCTCTAGAAGTAGAGAGATTTGTGATTTTTGTATGGGAGCAATTATTTAGATGTTCATTTGATTATGTGTAGAAGTAGGTGAAGATAGAGGTAAAAATAGAGATAGAGATAGAGATATAGATAGAAATATAAAATAGAAAATTAAAATAAAGATAGAGAGATGATAGAGATAGAATTAAAAATAAAAATAGAAGTTCCGCCACGGGAGATTTGCAACCCTTTACCCAACACTGTTAGAGGAGATGGAGTCTTTCACGGAAATTTTTCTGAGACGGAGCTTCCGAAGATGCCGTAGGGCGTGAGCAGCAACGACATCTTCGAGAAACTTCGCCACGGGAGATTTCCAACCCTTTACCCAACACTGTTAGAGGAGATGGAGTCTTTCACGGGCTTGCAGAGAAATTTTTCTGAGGCGGAGCTTCCGAAGATGCCGTAGGGCGTGAGCACCAACGACATCTTCGAGAAACTCCGCCACGGGAGATTTCCCAACACTGTACCCAACACTGTTAGAGGAGATGGAGTCTTTCACGGGCTTGCAGGGAAATTTTTCCGAGGCGGAGCTTCCGAAGATGCCGTAGGGCGTGAGCACCAACGACATCTTCGAGAAACTCCGCCACGGGAGATTTCCCAACCCTTTCCTCTATCCATGGGGATGAAACTCTCCCTGCCTTCGAGCTGTGCTTGCCATTGCGTATCGATGCTCCTTTTATAGGCACGGCGCCGCTTCTACTTTTGTCTTGTTCCTCCGACAGGGGCGTCATGCGCTACATGCTTTATCTCATCGAGCAGTGCATCCACCCACGCATCCTTATCCTGCCAACAGCTTTAGTCCCGGTTGTACCCACCAGCCGGGACTAAAGGTTACCCACACGTCCTTATCCCACCGACGGTTTTGTTAGATGACACAAAAACCACCTTTAGTCCCGGTTGTACCCACCAGCCGGGACTAAAGTTTTGTTAACTTATTCTGGGGATGCAGTTTTGGCACCCGGGTTCATCTACTCCCGCACGTTTATTGGTCCTTTGGTGTGTTGGGAGCTGTGCTGCTGTATTTCAGCTGGCATTAAAATTGTTGGATACGTCAGTGTACTGTATAGGCCTATGAGAGATTCCCGTCGGTGCGATTGACATGTTTAACGTGTACCGGTGGTACCTTTTGCTTGCCATAAACTGTACCGCTCGTACATGTATCGCTTTTGTGCGGACTGGGTGTCTGGTCTTGCCACGCCGACCAGCTTTGAGCCACATATAAAATTATGCCAGAGCACCATCGTGATGTGGTGTGTGCTGACATCATGGTCATGTTCGGAGAGAATTCACTTATCAGTTGGGGAACTTCGAGCACACCCGTTTGCTTCGCTGCCATGAGCTCAAGCCCCATGTGCTCAAGAACATTGCAAAGGAAAAGAACAACTAGAGAGTCAAAACAGAGTAGAATCAGCCGGGGAACAAAAATTTGACAGTAGCTAGAAGCTCCACAACGACCAATCGGCTACTCTGTCGCCATAGTCACCCTTCTCTCAAGACGAGCCATTGGTATTGGCCCTACGGCGGCTCATGTAGTACGAGCCCAAGTCAATTTCAGGGAACAATAGAAGCCTGAACATATCGCTGTCATCAAGCTCTCCATGGGCGGAAGGGTTCGACCTCTCCGGCGAACCGGCACTGTCAGACAACGATGTAGCAGAAGAATCGATAAAGGTGGGCTCCTCGGTGGCGGGAGAGACACTGCCGACCCCCAGCGCTGGAAGTCCTCGACAGTCGACGGCATCGACCGCTGCATGGCGGACGTCGGCGAGGCCGACCATGGAACACGGCACAGCGAGTAGCTTAGCGGAGTCAGCGAAGTTGAGACATGTGGCGGAGCGGCCGGCGAGCGCGAGCATGGCGGCGTACGTTCCGAGCCAGAGCCTGGCGCAACGCTTGCCGCGGACGTGCACCTCGCAGACCCACCGCCCGGGACGCCGGGGGTACATTGGGTGCCTACTCTCCCAAATTTTGGTTTGCCCCACCGGGCGCTTCATCGATGCTGCCCACGATTCCTTGTTTTGCTCAGGGAAGAACATTGTCTTGGGAACCATCATGAGACGAGCACGACAAAGCCATGGATGCAGAGTGCATCTGGATTGAGATAGTGGCAGCGGCGACGGAGGAACTCGTTTGTAGGGAGATACTGATGGTGGGTGGTCGACACCTGGGGCTTATTTTCGGTGCCGCGTGTTGCGTAGTCAAAAGTTGTTGGGCCTCGCTACATGTAGTCAGGAAACCATTGGTCCAGATCGTTTGGGCTATATTTGTACCGACAAACCATAAACGGCAGTCTCATCATAATTTCGTGCAGGGCTGGTTGTTGGACACTGTTCAATAATCTAAAGTCAGGCCCATATACACAAGCATATACGAGAGCGGTCATTGACCTGGACGCACCGGATTGGTGAAAGCAGCGGGAGCATCTGGACACGGGTGCCAAATCGCATTTCTCACTTATTCTTACTTATCAAACTAAAATTAGAGATAGAAATAGAAATTGTATATTTGATTTGCGTTTGATATGTACTTATATAATGCAGATGAGCCGAGCATGGATGTACGCCGATCGACGCTCTGGAGATTTCATTAAAGGCGTGCATTCTTTTCTCAAGGTGGCTGAGGCAACCAAGCGGAATGGTTTTATGTGTTGTCCATGCGGTGGTTGTCGAAATGAGAAGGATTACCCCTCCACAAAGACCCTTCACATCCACCTATTCCGGTTCGGTTTCATGTCCGGCTATAATTGTTGGACCAAGCATGGGGAGAGAGGGGTTATGATGGAAGACAACGATGAAGAAGAGAATGATGACAACTATCCTGAGTTCCCTGAAACCACCGATACCGCAATGGAAGATAATGAAGAAGAAGAAGGTGAAGAACGAGCATCAGATATGCCCGCTGATGATCTTGGTCAGGTCATTGTTGATGCACAGATTGACTGTGAAAGTGAAAAGGAGAGGGATAAGTTGGAACGCATGTTAGATGATCACAAAAAGGATTTGTACCCAAATTGCGAAGATGGCCAGAAAAAGCTAGGAAGCACGCTGGAATTGCTGCAATGGAAAGCAGAGAGTGGTTTATCTGACAAGGGATTTGAAAAGTTGCTGAAAATTATGAAGAAGATGCTTCCAAAGGATAACGAATTGCCCGCCAGTATGTATGAAGCAAAGAAGATTGTCTGCCCTCTAGGATTGGAGGTGCAGAAGATACATGCTTGCATTAATGACTGTATTCTCTACTGCGGTGAGTATGAGAATTTGAATGCATGCCCGGTGTGCAGTGCATTTCGGTATAAGATCAGGCGAGATGACCCTGGTGATGTTGAGGGCGAGCGCCCCAGGAAGAGGGTTCCTGCCAAGGTGATGTGGTATGCACCTATAATACCACGGTTGAAACGTTTGTTCAGAAACAAAGAGCATGCCAAGTTGTTGAGGTGGCACAAAGAAGACCGTAAGAGTGACGAGATGTTGAGACACCCCGCTGATGAGTCGCAGTGGAGAAAAATCGACAGAGATTTCCCAGAGTTTACGGAAGACGCACGGAACCTGAGGTTTGGTCTAAGTACAGATGGCATGAATCCTTTTGGGGAGCAGAGCTGCAGTCATAGCACCTGGCCCGTGACTCTATGTATCTATAACCTTCCTCCTTGGTTGTGCATGAAGTGAAAGTTTATTATGATGCCAGTGCTTATCCAAGGCCCGAAGCAACCCGGCAATGACATTGATGTGTATCTAAGGCCATTAGTTGATGAACTTTTACAGCTGTGGCAGACTGAAGGTGTTCGTGTGTGGGATGAGTACAAACAAGAGGAATTTGATCTACGAGCGTTGCTGTTCGTGACCATCAATGATTGGCCTGCTCTTTGTAACCTTTCAGGACAGACAAACAAGGGATACAATGCATGCACGCACTGTTTAGGTGAGATCGATAGTATATATTTGGATAAAAGTAAGAAGGTGGTGTATCTCGGGCATCGTCGATTTCTTTCGCCCAAACATCAATTGAAGAAAAAAGGCAAGCATTTCAAGGGCGAGGCAGAAGTCCGGGGCAAGCCTAAACGCCATACTGGTGATGATATATTTGATATGGTCAAAGATTTAGAAGTAATCTTTGGAAAGGGTCCTGGCAGTCTGTCTGTTCCGAATGACGCTAGCGGACATGCACCCATGTGGAAGAAGAAATCTATATTTTGGGAGCTTGAGTATTGGAAATTCCTAGAGGTCCGCTCTGCAATCGACGTGATGCACGTGACAAAGAATGTTTGCGTGAACCTACTAGGATTCTTGGGCTTGTATGGGAAGACAAAAGATACACCAGAAGCACGTGAGGACCAGCACCGTATGAAAAGAAGAGACGGCATGCATCCGGAGGATTCTAAGGGTCCTGCGAGCTACGCTCTTACCAAAGAAGAGAAGGAAATCTTTTTTGAATGCCTGAGCAGTATCAAGGTCCCATCTGAATTCTCGTCAAATATAAAGGGAATAATAAATATGGCAGAGAAAAAATTCCAAAACCTAAAGTCTCATGACTGCCACGTGCTTATGACGCAATTGCTTCCGGTTGCACTGAGGGGGATTCTACCGGAAAATGTTCGAGTACCGATTGTGAAGCTATGTGCATTCCTCAATGCAATTTCGCAGAAGGTAATCAATCCAGAAGATCTACAACGGTTACAGAATGATGTGGCCCAATGTCTTGTCAGCTTCGAGTTGGTGTTCCCACCGTCCTTCTTCAATATTATGACGCATCTCTTAGTTCACCTAGTCGAAGAGATTACCATCCTTGGTCCAGTATTTCTGCACAATATGTTCCCCTTTGAGAGGTTCATGGGAGTCTTAAGGAAATATGTGCATAACCGTGCTAGGCCAGAAGGAAGCATCTCCAAGGGCTATCTAACAGAGGAGGTCATTGATTTTTGTGTTGACTTTGTTCCTGACCTGAACCCGATTGGTCTTCCTCAATCGCGGCATGAGGGGAGACTGAGTGGAAAAGGCACGTGATACGTCCAATTTGCATCACTATTTTATATCATAATTTACTGTTATTCATTGATATATTTCATATTTAGACATGATACTTATGTTATTCCCTTTGTTTTCACATGTTTGATGATCATCGGAGGAGTTGCTGCCGGAGTCAGGAATCTGCTGGAAAAAGGACCATCAAGAGACCATATTTTGAAGATCAGGAAAATTCCAGAAAAATACCCAGAAATTATAATTTCCCAGAAGACTCACGGAGCCAGAAGGAGGAGTCGAGAGGGGCCAGGGGTGGCCCACACGCTAGGGCGGCGCGGCCAGCCCCCTGGCCGCGCCAGCCCTGTGTGAGGGGCCCCTGGCCCACCTCTGGTCTCCCCCCTTGGCGTACATCATCGTCCCCAAAAACCTAAGTCAGGGGGGGTTCAGAGTTAGACACAGCCGCCTCTGCGGGGCGGAGAACACCAGAGAGAAAAAGCTCTCCGGCAGAGAGAAATCTGCCGGGGAAATTCCTTCCCGGAGAGGGGAGATCGTCGCCATCATCATCATCATCGCACCGGACTTCATCAGGATCATCATCATCATCATCTCCATTACCAGCACCTTCATCTCCACCATCACCTCGCCATCCCGCTGTAACATCTTGAGTTGGATCTTGTTATATTCATAGGGGAAACTTTCCCGGTGTTGATTACTCTTGTAGTTGATGCTATTGAGTGGAACTGTTGAATTAAGGTTTATGTCCAGATTGTTATTTACCATTATTTCACCTCTGATCATGATCCATATGATGTCTTGTGAGTAGTTCGTTTAGTTCTTGAGGACATGGGAGAAGTCAAGATGTTAGTAGTGAATTATTGTTGAGAAATATTTAATGGTTTGATATTGTTGTGGTGCTATTTCACTAGTGGTGTCATGTGAACGTCGACTACATGATACTTCACCATTTATGGGCCTAGTGAGATGCATTGTGTATTTGGTCACCAACTGTGGGGTTGCTGGAGTGACAGAAACCTAAACCTCCGTTGGGAAACCATTGCACCAGGGAGCGTAGGATCATAGAGTTTAAGGCTGTGGTTAGATTTATCTTAATTACTTTCTTGTATTTGCGGATGCTTGCAAGGGGTATAATCACAAGTGTGTATTTATCCTAGTAAGGGTAGTGCGCTAGCACAGGTTCACCCCCATAACATTTACCAAACCAATAAATACTATCGGCTCTATGAAGCGAAAGCTCTTGACAGAAACCTCCCGTGTGTCCTCGAGAACGTTTGGTTATTATAAGAACACAACCGGCTTGTCCTTTGCTGAAGAAAGGATTGAGCCACTTGCTGCAATTGTTACTACTGTCTTTTATTTACTCGCACTTTATTTACTCATATTACCAAATACCCCTGAAAACCTGTTTGCTAGTATTTACAGTGATTCCTTGATCAAAACTGCTCATCAACACCTTCTGCTCCTCGTTGGGTTCGACACTCTTATTTATCGAAAGTACTATGATACACCCCCTATACTTGTGGGTCATCAAGACTATTTTCTGGCGCCGTTGACGGGGAGTGTAGCGCTATTGAAGAGTGGAATTGGTAAAGGTAACCGTCACTGTGAGTATTGTTTTTATTTTGTCTTTTATTTTTGTTTTACTCTGCTATGGAGAACTCTCCATTTGGTTTCCTTTTTGGAAACACATCTACTACTGCTACTGCTGCTGCTGCACATGCGGAGGAACCACCACCACCGCCGCCTGCTGAAATGGATCCTTTTAAAATACCTATGAAAATTGTTGGGCGTATTATGGATAACTGCTATTCAGGAGATGGAACTGTCCATCCGGGTGATCACTTATTATTTATACATGAATTATGCGAGTTGTTCAGATATGCAGGTATTACACCAAGCCAGGTCAAGAAGAAATTATTCTCTATATCATTGAAAGGCAGAGCTGAAGAGTGGTATCGACTACTCCAAGATGGTCCATCTATGGCATGGGAGGATATTGTGCCTCTCTTTTATTCCAAGTTTTATCCTCCAAGTGAAATTCATAAAGACCGTAACAAGATATATAATTTTTGGCCTCATGATGGAGAGAGTATTGCCCAAGCGTGGGGGAGATTGAAGTTACTAATGCTCAAATGCCCCATTCATGAGCTCCCCAATAATATTGTTATTGATAATTTTTATGCGCGGCTTACTCTTACTGATAAGGATTATTTGGATGCTTCTTGTTTTGGATCATTCACTCATATGAAAGAAGATGCCAAGTGGAAACTTCTTGACCGTATAAAAGAGAATGCTGAAGGTTGGGAAAACGACAAAGGTAGGAAGTCAGGTATAAACTATGATTATGAATGCATTAAATGTTTTATGGGGACCGATGACTTTCATAGTGTTAGTGCTGCTTATGTTCTTGATTCACAAATACTTGCTAATTGTCTTAAGGCTTTTGCTTCCTATATTGATGTTCCAAAGAAAGATTGGAACAAATATCATGCGCCTTACAAAGACTCTATTAGTCATATACCTGCTGCAGCTACGGAAGTTTGCACGGTTGATAGCATCATTCCTGAACCTTATATTGAGAAGACACCTTTCCCTGCTAAGGTAAAGAAATACTCTACTTTGGTAAGTGTGTCTAATAAAAGTACTAAGAAAGCTGCAGAGCCTGATGAGCAAATTACTATTAAATCTCCTGTTGCTATATTGAAAGATCTTGTTACTAAAGATGTAGGAGATGAATATATTCTTTTTTGTGAAGATGCTTCTAACATTCTCTCGCATCCTAAAAAGCATAGGAAAGCAAGTGTTCCTGTTATTTCTGTCAGGATTGGAGATCATTGCTATTATGGTTTATGTGATATTGGTGCTAGTGCAAGTGCTATTCCTTTGGAGCTTTATAAAGAAATTATGCACGAGATTGGCGCTTGTGAACTTGAAGATATTGATGTGGTTGTTCAGCTTGCTAACCGAGAGACTGTTTGGCCTCTTGGTATTGTTCGAGATGTGGAAGTTCTATGTGGTAAGACTAAATACCCTACTGATTTTCTAGTACTAGGTAAGGAGGCTAGTGAAACTTGTCCTATTATTTTTGGTAGACCCTTTTTGAACACTTGTGGCGCCATAATAGATTGTAAGAAAGAGAAAATTTTTACTAAGTTTAATGGAGAGTCTTATGAGTTTAATTTTTCTAAGTTTGCTAAGACTTCTTATGAGAATGAAACGCCTAATGAAAATTTTCGAGTTGAGCAGCTTGCTTCTATTGCTCTTGCCCCTAATAATGCCTTGCAGCAATTCATGGAAGATCACGAAAGTGATGTTTTTAGCAAGGAAAGAGAAGAGATTGACGATATTCTTCTTCGTCAACCACCATTACTCAAGCATAATCTACCTGTGGAGGATCTGGGTACCACTTTGCCACCTAGAGAAGATCCGGTGTTTGAATTAAAACCTTTGCCTGATGATCTCAAATATGCTTATATTGATGATAAAAAAATATATCCTGTTATTATTAGTTCTAAACTTTCAGGGAAGGAAGAAGAAAGATTATTGCAGATATTGAAGAAACACCGAGGAGCTATGGGATATACTCTTGATGATTTAAAAGGGATTTCCCCTACTTTATGTCAGCATGCCATTAATATGGAGAAAGACGCGAAGCCAGTCGTGGAGCATCAACGCCGCCTAATTCCCAAAATGAAGGATGTGGTAAGAAATGAGGTATTAAAACTCCTTGATGCTGGTATTATTTATCCTATTGCTGATAGTAGATGGGTTAGTCCTGTTCATTGTGTTCCTAAGAAAGGAGGTATGACTGTTGTACCTAATGAGAATAACGAGCTTATTCCTCAAAGGGTAGTTGTTGGTTATAGAATGTGCATTGATTATAGGAAGGTAAACAAAGTTACTAAGAAAGATCATTACCCTTTACCGTTTATAGATCAAATGCTAGAAAGGTTGTCTAAGAAGACTCATTTTTGTTTCCTTGATGGTTATTCTGGTTTTTCTCAAATTGCTGTTAAGAAGGATGATCAAGAGAAAACCACTTTTACTTGTCCTTATGGAACTTATGCTTATAGACGTATGCCTTTTGGTTTATGCAATGCTCCTGCTACTTTTCAAAGATGCATGTCTGCTATTTTTCATGGCTTTTGTGAAGAAATTGTGGAGGTCTTCATGGACGATTTTTCCGTCTATGGAACTTCTTTTGATAATTGTTTGCACAACCT
This sequence comes from Dactylis glomerata, assembly GCA_007115705.1. Taxonomy (NCBI): domain Eukaryota; kingdom Viridiplantae; phylum Streptophyta; class Magnoliopsida; order Poales; family Poaceae; genus Dactylis; species Dactylis glomerata. The sequence goes on from QXEO01000170.1 coordinate 4,341,753, forward strand.
TGATAAAGTTTTGCAGAGGTGCGAAGAAACTAACCTTGTTCTCAATTGGGAAAAATGCCACTTTATGGTGAATGAAGGAATTGTCCTTGGACATAAAATCTCTGAAAGAGGTATTGAAGTTGACAGAGCAAAAGTGGAGGCAATTGAGAAAATGCCATGTCCAAGAGATGTTAAAGGTATTCGTAGTGTTCTTGGTCATGCTGGTTTCTATAGGAGGTTTATTAAAGATTTCTCTAAGATTTCAAAGCCTCTTACCAATCTTCTTCAAAAGGATGTACCATTCGTCTTTGATGATGATTGTAAGGAAGCCTTTGAAACTCTTAAGAAGGCTTTAACTACTGCTCCTATCGTTCAACCACCTGATTGGAATTTACCTTTTGAAATTATGTGTGATGCTAGCGATTTTGCTGTTGGTGCTGTTCTTGGACAGCGCGTAGATAATAAGTTGAATGTTATTCATTATGCTAGTAAGACTCTTGATGCTGCTCAGAAGAATTATGCTACTACTGAGAAAGAGTTTCTTGCTGTTGTTTTTGCTTGTGACAAGTTTAGATCTTACATTGTTGATTCTAAGGTTACTATTCATACTGATCACGCTGCTATTAGATATCTTATGACTAAGAAGGATGCTAAGCCTAGGCTTATTAGATGGGTGTTGCTTTTACAAGAGTTTGATTTGCATATTGTAGATAGGAAAGGAGCTGAAAATCCTGTGGCTGACAACTTGTCTAGATTGGAAAATATTTCTTTTGATCCTATTCCTGTTAATGATAGTTTTCCAAATGAACAGTTGGCTGCAATTAATGCAACTTCACGGGACCTTCCTTGGTATGCTGATTATGCTAACTTTATTGTTTCCAAGTATTTGCCTCCGACCTTTACAGCTCAGCAAAGAAGAAAACTCTTCTATGATTTGAGGCATTATTTTTGGGATGACCCACACTTATATAAAGAAGGAGTTGATGGTATCATGAGAAGATGCGTAACAGAATATGAGCAACAAGAGATATTAAGGAAATGTCATAGTAGTGCTTATGGAGGGCATCATGCTGGAGATAGAACCGCACAGAAGGTTCTACAATCAGGTTTTTATTGGCCAACCCTCTTTAAGGATGCCAGAAGGTACGTTTTATCTTGTGATGAATGTCAAAGAGTTGGTAATATTTCTAGACGCAATGAAATGCCTATGAATTACACTCTTGTTATTGAACCGTTTGATTGTTGGGGATTTGACTTTATGGGTCCTTTTCCTCCTTCAAGAGGCTATACTCATATACTTGTTGCTGTAGATTATGTTACTAAATGGGTAGAAGCCATACCAACAAAGAGTGCCGATGGTGAGACTTCGTTAAAGATGCTTAAGGATGTTATTTTTCCTAGGTTCGGAGTGCCTAGATACCTTATGACTGATGGAGGTTCTCATTTTATTCACGGTAGTTTTAGAAAGACTCTTGCTAAGTATGATGTCAATCATAGAATTGCTTCTGCTTATCATCCCCAAACTAGTGGGCAGGTAGAGCTTTCAAATAGAGAGATTAAGTCTATCTTGCAGAAGACTGTTAGTAGATCTAGGAAAAACTGGGCTAGTAAGTTAAATGACGCTTTATGGGCTTATAGAACAGCTTATAAGAATCCCATGGGTATGTCTCCTTATAAGATGGTTTACGGAAAAGCGTGTCACTTGCCCTTAGAATTAGAACACAAAGCTTTTTGGGCAGTGAGAGAGCTTAATAGAGATTTTAAACTAGCCGGTGAGAAGAGGTTGTTAGATTTGAGTTCTCTAGATGAGTGGAGAAACGAAGCGTATGAGAATGCCAGACTTTTCAAAGAGAAAGTCAAGCAATGGCATGATAAGAGAATTCTTAAGAGAGAGTTTCATGTTGGTGAAAAAGTTCTATTGTATAGGTCTCGTCTCAGATTTTTTGCAGGTAAATTACTTTCTAAATGGGAAGGACCATTTATTATTGTGGAAGTGTACCGCTCAAGTGCTATTAAGATTGCTTCATTGAAAGATGATTCTACACAAGTGGTGAATGGGCAATGACTCAAACATTATATTTCTGGAGATTCTTATAATGAAGATGTTGATGTTATTGAAACAGTTTCTCCGAAAGATTACATCCAAGATGAACTGCAGGAACCTGCAGAATTCGCTTTCGAATAGGTAACAGTTTTAGACAGAAAAGTTTCGCAAAAAGTTCTTCTTTTAATATTTTTGCTGTTTTCAATAAATATGAAAAATCACGAGACGAAAACGGGGAGAAAAAGAAGTCCGTGTGCATCTCACACAGGGGTGGCGCGGGCCCACCTCTGGCCGCGCCACCACCGTGTGAGAACGCCTCGGAACTCTTTTCCGTCCCGGTTTCCTCCTGTGACTTCGTTTCGATGTATAATTTTCGCCTATTTAACCCCCCGGAGTCCCCGAGGTCTGTATATCGTTTTCTCGTCGTGTTTTGTTTCGAGCTGTTTCTGTCAGGAGTTGATCTTAAGCTTTGGGGAGTCATGGCCTCTTCAAGCGGGGACAAGGAGAAGACACCTCCGGAGGATGATCACCAAAATCCCAAGTTGAAGGAGGGACAGATTACCGCTGGATCAAGGACAAGAGAGCCTATTTTCGTAGGATCGACTAATACTGGACGCGCTTTTTCTCATAATTTGCAGGGACCAATGCCACCAGTTCTTGATCTCAGCTCCTACCCTGCATCTGTGGAAGCCCTTCGGGTCACCAATGAGATGTGCGATAAATATCGAGCTCTTAGGATGGAGGTGGAGATACTTCGAGAGGAGAACAATAGGCTTCGTAGGATGTTGGAGGATTTTCTCACCTCAATCATGATTGCGCCACCACCACCAAAGGAGTAATTCGTCATCGGTATAGGCATCCCCTTGGCTTGTTCCAAGCTTGGGGGAGTGCCGCGGTATCACATCATTACTTTTTGTTCATTTACTTTTCAAGTAGAGTCTTATCATGAATAGAGAAGTTATCATATAGAATAGTTTGCAGTTGGAAGTATCCTCCTTAGTTAGTTATCTTTGTATCCCTTGGTTTGAGTTGCGGTAATGAAATATTAATGAGAAGTTTTATCGTTTACTTTTCGCACACTTTATGTTAGTCTGCAATCTCTCTTATGTGACTAGTCTTGTTGATTGGTATTGGTATCACATTAGGAGTATGAGTAGATTCAGTTGGTTTTGGCAAACCTAGCTTGGTCAGTAGCAACTTTACCTTGAAGTTTGAGTAGAAAAGAATAAAGAAGTGCTTGTAGTTACATCACTTCAGTTTTCCTTATGTTTGGCTTATAAGCATTGTTATTCTTAAAGTTAAAATCGTTGTACTTTCAAGGGGGTTTGCATGATTGTTCTTATTATATGTATGTTTGTTTGGTTCATGCAACTCTTATGCTTGCTACCCAACCTTGCTAGCCAAAAACCTGTACTGAGAGGAAATACTTCTCGTGCATCCAATTCCCAAAAGCCAAGTCACTTCCAAAGAGTCCACTATAAATTCCTATGCGTGGTATTTTAAGCCATTCCAAGTAAATTTTCATGTGCTACCTTTCAAAAAACTTTCAAACACTTCTCATTTTGTGCCACTGTTTTTAGCTCATGAGGACGTAGTGGATGGGTTTGTTATCTTCCATACTAAATTAAGTACCCCTCGACTAGGCAGCTTCATCTGCTCGTCATTAATTTGGCAAGGGAGCTGGTCAGACCATTATAATTTTAATTCTAAAAGAAAGAAAAAGGCACTCCTCCATTGGATTGTGAAAGTTGGTCGGCACCCGATGGAATCGGTTAGCCATGGTTTGAGAAAGGAAAAAGGTGGGGAGGAGTGCCAAGCTATAAAAGAGCACTAAAGTGCCAATTAATCAAACATCTCGGAACCGCTCTCACTTGTTTAGTATGGAAGATATCAAGAACTCTGTTGCTAGTCGTTGACAAAAGCAACCACCTCTCAAAACAATTTTTACATCTGTTTTACAAATGAAAAGCTCTAGCACATGTTTAATCCCTGCTTCCCTCTGCGAAGGGCCTATCGTTTACTTTTATGTTGAGTCAACCTACTTCCCTCTATCTCAAGCAAGCATTTGAGTTGTTATGTTTCACTCATCCATATGTTGATCCGTTTAATCATGTTTATTATCTTCCTTGTTTTTGTATAATGCTTTTGTCTGAAGGAATACATCTTTGAAAGCTTTCTATGAATTCAAAAGTTTACTTTGTTGAGCATATAGCCTTTGCTATATTAGCTCTGTTTTAAAAGACTCCGTTTAAAAAGAGAGAATTATTTGTTCTCCATTCTTTGACCAAGGCTAAGGTTTGCCATTGCCAATTATAATTTACCTTGTGCATCCTTACATGTGATTCCCTTTTACTTATTGCAAGTTTACATCTTATAAAGGGGAGTTGCTGTCTATTATAACTTGTGCTTTTGGTGAATGTGATGCTTCTTGTCCGTATTTTGATTATCGACACTTTACTCCATAAACCTGTAGTCATGTTTACCGAGTTTGGTTTTCGCTTGGGGACAAGCGAGGTCTAAGCTTGGGGGGGTTGATACGTCCAATTTGCATCACTATTTTATATCATAATTTACTATTATTCATTGATATATTTCATATTTAGACATGATACTTATGTTATTCCCTTTGTTTTCACATGTTTGATGATCATCGGAGGAGTTGCTGCCGGAGTCAGGAATCTGCTGGAAAAAGGACCATCAAGAGACCATATTTTGAAGATCAGGAAAATTCCAGAAAAATACCCAGAAATTATAATTTCCCAGAAGACTCACGGAGCCAGAAGGAGGAGTCGAGAGGGGCCAGGGGTGGCCCACACGCTAGGGCGGCGCGGCCAGCCCCCTGGCCGCGCCAGCCCTGTGTGAGGGGCCCCTGGCCCACCTCTGGTCTCCCCCTTGGCGTACATCATCGTCCCCGAAAACCTAAGTCAGGGGGGGGTTCAGAGTTAGACACAGCCGCCTCTGCGGGGCGGAGAACACCAGAGAGAAAAAGCTCTCCGGCAGAGAGAAATCTGCCGGGGAAATTCCTTCCCGGAGAGGGGAGATCGTCGCCATCATCATCATCATCGCACCGGACTTCATCAGGATCATCATCATCATCATCTCCATTACCAGCACCTTCATCTCCACCATCACCTCGCCATCCCGCTGTAACATCTTGAGTTGGATCTTGTTATATTCATAGGGGAAACTTTCCCGGTGTTGATTACTCTTGTAGTTGATGCTATTGAGTGGAACCGTTGAATTAAGGTTTATGTCCAGATTGTTATTTACCATTATTTCACCTCTGATCATGATCCATATGATGTCTTGTGAGTAGTTCGTTTAGTTCTTGAGGACATGGGAGAAGTCAAGATGTTAGTAGTGAATTATTGTTGAGAAATATTTAATGGTTTGATATTGTTGTGGTGCTATTTCACTAGTGGTGTCATGTGAACATCGACTACATGATACTTCACCATTTATGGGCCTAGTGAGATGCATTGTGTATTTGGTCACCGACTGTGGGGTTGCTGGAGTGACAGAAACCTAAACCTCCGTTGGGAAACCATTGCACCAGGAAGCGTAGGATCATAGAGTTTAAGGCTGTGGTTAGATTTATCTTAATTACTTTCTTGTATTTGCGGATGCTTGCAAGGGGTATAATCACAAGTGTGTATTTATCCTAGTAAGGGTAGTGCGCTAGCACAGGTTCACCCCCATAACATTTACCAAACCAATAAATACTATCGGCTCTATGAAGCGAAAGCTCTTGACAGAAACCTCCTGTGTGTCCTCGAGAACGTTTGGTTATTATAAGAACACAACCGGCTTGTCCTTTGCTGAAGAAAGGATTGAGCCACTTGCTGCAATTGTTACTACTGTCTTTTATTTACTCGCACTTTATTTACTCATATTACCAAATACCCCTGAAAACCTGTTTGCTAGTATTTACAGTGATTCCTTGATCAAAACTGCTCATCAACACCTTCTGCTCCTCGTTGGGTTCGACACTCTTATTTATCGAAAGTACTACGATACACCCCCTATACTTGTGGGTCATCAGCACGCTAGGAATGAAATCAGCATACTGTATGGACGGACATTCTTTGAGTGAAGCACACTACACAGTTTTACAAAATTCCACGTTGGTGGAGCCGTATATGGAGCGACACAAAAATATTGTACGCTCGGAAAACCCTGGGCAATCAAACTCCTTGATTACAAAGTTGCACATGGCGACTTTTGGTGGTTGGTTGCAAACACTTCTCATAAATGACGCCACTGTTGGATATGAGCTGTCCAAGAAACCATCTTCAACTATATTGACTTTCCAAGGTTACGAGATAAATGAGAATACATTTTACACGGTCGCCCAAGATAAAAAGAGCACCAATCAAAACAGTGGTGTCCGCTTTGATGCATTACACGACAATGGGACAAATGACACATATTATGGTTACATAGAGGAGATATGGGAACTTGACTATGGACCGTCTTTTAAGGTCCCTTTGTTTCGGTGCAAATGGGTCAAGCTGACAGGAGGCGGGGTAGTTGTAGACCAAAAGTACGGCATGACAATAGTGGATCTCAACAATCTTGCGTACATGGACGAACCATTCGTTTTAGCCAACGATGTCGCTCAGGTTTTCTATGTGAAGGACATGTCTACAAAACCGAGAAAGAGAAAAGATAAGAAAACGAATACATCACACGATGAGCCAAAGCGACACATTGTTCTCTCAGGGAAAAGAATCATCGTGGGAGTGGAGGACAAGACAGATATGTCAGAAGATTATAACAAGTTTGATGAAATTCCGCCCTTCAGAGTGAACACTGACCCAACCCTCCTCTTAAACAAAGAAGATACTCCATGGTTACGGTGCAGAAAGAAACTCCAACATTAGATGGGGATGTTGGTGATGTGTAATAATGTATTAAACCTTTTATGTAAATGTATGATTCTGGGTTAGTTATTCAAATTCGAACACCTTTTATCTACTAAGTTTTGAATTAGTTATTCAATTTCAAACACTTTTCATATTCAAAGTTTTATCAAATTCTAAAATATGCAAATAGAATTTTAATCAATATTGTTTTACTTGAAAATGGCAAAATAGTTAATTGTTTGAATAGTTAGAATAATTGATTTTGAAAATAGAAAATAGTTTTGAATTAGTTATTCAATTTCAATCACTTTTCATATTCAAAGTTTTATCAAATTCTAAAATATGCAAAAAGAATTTTAATCAATATTGTTTTAATTGAAAATGGCAAAATAGTTAATTGTTTGAATAGTTAGAATAATTGATTTTGAAAATAGAAAATATTTTTGAATTAGTTATTCAATTTCAATCACTTTTCATATTCAAAGTTTTATCAAATTCTAAAATATGCAAAAAGAATTTTAATCAATATTGTTTTAATTGAAAATGGCAAAATAGTTAATTGTTTGAATAGTTAGAATAATTGATTTTGAAAATATAAAATATTTTTGAATTTGTTATTCAATTTCAATCACTTTTCATATTCAAAGTTTTATCAAATTCTAAAATATGCAAAAAGAATTTTAATCAATATTGTTTTAATTGAAAATGGCAAAATAGTTAATTGTTTGAATAGTTAGAATAATTGATTTTGAAAATAGAAAATATTTTTGAATTTGTTATTCAATTTCAATCACTTTTCATATTCAAAGTTTTATCAAATTCTAAAATATGCAAAATGAATTTTAATCAATATTGTTTTAATTGAAAATGGCAAAATAGTTAATTGTTTGAATAGTTAGAATAATTGATTTTGAAAATAGAAAATATTTTTAAATTTGTTATTCAATTTCAATCACTTTTCATATTTAAAGTTTTATCAAATTCTAAAATATATAGAAGTTATTCAAATTGAAATTCAAAATTCACATTCAAATGAAATTTGAAAAAAATATACTGCATTGGCGCGCATTTATTATGCCTTTAGTCCCTGTTGGTAATACCAACCGGGACTAAAGGTCTGGGCCACGGGCGGGAACCACCGGAAAGTCTTTAGTCCCGGTTGAAACCACCAACCGGGACTAAAGACCCTTTAGTCCCGGTTGGTGGCTTCAACCGGGACTAAAGACCCCCCTTTAGTCCCGGTTTAAGCCACGAACCGGGACTAAAGGGGGGGGGGTATATATAGCGCCGCCGCCCCCTTCTTCTTCCCCACTGGATCAACACTTAGCAGTTTCGTCTCGCGCGGAGGACACCATCGCCGATCGTTGCGGTCGCTCAGATTCTCGAGCCGCCGCCGCCGCTGCCGCGCCGCCGCCCTAGCTAGCCGCCGCGCCGCCCGAGACCGCCCCCGCGCGCGCCCGTGACCGCCCCCGAGACCGAGCCGCGCGCCGCCCGGCCGAGACCGAGCGCCGACGCGCCGCCGCACCGCCGCCCGAGAGCCGCCGCGCCGCCGCGCTGCCTTGCCGCCGCCCGAGACCGCCCCCGCGCGCGCAGGTAAGCACCACCGCCGGCGCCGGCCCCTGCAAAAAAAATTAGATTTTTTTTTTAGAAAAATAGTTAGATTTTATGTTAGAAAAATAAGTTAGAGAAATGTAGTTAGAAAAATGTAGTTAGTAAAATATAGTTAGTAAAAATATAGTTAGTAAAATGTAGTTAGTAAAATGTAGTTAGTAAAATATAGTTAGTAAAATGTAGTTAGTAAAATATAGTTAGTAAAATGTTGTTAGTAAAATATAGTTAGAAAAAATGTAGTTAGTAAAATGCTATTACTATTATTATTATGTTAGATTTTATGCTATTACTATTATTAAGTTAGTAAAATGCTATTACTATTATTAAGTTAGTAAAATGCTATTACTACTATTAAGTTAGTAAAATGCTATTACTATTACTATTACTATTATGTTAGAAAAATGTAGTTAGTAAAATGCTATTACTATTAGTAATAGTAATAGAAATGCTATTACTATTAGTAATAGTAATAAAAATGCTAGTTAGTAAAATGCTATTACTATTAGTAATAGTAATAAAATTGAATAGTAATAGTAATAGAAATGCTATTACTATTAGTAAAATGCTAGTTAGTAAAATGCTATTACTATTATTAAGTTAGTAAAATGCTATTACTATTATTAAGTTAGTAAAATGCTATTACTATTATTATTATGTTAGATTTTATGATATTACTATTATTAAGTTAGTAAAATGCTATTACTATTATTAAGTTAGTAAAATGCTATTACTATTATTAAGTTAGTAAAATGCTATTACTATTACTATTACTATTATGTTAGAAAAATGTAGTTAGTAAAATGCTATTACTATTAGTAATAGTAATAGAAATGCTATTACTATTAGTAATAGAAATGCTAGTTAGTAAAATGCTATTACTATTAGTAATAGTAATAAAATTGAATAGTAATAGTAATAGAAATGCTATTACTATTAGTAAAATGCTAGTTAGTAAAATGCTATTACTATTAGTAATAGTAATAGAAATGCTATTACTATTAGTAATAGTAATAGAAATGCTATTACTATTAGTAATAGAAATGCTAGTTAGTAAAATGCTATTTAGGTTAGATATATAGAGTTAGAAAGTGAATAGATAGAAATGTTAGAAATATTGTTAGTAATATTGTTAGTAATATTGTTAGCAATAATAGAAATAAAAATATAGAGTAATGTTGTTGATCTATGTTATGGATTTCAGTTATGGATTTCGGCGCCGGAAGAGAAGGTGAAGAAGAGATATTGAATATTATAGGAGAGGGTAGCACCCGTGCACAAGGAGAGGGTACCACCCGTGCAGAAGGAGACAGCTCAGAATTTTTGAACGAGTCAGGTGACGGAATGGAGGAGGAGCAGCCGCATGAATCGGAAAATGATGATTGCGAGGACGGCTCACAAGGGACTGGACGTGACTTAATAAAACGGTCCGGCGAGGTATATATATATATGAAGACTAGCTCTATTCATGAATCAGTAGATGACGATGCATTATGTGGTATATATATTAACGAGTGTTTTCTTATTTTAGACCTCTGAATCTTCTAGAAAGAAGCGAGGCCCGGCCAAACGGCTGGCATCGAATCAGCATTACACGATTGGGCGTCTCTCAAGTGAAGGCGAACCGTTGGAACCCAAGAGTGTCGCAAATGCGTTCACACATCAATGTGGATGTCTTGTCAGGGACATGGTGCCGATAAGCATTCAATATTGGTATAAGCCCAAGGCGGCAAAGGGAGAGCCAGCACAGCCAGAGCCAGAAGAGGGTGCAACAGTCAATTATGTCACCAAGGTCTTGAAAGACAGACTTTGGGATTCCCTCATTCCACATTTCAATCTGCCGGTCACCGAGTCCCTGGAAGAAGCAGAGAAACAGAAGGAGAAAGTCAGGGAGTGGGCTCTCAATAAGATGGCTGCACAGTTCAATAACCACAAGAAGAGGTTATGGAACGCCTATATCAACGCCGATCGACAAGCTCCAGAATTTACTGGTCCCAATGAGTTCCTGCGGGATCACTGGGACGCATTTGTGGAGTACAAGGAGTCAGAGCTGGGTAAGCTAAGGAGTCAAAAAAATCAGTCAAATGCCGCGAAAAAGATATATCACCATAAGTTGGGTCCAGGTGGCTACAAAAGGGCCGAGCCTAAGTGGGATATGCAAGAGGCCGCCCTACGAGAAAAAGGCATCGAACCAGAAATAGAACAATGGCCCAGAAGGTCAAGAAATTGGGCACTTGCCCATGGAGCTGTCTATGATGAGAGAACAGGGAAATTAGTTGAAGAGAAGAAACAAATTGCTGAACCCCTGGGAGCACTTGTCAAGACAATCGCCGAGGTTCAAGAGGGGACGTTCAAGCCGGACAGAGAGAACGACGAGCTGACAAAGGCCCTCGGGAACAAAGAACACACAGGACGAACACGGGGTCTGGGTTCTGCTATTCCGTGGAGGTCTGGGTTCGCCGAAGAGAGCGAGACTTATAGAAGCCGAGAGAGAGCGAAGAAGCGGAAGGCGCAGGAGGAGGCCTCACGGATAGAGAGCATAGAAAGGCAACAGGCTGAGCTGAGAGAGTTGTATTTACTGCAGCAGAAGGCACTGGAGGAATTAAAGTCGCAAGGGGCAACTCAGCATCAGCAACACCTAGAACATGCATCAGGCGACCGATCTCAGCGGAGAAGCAGCGTGGCATCCACGGAGGTACCGATGGTTCACTACCCCGTGGATGATATCACCAAGAAGATAGACTGTGAGCTGCATGTTCCCATGAAGAACATATCGATGAAGGTGGCGGTTGGCTATGTGTTGCCATCTGGACCTGGACAAACCTGGCATGGCCGTGAGATTCGAGCTGGCTATGCTAAGGTCGGGGTGGATGCAATTGAAAGGGGGTATGAGTCCCTCAATCTTGACGTCGCTGGACCTGAAGAGGAGGAAAAACTGGGAGAAGTATTGGGTGGTATAATTCTTTGGGATAAGAAACACATCGTGTTTCCAGGCTTGTCACCAAGGCGGCCACCCTCTCCTCCGAGTCCTCGCAATTCACCACCTCCCAACGACGACAGGGACGACTACCACCATACCCCGAGTCCACATCGATCTCCACCTCAATGTCAGCCGCCTCCGCCACCTCTGCCGCTTCAGCCCACTCGTAAGTCCCAGAGTTATGGCAAGTCCGCTGCTATGTCCACTAGCAATATCTCTCCGAAGAAACGGGCTAAGAAAGCTAAGGCGGTGCCGCCTCCTCCTCTCGAGAAGACTGCTGAAGAAATTGAGGCGGAGGACAGAGCCAAAGTGAAAAGGAAGCTCGCAGCCCTACGCCCGACCCCTACACCGAAGCAGGTATATACTCTGGAACAGAAGGAGTGGGCCTTTGATATGCTTACCCAACCTTCGCAATATGAATTGCGTAAGCCAGATGACTACAAGCGTTGTTTGGATAAGCAGGTAGATGCAAAAAAAAGAAGCTAATAAGACAAGCGCAACTGCAAGAGGGAAAAGAGACGTTGCCCAGCTTGGAGCATAGACCAAAAAATCGATCTCCCCGCTAAAGGTCTTTGCTAGTGATGCTGGTGGGAGTGTTGCTCAACCCAATCCTGCTGACTTTGCTAAAGAAGCTGGTTTGACTCTTTCTCAATTGCTACATGAAGATATCACCCCAAAGGCGCCTATAGCACGGCAATATGAAAAGGGGAAGAGTCTGGTCCCACCTGAGATTGAAGTAAATCTACCAACACAAATGCGAAAATTACATAAGTGGTACCTGCAAGCCGCAAAGGGCACGCAAGATTTTCTCCTTATGAAAATCACAAAGGACCATTTCTTAGGTGAAGACTTGGTGCATATTGAGTTTGATGAATTCTTTCAGCTATTCAATCAAGACGCGCTCGACAAATCTCTCGTCAGTGCCTATGTTCTGTAAGTGATTCATTATTTCTATAAGTCTCTAGCTCAACTCGTTCTTTGCATGTAATTTTCCTCACTACGCTGTTTATTATGCAGAATGAAGAGTATGGAATGTAAGAAAAGGAATGACCTCCAACTTGGATTCATTGATCCAAATCGAGTTAACGGAGCGATGATACAGAGGAAACGCAAGGAGACGGAGGGTATCTTGCTAGAGTTCCTACTTACGCAGGAATACCGAGCTAGAATACTGTTTCCGTACAACATCAGGTGAGTGTTACTATCTTATACACAGTTACTTTTCATTACTCGATGTTATAAGTGTAATTGATGAGTTTATTAACTTATATAATTAAACTTGCACGCAGTTACCACTGGATTTTGCTAAAGATTGAACCTGACTATGGAAAGGTTCAAATCTTTGACTCGATGAATAAACCACTTAATGAATACCAAAGCATCATTGATATGATGGATGGGTAATTTCAATCATTACGGCATTATATCGGTCTCTTTCGTTCATCTATAACTCATCTATTCATTTTGTTTGCTCGGCAGTGTTTGGAAACGGTTTATACGCACAGTTAAAGGTGAATGGAAAAATGAGCTGATTTACCGTCAGATCGAGGTAAGTCGTACGAGCTAGGTCCACACATCCCTTTAATTCTAGTTTGAAATACCATTAAGTATATCAATCTTGATATGTCACTGACTAAAATCTATTCTCGTAAAGTGTGCGAGGCAGCCTTCGGGGACTAATCTATGTACATACTACGCTTGCGAGAACCTTTGTGCGCAGGTCACTGAAGGAATTGATTTTCAAACAGTAAGTAAACAATATACTGATAAATTCATTTTATTGGCATCAATTTTGTTATGATGATTCATATTCATATTATTCTTCTTCTTCGTAGTTCGAAGCAAAGCGGAATCGGCTCTCACCGACTGAACGCATAGTAGGAATTCAAGAGGAAATAGCCGGATTTCTTCTTGACCATGTCATTAACCCAAATGGTGAATTTCATGTCAGTTTCGATTAGACAATGTTTATAATTAAACACAAGTCGTGATCTTATGTGTGTGAACAAGTTATATATATACTTGTATGCATGTATATGCTCGGTGAACCAAATATATTATATATATGTATCGGTTTATATATTATGTTGTAATGCTATATGAATAAGTATATAAGAAAACTTGTTTGAAATGAATCAAACAATTGAATGGAGCAAAATACAAATATACCCTAAACCCTAAACCCCTAAATAACAATTGAAATCCAGAAAAATAAAGAAGCAGCAGACGCTGCCACGTGTGGACACTTTAGTCCCGGTTCGTAACACGAACCGGGACTAAAGATCCTACGCCCACGAGCGTCTGGCCCTTGCCACGTGGTCTCTCTTTAGTCCCGGTTCGTATAGCAACCGGGACTAAAGATTGGGCATCAGTCCCGGTTGGTTAGTCCCGGTTGCGTAACCGGGACTGAAGGCCCAAACGAACCGGGACTGATGCCCTGTTTTCCACTAGTGTAATCTACACACTCAGCAGGTTTCCAGTGTAAATGGCAACAAATTCGGAATCTCTTACTTTCAACGCATCAGCATAGGTGCCAGTCCTTGGATCATAACATTTCAGAAATTCCGTTCCATGCTTGAACAAGATCTTTCCATCATCTAATGCGAGAAAAGGATATACGTAAAACTGAGCAACCTGCGGAGATATGCTGTATTTCTTAACCCAGATAACATTCTGAATATCTGTGAGGAACCACAAGTCCATAGAGACAAAATGATTATTGTGAACTGTTACCAGGCAGCCACCCAATTTGGCTAATGATAACTGCAAAATCAGCTCCATGTAACTGAAGTCCTCGCTATCTTGGACAAACTTGAGCACCTGTGCTGGACCTGGGATACTCTCCATCCACTCTTCTGTCTCGAGGTTGAACAAAGCTATGCTGGCTGGTTCCTCGGTCATCACCGCCGAATAAGAGAAAGAGGTGGAAAAATCAATCAAGAAATATACCACCCCAGCTAGGACCTCACATCTCATCTCATGACTGGTACCGATAGGTGACGGGGGGCTCTGCGTTCTTCTCCATCTTTCATGATTCGTGCCATCAAGGGTGATAACCTCGCAAACCTGCCTGACCCGTCTACCACCAAACCCAGTAACGCGGAGAATTTTGTACTCTCCCGTGGAGGAGACTTGCCCAAAAGCACATGACTCCACTTTGATTCGGGATTCACCCTGCAGCTCGCGCTCCAATTCCTCCGATCGGCACTCGGGCAACTCAAGGGTAGCTCCAGTGGCTGGGTTAAGTACCCAAATGCCCAAAGAATTGTACTGTCTAGTGAAGCAGACGAGGTCGAGATCGGTAGGCAGCACGCGGGTGACATTTTGATTGTTTGAAATAAGCCCAGCGACTCTCCCTTTCACCATAATTTCAATGTTAATCTCAATGCTTGGGATCCGCTTCAGGACAGTGCCAGACAAATCCACAATATCAACACCGGTTCTCTTCTTATTGTTGTAGGCGAGAGCAAGGAGCGGGGACGTATGGCGGGACTTGTGAGCGGCGGCGAAGAGTGGGTTGGAGGTGAGGGCGCGCCACGCTCGGCAGACCGCGCGGAAGCGGCAGAGGTCCTTGGCCGGGAGTAGCAGCAGGATCTCGTACAACACGTCCGGGGGCAGGACGCCTGGGCTGGAGGCGGCGGGACGCAGCTTCGAAGACGACATGGCTGTAGTAACAGATGCGGTGAGCAAGCGAGGCCAGCAAATTGACTACGGACGGGGTCGTTGCTGAGGAGGCGAGAAGGGGTGCTCTACAGATAACTAGATGAATACCCGTGCGTTGCTACGGTGATAAAAAAAGACTAATGATCCAAGATTTTGAATTGTATCAGAAATGAATGCATTGCATGAAAAATAATTATTTATTTACTGTAAAATCACCATCTCATACATAGAATTTATCTCGAGTACATTGATTACAATTTGGATTCAAACATGTTATTCTAACAAATCATAGCTTACAATCTAGATTGAAAAATGGTAACTAATCCTAGATTACAATCCATCGTAAATATATATATAGCAAAATATACGTGTCCCACTCCTACGGGCTGATATATTTTAGTTCAATGTAGGTAGACTTGTGTTGTAGCGACGTGTGGGGTATGAAAATATTTTACATTCTGTCCAAGGTTGAAGCTTTCATCGTAGCACTGTTTTTATTTTCTTTCCAAAAAAATTGGGAGAGACATGGATGGAGAACGTCAGATCATCTTTTTTTTTTTGAACAGGTCAGATCATCACGCTACAAGTTTATACAGCAGGCAAAAGGGCAAGAAAATAACTCCTTAGTTACTCCTAAAAATACTCCTTAGTATTTACGGATCTCAACCTCTAGCAAAATACTACCGCAGACTCAAGATGGGCAGACGAATGGGTCAAGAAAAAAATGATGGTCAAAGGAACTGGCCTGAATTATGTTAGCTAGCAGTGGCACTTCTCTTTATCCAGCTAAATCCCGTCACTCTGTTTCCTAAAAGATAAATACTCTAGCTTGTAATGCACAGCAGGACGTGCTGTCAACAAAGCTCTGTTGATCCTTTCGAGTGTTCAATCCCAAATTCTCCTCTCATCAACAACGAGCCATTAACAGAGCTAGCCAAGCAGATTTCACCGTCGGCGTAGCCCTATCCCCACTCGGGATAGGGCTCGTGCAGATGTCGGCGTGTACTTGTGGAGGCCGCGCGACGCGAGACTATCAGGGCGAGTCCTCCTCACAAATCTCCAACAACGACGCAAGCATGGCTGTCATGAACCAACATCGGAGTTCGAAGTGGAAGAACAAAATATGCATCCCGTTGTTCACCAACTAGACCATGTAGTGTCTCATCATCCTGCAACTACCAGAAAACCAGATCAGGGAATTCCCCTACAAAAAGATCCCCGCTGACCAGCTCACAGCTTCGGTGGCGTCGGGTCTGGGGAAGGCCATAGGCACCGCTCCATACTCCTCCTCCTCCGATTCCCTATCGTTGTCCTCCCCTCACGCTTCATCTCTCGCCGTCCGCGCTCGACCAAGGAGTCCACGGGCAGATATCGACAACGTCTTCCACCAGCGGCCCTCGACAGCATCGAGATCCCCCGATCTCTTCTACCGGGCGCGTGGGTCGCAGGATCTCAAGATGGATGTGGGTTGTGGGCGTGCAGTGTCCCGGCCACCGGCGCGTTAGGATGGTGTGCGGTGGCGAGCGCGGCCTGCCACAACGCACGCGGCCTTGTCACCGCAGAGGACCGCAGGTGGAACACATCCCGGCCAAAATCGATGATATGTAGGACTGCGGGTTGAGTTTCTTATTTATAAGGGGGGTTTCTGCAAAAGTATGGCGACGTACCTACCAACTGATTTGCTTTTTATAGTAGAGATAGCTAAATGCTCGTGCATTGCTACGACCTAAGAAAATGAATTTTTTATATAAAAATAAAATTAATTTCTAGAAACAATAATAATAAAATAGTTAGAGATAAACTCTCGCTCTCATCTACCTTCTCATGTGCCCATCATCCTATATACAAGCTAGACTTTGGGGTTGATTTTCAAATTCTCAAGGGGACAAAGTGTGGACGATATATGCGATGCTACGGGTCAATTTTTGTTAAATAATTTTTACGGTGTACATCCATTATAAATTTACATGAACATTCCAAGTTTTAGAAAAAAATAAACATCATCTAAATTTGCTCAAAATTATTTTTCGTAAAAACGTCTAGCTAGCAGCAAACAACATTAACTGGCTTTGCTCAAACACTTCTTTGGCAAACATCAACTTGTAGCACACAAACGCAGCTAGCAGCAAACAACATTAACTGGCTTTGCTCAAACACTTCTTTGGCAAACATCAACTGGTAGCACACAAACGCAGCTAGCAGCAAAAAAAATCTGTAGCAGTACGACATCTGCAGTTGTGCCGCTTTCGGCTGGGAGAGAAGAAGTGTTCTGTCGTGCTCACCTGCTCGGAGACCGGCTCCCGCGCTCGCTCCGGTAGAAGGTGTAGGCTTCCGTGCGCCGCCATACACGAGGCCGAAGACGCTGAGGCTCTTGCTGTGCTCCAGGTCGACGCACTTCTCCTGTGTATTTCTTCTCACCCCACTCGTTTTGTGAGAGAGGCGTAGAGAGAACATGAATAGATGCGTGTGTTGCCTTGCAAGATCAACAACTTCCAGATGCAGAAAGCAGTGTCATCCATAAGATCGGCAGTGAGCTTTATCCGCAGTTCGTCAATGAACGTGTGAGCTAGCAAATATATAAATCACACACCGCCCGTAGTGGTATTGCTTTATCTAAGGAACGATCCCATACTCTGCCATCGAAGTGTACATAAATAACAGTTCTTTTTGCCTGCGGATCTGCGCGTTTCCTGGCTGCGATTTTTTTATCGCGGGTTTTTTTTTCTCAGGACATAGGACGTACCTACCCACGGATCCAAAAAGGTGAGAGTTTCCGTTTTGTTTTCCAATCTATTGGAGCAGAGTTCAGTCCGGTCTATTGGAGCAGAGTTCGGTTTAGTTTAGCTACCTTTTTTTCAGGCTGGCTCTGGGCGCTGTTTAGCAATCTCCGTCGATAGGTCGATCGATCGGCTGGTCCTGTGCCTGGACGAAAACGTATTGCGTTGGTTGAAAACGTATTTTACGGACACGGACCGGTCCTATTGCAATATTATTAGTAGAGATTCCGGCGGTGGGTAGCGATGTCCGGAGGGCGACGGCGAGTAAGTTGTCACCGGTTTAGGTTTTTTTTTTTTTGAACAGGATAAGGGCGTGTGACGAAGGAATGACAGATGGGCCCCCGACATTCGCCTACCTGGTTTTCGGTCCAGGTGGGGTGTCTCAGGAAAGGCTTTCGAGGCCCGTCAAGGCAGTGTTTCGATGCGGCCCGGGAGTATTACTTGGTGTACAAGCGAAGTTTCGAAGAGTCCAAGCTAGATTAGGTCTCGGTTGATCCGGTCTGTACTTGGCTTGAGAAACAATCCTGAGACCTAGCCTTATCTTATAAAAGGCTGGGAGGGAGGTTTCGAAACCCTAGAATCACTTCCACCCACCTCACGCCGGAGCGCTCGACAACTTAGAGCTCTCTGCTTTTGGCCAGATCCAATCTGCGCCGCCATTGTAACACCATCATCGTCGCCACCATCTCAATACAAAAGTCAGACAAGCAGGACGTAGGCCTTTTACCTTTCGAGGGGGCTGAACCTGGGTAAATCCTCGTGTCCTTCTGCTTTCGTCTGATCGCCGTCGAGTTCGCCAGGTTCCCAATACGCTTCCTAGATCGAAAGCCCTTCGACATGGGCATTACCGGGGATAAACCTCGTCAATTGGCGCCGACCGTGGGGACGACGGGATCTGGATCTACGGATTCGCCGGCTCCATCACCAACCGCAACCAAGATCGGCATCGACACCGCCGTCGGCATCGCTGCGTCGACCAACGACAACACCACTTCCAAGATCGGCATCAACACCGCCGTCGGCATCGCTGCGCCGACCAACGTCGGCACTCCCGTCAAGATCGACGCTACCGTCGGCATCGCTGCGTCGACCAACGACGACACCACTTCCAAGATCGGCATCGACACCATCGCCGGCATCGTTGTGCCGGCCATCGTCCACACCAGCCCGATGGAATTCGAGACTGGCGCCGTCGAATCGACTGTCATCGATGGCATCTCGCCAAGCACCATCAACCTCACCTCGACGATGAGCGCCATCGACCCCGTCCCGAGCGCGGCAAGGGCAGCGCCCGAAGGCTACGACATGGCCTTCGGACTGTTCAATTTCCATGTGGACAGCAATGGAGCAATGGAACTGCTCTCCATCGGCGAATCGGCTCCGCCCGTGGCCGAAGCGACGACACCACCATCCGTCGGGGGTAAACCCTCGGCAAGCGCGTCACTAGCGCCGTCGAAGGAGGAGCTGAGACTGAAGATTTCGACCCCATCAGTAGGGTCGAACGATTTCGAAGATCCGCCTCCATCCCCGACCACTGCATACTGCGTCGACTGCGACGCGTACCACTACATAGGCGCCGGAGATTTCTCACTCCATGAGATCGCCGGCTGTGAAGATCCGCGGGGAGGTACAGCAGCTATCTACCCAACGATATCCGAGTGCGATCGGGCTCTCAACGCCCTCACGCTTCGCACAGCACCCTATGATCCTGACTACGTCGAAGGATTATACTCGGACTACACGTGCTCCGACGACGACGACGATGTCTACCCCGAAGCTAAGGGGAAAATCGGCAATTCGGTGAGCTCTGCCTCGCTATGCGACTCTAACGCATCTAGCGACGGCTATATGGCTGATCATGACTCTGATTTCATGGTCGAAGTCGGACCCTACGTCGAAAGCGACGACGTCTATCCTCCAGCGCTGGGAGAAATCAGCGATGACTCGACCCCGTGGCTCGGGGGCCACTGCATGATGGCGTCGCACAACGAAGGAAAGAACAGCGGCGGTCGAAACCGAGCAGACAGCGGTCGACCAGTGGTCACACATGACCAGATTCGGTTCGCAAGAAGGGTCTATGCGGGCGAATTAAACTTCGGACCCAACCCAAGTCCAAGCGATCTGGCTGCACTCCGATTCGTCGTTCAAGAGCAAAAAGATCAGATCAGCGCTGATAGACGAGTGTTGGAACGACGCAGAGAGGAGGCCGACGCATCCAGCAGAAGGCGGGCAGAAAGATCATCGCACTACTCTTCAAGCGTTCAGCACAGATCAAGATCGCGCACTCAGCAGGGGGCCGATATGCATAATGTCACTCGAAACCTGGAGGCAGAATTCAACGAAGCTGAGTTAATGCCCAAGACCAAGGAAGCAGCAATCATGGCTGCAGCGGCATACATTGCTGCGAATGCGTCTAACGGTGACGAACATATGCGACACCTGCGAAATCTAGCACTCGAAGGAGTAAGGGTGCTGCAAGGCACGCCTGGCTCAGCACATGATGCGACAACAGCAAGAGCCGCTCCACCACCGGAACAGGCTAGGCACCCAGCACCAGCGCCAGCCGTAGCGCCTCGGACGCATGTGGTCGAACCTCTCAATGGAGAGCTTCGGCATGGCCTGGCCCAGCATAGAGTCGACCAAGGGCGAGCGCGACGCGAGGCGGAAGCGTTCGGCGGTCCCAGCGACGGACTCTGCGGGGCAGAATGCTTTAGCCTTTTGATCCGCTCGGCACCATTGCCGAAAGGAATCAAGCTCAGCGACGGCGTAGTCAAGTTCAACGGGCAGCAGGATCCCCGAATTTGGCTAGATGATTTCATGACCGCTGTCAAGATCAGCGTCGGATCCAGAGACAACGCTCTCCAGTTGTTATCACTGCACCTAAAAGATAACGCAAGGGCATGGTTGAATAATCTCGCCCAAGACAGCATTCGCTCCTGGGAAGAGTTTCGGCAAGCGTTTATCGCAAATTTCCGAGGCACCTCACGACGCCCTACGTCGTTCGAAGAGCTTCGCTTATGCGTGCAGAAGACCGGCGAAAACCTGAGGTCATACATATCACGATGGATCAGCCTTCGGAACACGACAGAGAATATCTCGCCCGAAAGGGCCATTGATGCATTTCGGGACGGCTTATTTCGGCGTGACTTCAAGGAGGAACTGGGGCGCTGCAAGCCCAGAACCATCGACCACCTCATGAGTTTGGCGAACGAATGGGCCGATGGCGAGGACTCCATCTCGGCTCCCAGAAGCCGCCGTCGATCAGCAGAACACGATGGCGATGCGAAGGATTAGTTCCATCCCGGATCTCGGAAGAAAGGTCGCCGAAGCCGCTACGACAACACGGAGAACGTAGACATGATAGCAGCTGGCTACGTCCACGAAGACCGCGACGACAATCGCGACTTACCACGACGAGGAAATACTTACTACGGCAGCAGCAGCCGTGACTCGAAACCCAGCAAGGAGTGGCGTCGCCGGCAGCCACAGCTGTCGGCAGAAGAGATGCTCGACAGCGGATGCCCAAGGCACACGTACCTCGACAAGGACGGAGTACGAAAACCTGCACACCTCCTCATCGAGTGCAGGGAATTCCTTCGCCTCAACCGAGCACTTCAGGAGAGGATGAATGTCGAGCAACCAGTGGCAGGGGCGATAGCCTACAACGCTCCACCGCCACCACCGAATCCACCAGCAAATGTCGTACAGCAAAGCCATCAGGCCGCTACGATCCAGAAAGCCGAGCAGCGACAGCCGGCCAACGAGGAAGAAGAGTTCCCGCCTCCAAGAGGTCTCGTGCCCATGATTCAGAGGGGGCGCCCGACGAACAAAGTTCGGCGGAAACGCGCGAGAGAAGTATTCCACGCCGAGCACGCGCCACCAGCTACTCCCGAATATCTGAATTGGTCCGAACACCCGATTGGTTTCGACCGGTCAGACCACCCACCGAAGATCCCACGCCCAGGACACCATGCTCTGGTTCTCGAGGCGCAAATAGGGGGTTTCACCTCGAAAAAGGTGTTCATGGACAGAGGCAGCAGCCTGAACCTAATCTACGCAGACACACTGCGAAAGATCAAGATTCCACTCAACAATCTCCTGCCAACGGAGACTTCCTTCCACGGAATCGTCCCGGGAAAGCCAACGTATCCATTGGGGGCGATACACCTCGACGTCATCTTCGGCACTAAAGCAAACTTCAGAAAGGAGAAGATCGAATTCGAGGTGGTCGACTGGCCCTCGCAGTACCATGCCATCCTCGGGCGACCAGCGTTCGCCCGATTCATGGCCGTACCCCACTACGCCTACCTCAAGTTACGGATGCCCGCAAATAGAGGACCACTGACGATCAGCGGCAGCTTTGCGCGGTCAGAAAACTGCGACAAGGACTTCAACGACATGTCCCAGACTTTCGGAGTGCACGAGGAATTGCACCACATTCGAGAAGCCACTGTCATGGACATCGACCCACCGGCGCAGCAGAATGCCCCAGAGTTGTCTTTCGATGCCACCAAAGACACCCGAGAACACCAGATCCACCCGACTGATCCAACCAAGACGGCGCGGGTGTCGAACTCCCTCTCCCCCGCATAGGAAAGCGCGCTCGTCTAGTTCCTCCGTGAGCACTGGAGGATGTTCGCCTGGTGTCCAGCAGACATGCCAGGCATCCCCAGGGAACTCGCCGAGCACGAGCTTAAAATATTCCCCAACGCGAAACCGGTCAAGCAGTCTATGCGACGGTACAATCCAGAGAAGGCCAAGTCGATGGGCGAAGAAATCAATCGCCTCCTTGAAGCTAAGTTCATCAGAGAGATCAAGGAAGCCACATGGCTCTCGCCACCGGTCATGGTGGAAAAGAAGGACACCAAGATCTACAGGATGTGCATCGACTTCACAGCTCTAAACAAACACTGCCCGAAGGACTACTTCCCTTTGCCCCGAATCGACCAGATTGTTGATTCCACGGCAGGATGCGAGCGCCTCTCGTTCCTCGACGCCTACTCTGGATATAACCAGATACGGCTAAAGGTAGAAGACGAAGACAAGACGGCGTTCATCACCCTGCACGGGGTATACTGCTACATGACGATGCCTTTCGGGCTCAAGAACGCCGGAGCTACGTATCAGCGGTGTATGCAAGCATGCTTGAAGGAGCAAATCGGACGCAACGTCGAGGTCTACGTCGACGACATTGTCATCAAGACATCAAAAGCAGATACCTTGCTCGACGACCTTCGAGAAACCTTCGCCAACCTCGACAGATACAGCATCAAGCTCAACCCGAAGAAATGCTCTTTCGGGGTACCCACTGGTCAACTGCTGGGCTATTTGATCTCCGAGAGAGGAATCGAAGGCAACCCAGAGAAGATAAAGGCCATCATCAGCATGCACCCCCCGAAGACGCTTCGACATGTCCAGCAGTTGACAGGTCGACTCGCAACGCTTAGCCGCTTCATCAGCAAGCTTGGCGAAAAAGCACTGCCCTTGTATCGACTGCTCAGAAAAACAGACAACTTCGCGTGGACCGAAGAGGCGCAAGCCGCCTTCGACGACCTCAAGCGACGACTATCGACCTCGCCAGTTCTCGTTACACCTCGAGAAAAAGAGCCAATGTTGCTGTACATTGCGGCTACAAATCAAGTTGTCAGCTCAGTGCTTGTGGTTGAACGCGCAGAGGAAGGCAAAGAGCACGGTGTTCAGAGGCCCGTGTACTACTTAAGCGAAGTCCTGTCGCCAACCAAGCAAAGATACCCCCATTATCAGAAGTTGGCATACGCCATCTACATGACGGGGAAGAAACTGCCGCACTATTTCGAGTGCCACTCCATCATAGTAGTGGCTTCGAACCCAGTCTCCAGCATCCTCAACAACCCAAACGCTACAGGGCGTGTGTCGCTATGGGGAGTCACGCTAGGACCCTGGGAGATTACGTACCAGCGCCAGTCCGCAATCAAGTCACAGGTCCTACCGGATTTCATAGCCAAATGGACAGAAGCCCAGATGCCCGAACTACCAGACCTTTCGAACAGCTGGACCATCTTTGTCGACGGGTCCAAGCGGGTTTCGGGGGCAGGAGCAGGAGTTATCCTGGTATCACCACAAGGAGACAGGATGCGCTACGTCCTCCGCATGCGTTTCCCGAATCCCTCCAACAACGAGGCAGAATACGAAGCCGTCCTTCACGGTATGCGCATGGCGAAGGCCTGCGGGGCAACCCGCATCAAGATTCATGGAGACTCGAACCTCATCGCTCAGCAAGTCATGAAGGAGTGCGACGCAACTTGCGCGAACATGATCGCATATCGCGCCATGTACGACAAGCTCGAAGGCGAATTCGAGGGCTGTGAAGTAACACACATCGGCAGGGAAAGCAACGAGGAGGCAGATAACCTGGCCAATGTCGGCTCAAGATGCCTCCCAATACCGCCAGGTGTTTTCTTCGAGGAGATATTCGAACGCTCCGTCAAGATCAAACCCACACCTGACCCGGCGTTAACAACACGTCTGGGGGCTCGGACAACCGACACCGCCCCAGCGGCAGGAGCAGCAGACCTCCCGAAGGATGCAGCCGCGGTCATGCTTGTCGAAGCAATATGGACAAAGCCGTACTTGGCGTTCCTGACGAGGGGCGAACTACCAGAAGACCCCATCCACCGCCGACAAATCATGCGGCGCTCTAAGGCCTTCACGATAATCAACGGGGAACTCTACAAGCGAAGCACTTCGGGGGTGCTCCAGCGGTGCATAGCGCAGGAAGATGGAATCGCCCTCCTCCGAGAAATCCATGAGGGAACCTGCGGTCATCACGCCTGCAGCCGAACACTCGTAGCGAAGGCCTTTCAGTCTGGATTCTACTGGCTATCCGCCCTCTACGACGCCAGGAACATCGTCCAGCACTGCGAAGCGTGTCAGATGTTCGCCACCAAGCCGCACGCGCCGGCATCGGAACTGCACACCATCCCTGTGGCATGGCCCTTTGCACAATGGGGGCTCGACCAAGTGGGGCCTCTCCCCAAATCATCTCGAGGAGGGCATACGTACTTGCTCGTCGCTGTGGACAAGTTCTCCAAGTGGATAGAAGCTACCCCGGTCACCAACCAAGAGGCGACCACGGCAGTCAAGTTTTTCGAGTCCATCGTCTATCGGTACGGCGTCCCGAACAGCATCATCACCGACAACGGCACCAACTTCACTTCGGGCGAATTCCAGGGCTTCGCTAATGACCTCGGCATCAAGCTCAAGTACGCTTCGGTAGCACACCCCAAGTCCAACGGCCAGGTCGAAAAGGCCAATGGACTCGTCTGCGGAGGCTTGAAGAAGCGACTGCTTCGACCCCTCAAGCGCGCAGCAGGCGCCTGGGTCGAGGAACTGCCTTCGGTGCTATGGAGCCTGCGAACAACGCCCAACTCCTCGACAGGCTACACACCCTTCTTCTTGCTCTTCGGAGCAGAAGCCGTGCTGCCCACGGACGTGCGCTACAGCGCGCCCCGCGTCGCCGCCTACGTCGAGGAAGACGCGGACAAGGCGTTAGCAGACGCCCAAGACCTGCTGGACGAAGCTCGAGACGTCGCCCTCGTTCGATCGGCGGTCTATCAGCAGAGCCTCTGCAATTACCACAGCAGACGGGTACGCGGACGCTCTTTCGAGCCAGGAGACCTTGTGCTCCGACTCAAGCAAACAAGCACGTCGAAGCTGGAGCCACCATGGGAAGGCCCGTACCTCATCCACGAGGTCATCCCAGGAGGAGCGTATCGCCTACGCAACCCAAAGACGGGGAAAGACGTTGACAACCCGTGGAACGCCGCGCAGCTGCGCCGCTTCTACCCTTAGCTAACAAAGCTGTCTCCTCTACCCCCTCTACTATGTAATCAGGCGTCGGCAGCAGTCCGCGCCCAACATTGTGCCTTCGGCACCAAGCAATAAAATTCAAGTTCCTCACTTCATGAGTCAACATATTCACATATTCGCCCACGCTCGGGGGCTCAGCCTTTCGACCCATGCTCGAGGGCTTCGACCCACGCTCGGGGGCTCAGTCCTTCGACCTACGTTCGGGGGCTTCACCTACGTTCGGGGGCTCAGTCCTTCGACCCACGCTCGGGGGCTCAGCCTTTCGACCCACGCTCGGGGGCTTCGACCCACGCTCGGGGGCTCAGCCTTTCGACCCACGCTCGGGGGCTTCGACCCACGCTCGGGGGCTCAGTCCTTCGACCTACGTTCGGGGGCTTCACCTACGCTCGGGGGCTCAGTCCTTCGACCCACGCTCGGGGGCTCAGCCTTTCGACCCACGCTCGGGGGCTTCGACCCACGCTCGGGGGCTCAGTCCTTCGACCTACGTTCGGGGGCTTCGCCTACGCTCGGGGGCTCAGTCCTTCGACCCACGCTCGGGGGCTTCGCCTACGCTCGGGGGCTCAGTCCTTCGACCCACGCTCGGGGGCTTCGCCTACGCTCGGGGGCTCAGTCCTTCGACCCACGCTCGGGGGCTTCGCCTACGCTCGGGGGCTCAGTCCTTCGACCCACGCTCGGGGGCTTCGCCTACGCTCGGGGGCTCAGTCCTTCGACCCACGCTCGGGGGCTTCGCCTACGCTCGGGGGCTCAGTCCTTCGACCCACGCTCGGGGGCTTCGCCTACGCTCGGGGGCTCAGTCCTTCGACCCACGCTCGGGGGCTTCGCCCACGCTCGGGGGCTCAGTCCTTCGACCCACGCTCGGGGGCTTCATCTACGCTCGGGGGCTCAGTCCTTCGACCCACGCTCGGGGGCTCAGTCCTTCGACCCACGCTCGGGGGCTTCATCTACGCTCGGGGGTTCAGTCCTTCGACCCGCGCTCGGGGGCTTCGCCCATGCTCGGGGCCTCGACATCTCGGCCCATACTTGGGAATTGCGCTCTCTAATCCTGAATTCGAGCACTGCGTTGTCTTCGACCTACGCCCATGGATTTTCGTCTTCCCAACCTACGCCCGAAAGCTACGCCTTTTCGGCTACAGATGAAGAAGATATATATATATACAGACTGAAGGTACAAACACAGCCACAAGGCCAGGTCATGGCGCCGCAGCGCCTTGGTTCGCCCTCTGCCGATCACTTTCGACAACAATTTGTCGAGCGATACAGTCAGCGGTACTTCTACAAGCAGCATAATGGGGCTCCATGTTGTAGCGGCCACTGGGCGACGGAGGAGGTGTCTTCAGAAGCTCAAGGTCGACTTCAGGGTAGTGAGCATGCACGAAAGCAAGTGCGACTACAGCCCCGCTGCGCAGGTGCGCCCGGACAAAGGAATGTATGGCGTTGCCGTTCTCGAATCGATCAAGCAGCGCCGGCAAACCTTCGGGCTGATCGTTTAGAGGAAACATCGCCTGGTGCACCAGCGCGAGGGCACCTCGGCTCGTCTCAGCCAACGCGCCAGCCTGAGCAATCCTATCTTGTAGAAGTGTCAGCTTCATGGCTTTCGATCGATCAGCCCAAAAGTTATCGGCAACAGAGTTGGCATGATTCTGGGCAGCAACAATATGCGCATCTACGCGCCGAGCTTCGGCTGCACTATCAAGGCACACATCTGCGAAAAGAGACCGAAGATCAAAACCTGCACATCTAAGTCAATGCACAGCGAAAGAAGTTCAGAGACTCACACTTCAGGGATTTTCCAAGATTTTCTATCTCCTCGAGAAGAAATTTCTCGCAGTCTGCGGCATGCGACGCTTTCGATAGAGAGACGTCGACCCTGGCAGTAACCATCTTCAGTTGCCGCTGTGTATTTTGGAGTTGGTCGCGCAACGATCGAATTAGCGACAATTCGCCTGAGGAAGGTGCTCTTCGTTCGACGGCACCAGAAGTACTGCTCGCCGTTTCGTACGAAACAGGCCAAGCACCAGCACTCAGGGAAGGATCCTGCACGAGAAACCAGTCATCACACACAAGCATTGGCAACCAGATGACAAGACGATTAACATGATAGCAGAACAAGTTTTACAGCAGAAAGGAGTTCTAATCGGGGTCACAGCCCTCGATGCGGGACAACCAAATCTAATTACAGATGCGTACTAAGCATCACCGACTCTACACTGAACTACCGGCCCTGCTAGACGGTGCGCCGGATGCTTCACGCTTCCGTGCCTTCGCCGCTGCATGCTTCTCGTTCCTTTCGGCCAGGAAGCTCGTCATTCGGGCGGCTAGATCACGAGCACGGGCAACGTAACCCTTGGCGGATTTGTCGCGCCCGTCCTTGTCTTTCGGGTACGTACCCGTGATCTTGTCAGCATCGAACTCCACGTTGTGCATCATCATCATGGAGAAGACAGACGTGGAGCCGATAGTTACCTGACGACGAACCACGGCAAATAACGGGTCTTCGCCGTCCGCCTTCACCGCCAGAGCTTCGAGAATCCCCGCCATTGTATCACTTGTCGAGTCGGGTACAGACGTATCCCGAACACGAACAAGCGTTGACCGCACTCGTCCTAGGAGGTTGACAACCTCTCGACTCAGGCGTTCGGCGAGGCCGACACTGGATTCGATTCCAGAGGGCTCCTTCATAGCTCCGGCATCCAATTCGGCAGCATCTACAAACAAAGAACAACCTGCCAAGTCAAGATAGGGCGGTGCAGCACACAAGTTAACCCAGGCAGAGCTCGAAGAACTCACCGCGCAAAGCATCAAGCGAAGTTTGCAGGCGTTGGTGCAGCTCTCCTTCTCGGGCTTCGGCGTCCAGGCGGCTTTTATCCGCGCGCTCCTTAGCTTCGGACGATTCGCCCTTCAGTCGGGCGATTTCGTCGTTCAGCTCGGCGACCTTATCCTTCAAACCCGAATTCTCAGTGGTAAGATTGTCCAGCTGAGTTTTCAGGGAAGTCTTATCAGTAGCAGCTTGGGCCCCAATCCCTAGTCAATAGAAGAAGATGTTCAACAACAAAAGCATCATGTCATACGCAAAGGCGAACTGTACAAGGAAGGTGGCATTACTCACTTCGAGTTTCGTCGAGCTTCTCAGACAGCCTACGATTCTCTTCCTCTAAGGCGAGGAAGCTCCTGCAAACCTTTGACAGGTCCCTAACAACGGGCTAAAGAAAGTCGGGCGACAAATTAACCTTCGAATCATGTTTCGGAGGGCAAGCCCAAGTGTGAACACTTTGACTCACCCTCGGGGGCTACTAATGGTCAAATACGCGAAGTGCAAGTCGAAAGTCTTTGGACTTACATGGTTGCTAGGACCGGAAGGCCCGCCGGACGAGGAGACAAGCACGAATTCTTGTTCCGTCGCCTTCTTCTTGGAAGAGGTCGAAGGCTTCGTCGGAGCAACTTCGGGGGCGACAATATCAGCGACCTTCTCCTGTGAGTCTGCCGTTTGCTCAAGGGCGTCGTCATGAGGTCGAACCTGGTATCGATCTTGATCCCCCGGACCAGTCGACGTTCCCTCGGTGGAAGATCTGAAGCAATCATCAGCGTTAGAATCGGACAACCAAATCAAAATAAGACCACGAGTTACACGAAAGAAGAACTTACGATGCGTCGATCCCGAACTTCGGAAGGACCTTTTTCTCTGTTCGAGGAGGAGGACGGCAGTTCAAAGGCGAGGCAGGGATGGCGCTGTTGTCGTCATCCCCTGAAGAAAAGTGAATGTCGTCAAGGTCTTCCGAATCCTCGACAACGTCCGCAACTCGTTGTCTCTTCGGAGCCCTCGGTGGCGATGGAGCAGCGGAGGCCGACCCTTCAGGCACCTCGGCGAAGTCACGCCCCGGATATTCGCCCATCTCTGGCTGGGGCGGATAGCATCGGGCTATGTTTATCACCTACATAATGAGAAAGACTGCATTCGACACTGGACGATCCGGCTAAGAAACGAAGAAAGCATTCGAATAAAAGCATAATCATACCTCGGTGCGGGGAAAGGCTTTGCTGAAGGCCACTGCACCGAAGACCTTCGGCACAGGATCCTTCTTCTTAATGTTGGTGACGGCGCGTACGCACTCGTCGATTTCGGCTTCGTGCAGCTCATCCTGAGAGATGCGAGTCGAGTCCCGGCGATCGCTGTAATCCCACATGCAGTGGGCTCGAGCAGCGAGCGGCTGGATTCGGCGCTCGATGAAGGTTCGGATGAGTTGGATTCCCGAAAGTTCCTTCTTCGGAGTAGCTCGAAGCTGTTGGATCTTCTCCATCAGCGGCTCTGTAATCTTCAACTCCTCGTCCGAAAGGTCGTGCCTCCAGGAGACGCGAGGTCGAAGAACGCCGGTGGGATGGAATTCCTCAAGTCCGAAGTTTTCGCCGTCGGAGGATTTGTCCTTGGCGTAATACCACTTCGTCCTCCACCCGGGGTTGTTTTCGGGTGTTTGGAGGTTGAAATACTCGACGTCTGGGCGCACTTGGACGCCGAAACCGCCGGTCTGATAGGGCAGAGGGTGCCGAATCACGAAGATTCGGCGCCACAGTGCCCAGTGGGGTTCGATCCCCAGGAAGCACTCACAAAGCGTGATAAAACACGCAATGTGAAGAACAGAGTTGGGATTCAGGTCATGGAGCTGAATCCCGTAAGCAAAGAGAAGGCCACGGAGAAAAGGATGCGGGGGGAAAGACAGACCCCGCAGCAAAAAGGCGATGAAGATTACCCGGAAACCGAGGGGTGGCCGGGGAATGATCTCCGGGCCGGCGGCGAGCGATTCTGCCGGCGCATTCTTCAGCAGGCCCATCTTCTCGGCCTGGGTCAGCTCCTTGTTGCCAACCTTGGATTGGACCCAGCGGCCAACGCCGGAGCCTTCAGCATCGGCCGTCTTGGCCTTCTTGGCGGCGGCAGTGGCGCCGGCGGCTGTGGAGCTCCTCTTGCCCATGGTCAGGGCGCAGCAAAGATCGCGGAAATGGAGATGGAAAGGAAGAGCTACAAGGATGCTGCGCGAGGAAGAAGACGATGGCGGCGGAGTGGGATAGACTGTTACCCTGCCACCGTTATTTATTCTAGCTCTAGAGATCTATGTCAGATCTCAACCGTCCATGGCGAAGTGGAAACGGCCGGGTTGATCCGACCGTCCACGTGTCAGCACGCGAGCACCGCGGCGTCCACTATGCACGGTAGTCAAGGAAACCGCGCCGGTTATTTCTCACCCACGCGCGGGACGTGCGGTCAAACTCTGTCAACGACCGCGATGCACGGCTTGAGGGCCCACCACACGTCTTGTCCTGGCAGGCTCAGGCCCGTCCTGCAGAAGATGAGGTGACGACTCGATACAGTGTGTCGTCAGCGCTGACGCGTTCCCTAGGGTAAAATGCTGTCTTTTCGACTCAAGGGGTAGAAACTGGCAAAGGCTCTTTCGAGTCCCAAAGGTATGTACCCCTTGCACTCAGATGATCTCTCGATCGGGTTTCTTTCGAGGTCTTCTGTGCTTTTCTCTTTTGTGCCATTCGAATGAGCATTGAGTTTCTCGACGACTCTGTCTTTCGTTCTTTTGGGGGAATTTTCCGGTCCCTCGAATTATTTCTTTCGGGCCAGCAGTGCCTTCGACATATTCGAGTCAGGGCTCCGGTCCCTCGAATTACTTCTTTCGGGCCAGCAGCGCCTTCGACATATTCGAGTCAGGGCTCCGGTCCCTCGAATTACTTCTTTCGGGCCAGCAACGCCTTCGACATATTCGAGTCAGGGCTCCGGTCCCTCGAATTACTTCTTTCGGGCCAGCAGTGCCTTCGACATATTCGAGTCAGGGCTCCGGTCCCTCGAATTACTTCTTTCGGGCCAGCAGTGCCTTCGACATATTCGAGTCAGGGCTCCGGTCCCTCGAATTACTTCTTTCGGGCCAGTGGCGCCTTCGACATATTCGAGTCAGGGCTCCGGTCCCTCGAATTACTTCTTTCGGGCCAGCAGCGCCTTCGACATATTCGAGTCAGGGCTCCGGTCCCTCGAATTACTTCTTTCGGGCCAGCGGCGCCTTCGACATATTCGAGGTTGGACTTCGGCCCCTCGAGCTACTTCTATCAGGCCAGCAGTGCTCTCGAAATATTCGAGGCAGGGCTTCGATCTTTCGAGCTATTTCTTTCTACCCAATAACACTTTTAGAGATTCGGGTTCGAGTTTCGGACCTTTGAATCATCTTGTTCTAACCTGTCTTTCGGGCTATCAACGCTCCTCAATCAACATGCCCGAATTTTGGTCGCCATATACCAGTTCGGATGCCGTATGTCAAATACGAAGGTAAGTCCACGATTTGCAACATCGAATGGCCCGGTATTCGTATCAAACGCGCTCTGCCGGAAATTTTCCATACCTACGGTATGAAGCTTGCACCGATGGACGCATCGGATGCCTCACAGTGAACTGGGCTCCGACCTGGTAAGTCCGACGCGGCTCGGGTCGGAGTAGCACCAGCCCACATGGGTTCGAGTCGGGGGACTCGAATCTGAGTAAGCTAACCGAATGTCTTTGCAGCAATGCAATTAACTGAGACCCGGCGTGAGTCTCAGGCCGGTTATGCGCATCCCTCTGCAAACCCAACTTAACGCTTTCGAGGCTCTACATGAGAGTGGCTTGAAAATCACGTATCGAAACGAGCATATTATTCGAATGACCCCTGTACATTTGCAGCTTTGCAGGCCAAGTGCTCATGTCGGGTGCGGCTGGGAAGACTTTCGGGAGGAGTCCCTGCCATAGTCTTCGGCTATCCCAGGCACTCGGGGGCTACTGACGAAGGAATGACAGATGGGCCCCCGACATTCGCCTACCTGGTTTTCGGTCCAGGTGGGGTGTCTCAGGAAAGGCTTTCGAGGCCCGTCAAGGCAGTGTTTCGATGCGGCCCGGGAGTATTACTTGGTGTACAAGCGAAGTTTCGAAGAGTCCAAGCTAGATTAGGTCTCGGTTGATCCGGTCTGTACTTGGCTTGAGAAACAATCCTGAGACCTAGCCTTATCTTATAAAAGGCTGGGAGGGAGGTTTCGAAACCCTAGAATCACTTCCACCCACCTCACGCCGGAGCGCTCGACAACTTAGAGCTCTCTGCTTTTGGCCAGATCCAATCTGCGCCGCCATTGTAACACCATCATCGTCGCCACCATCTCAATACAAAAGTCAGACAAGCAGGACGTAGGCCTTTTACCTTTCGAGGGGGCTGAACCTGGGTAAATCCTCGTGTCCTTCTGCTTTCGTCTGATCGCCGTCGAGTTCGCCAGGTTCCCAATACGCTTCCTAGATCGAAAGCCCTTCGACATGGGCATTGCCGGGGATAAACCTCGTCAGCGTGGAAGGCCCCAGATATTTCATTACCAAACACGTGGCGGGTACAAATTACAGAAACCACCTTGTAACATTCTAGCCCTAGGAAAAGACCAAACTAGAGATAAGGCCGTTTCTTTTACAAAAAGCACCCCGGAACTAAAGATGTTGATGCACATAGGTCCCTAGGCACCGCCGCCACCATTCGCCGGCGTCCTCGAGGCGTCACCGCCGAGGAGCGAGGGCCAGCTGCTCGGGAGCCCCCTTCCGGCGATGATCAGCAGCCACGGTCCCCCTCTTCTCCACGGGGAACGGATCACTTCGTGGTGGAGAGGGTTCGAGCACCCGCAGCTGGATCGAAGAGAGGCCTCCTCACTGGAGGTTGTAATCCCGCCGCCTTGCCGGCAGAAATTCGCGACGACGCAAGAGCCGTCAGCGTGGTTGAGCTCATTAGGAGTAAATTTTCCCCTTTCTTCTCCTTTGCCGTCGAGCACCAACAGATTGTCGTCTCTTCCCGAACCACCATGGCCGGTAAGAGGAGGAAATCGACACCGAACGCAGCCACAACATCGGAGATTCAGCTGCTTATTGAAGAAGTCTTCGACGGCCTTGAAGCCCTCGCCGAACCACCCCCGCGGTGGCTTAGGAGAGCTCGTTGCCGGCGACCGTCTGGCACCGCAGCAAAGTGCCAGCACGAGGAGACTTCGAAGAAGGAGAGGAAGGCCCTTATTTAGGGAGAAGCCGAGCGTTCTTCTCCATCCACACCACCGCTCCTGCCACCGGAGCAGCATGCCGAGGAAGAAGGACGCCGGAAAGTTTCCGATCTGGGCCGCCTGAACCAGAAACCTCCTCCGGGCATCTCGCCCAAACACGGCATCAAGCCGGCAACAACCAACACTAAAACTAGATCCTAGACTACTGAAGCCGGTACCTCCCCTTTGCCAGCTCCAGAGGGCAACGCCGCTGGAGGAGACGCCGGATCGGCCCGGGTGGTGGCGGTTGACTCTCAACGGGTTTAGGGTTTGGGACTTGGCAAAATTAAGGCGCTCCCAGTATCATGGGCCGGACTGGGCCTAAGAGTAGAACCCACATATCCTTGAAATCTCAGAACCGGCCCTGGCCCGGGGCGAAACTGGAGCCCGAGGCCCATAGTACATAAATAATAATGTGAATATACGTATATACAAAACTGCAAACACATATTTAATGTGCATCCAGAAGTAATATTCAGATCGACTGTTTATACATATAAATTTAGTGTTTCTCGTTACATTCTAGATGTTAAGTCACAAAAGGTCTCTTTGAGTCAAATTTGACCTAAAGATTTTATCATTTTAACCCTTTAGATTTTTCCTCTTGAAATTGTTTGATTTACTATCGGATTATAAAATTTATTTGTGGTATTTCACATTCTATTTCAAAGGAAAAATAACAAGAACTCCATGGCGTTTGCAGTCATGCATAAACTACCATGATTTTCAAAATCTGTACAATTTTATTCCTAAATTTGCTCTTCAGAAATCTTACCGACCAAATAGGGTTCCAAAAATGAAAGCAGTCCAACCTGAAATAACCCTTAAGGCCTTAACAAGCGACACTGAGAAACCAAATTAGTCGAGGCCATTTCCCAAGAAACGTGAACGCAAATAAACCACCAATGAATCCTATTACTACGTACTCCAATGCCCCGACCTTTCCATTCCATCCCTCTTGTGCAAGGACGGACGTCCAAACAGCATACCGCCAGCTTCGGCAGATCATGTTGAATTATTAGAGAGGGGAGGAAGGATGTGCACTGATCGGAGAGCGCCGCTATCCATGGATTCTTTCTAGCGCCGTCGTGCGAATACACTCGAGGCTAGAGCTATGGAGCCGTTGAGGCCATGATCCGGCGATCTTTATTTTTTGGTCCATCCGTTCTGGGGATGCTCACATCTCGGAGACTCGGTGTGGAAACAACTGAGCGTGCGTCAAGGCCTCCTACCCGTCTTCCCCCCATCAGCATAGGCCTGCGTTCGAGCTCTATCATCTTGGCCCAGTCCCAACGTATGGTACAGAGCACACCTGAAGGGCCACCTTGGTTTCATGGGCCCAGGGCGCCCGCGCCCGCTCGCCCTGCCTCATCACCGGGCCTGAATTGGTGCCTTCGTCGCCTCCTCAGCTCTCGCTGCTCCCCCATCTCCCATCGCCAGCATGTTGGGGAAGGCGTAGCCTTCTGCCATCATTGCGGGCAAGCGGAAGCTGCAAGGCTCTCAAAAAGGACACAGATAGGGTTGACGCTCGCTCTGGCGACGGCGGCCTCTAGGGTTTGAACTTTTCTGTGATCGTGATCTCCCTCACGTTCACCAACCTTTCCCTCTCCCAGTATCGTGTATCCTTGTGTGTCTCTCGACGTAGTCCCTGTGACAAGGCGGAGGGCCAGGATGTCGAGCTCGCTGGAGGGAGCCGGAACAACTTTGCCGGATCCGACCGATTCAACCTCGAATTCGGATCGATCGGGCAAGGGCAAGGCTAAGGAATCTGCGGAGGGCAAGGCAGCCGGATCTGAGGATGTCTCGGAGATGATGGGGCGCTTGCAGCTTACACAGCAAGAGGCGGCGGCGGTGATTCTAGATGATGAACATGACGAAGATCTGATCAATCCAGAGTGGGCGATCGTGGGTAAGGTCTTGGCACCAAACACTCTCCATGTCAACACGATCGCTGCTGCTCTCCGTCCAGCCTGGGGAAACCCAAAGGGTCTGGTCATTAATTCGGCCGGCCCTAATATCTTTGTGGCAGAATTTGGATCAAAAGCTGACAAGGATCGTATCATGGATGGATCTATTTGGACTGTGAGTCGTAGAGCAGTGTTGCTGAAGGATTTTAATGCCGATCTCCGTCCTATGGATATGGTCTTTGATCGGCTTATAGTCTGGGCGAGAATTGAGAATCTTCCATTCAGGCTGATGAACTCAGAACGGGGCTGGGAGATAGCTGGGAGGATTGGCAAAGTGTTGAGGATTGAAGCTGATTCTCAAGGAAGGTGCTGGGGGAATTACATGCGTGTTCAAGTTGCTGTTGACATTGAAAACCCCCTGATGAGAGGTGTTACGGTGCAATCCGCTCGACGGCAAGTGACGGAGTGGTACACTGTAGTGTATGAGCGGCTGCCGCTCTTCTGTTCGCATTGCGGCCTGATTAAGCATTCCACTCTGGAGTGCCGAACGCCCGCAGATAGAGAAAGTGATGGAAGGCTACCATATTCTCCAGATCGGCTATGTGCACAAGATGATCGGAAGAAAAACTCAACTAGTAGTCGATCCGAGGGAAGTTCCTTTTCATCGTCCAAGAATCATGGTGAACATGGGAGGCATGCAGAAGCTGTGGGCTCACAGAAACGCCAAAATTTCCATGATAACCGCTCTGGGAAAGATGATGTTTCATCCCCCAACAATATTAGTCAGATGAAGGCAAATCCTGGTAAGGGGCCGGGGTGCCAGCTCGTTGTGAATGGGAACCAGAGAAATAAGAAGAATGTTTCTGGACAGAAACGAAAACATTTCATTTATCTACCGAAGAACACGACCACACCGTTGCTACTTCTTGAAGGGCCTTCGGCTGGGCAATCTACCGGAGTAGTTGAAATCCCTGCAGTTACTAATATTATTGACTCGGAGCAGGAGGAAGTGGCTAGTGACAATAGTGTTGATGCAAACAAAAAGATGAGGAAAGGATCGGCGGATCAGGCGGGAGCTGTGGAACAGCCCCGCCGTACGCAATGAGTCTTTTGGCGTGGAACTGTCGTGGTCTGGGGTCGGACGCGACAGTCGGGGAGCTTCGATGGTTAGTGAAGACATTTCGACCCTCCCTCCTCTTTTTATCCGAGACGAAGATGAGGGAAGATAAAGTCCGGAGGTTTATGTGGTCCTTGGGCTACAATTGTTCCTTTGCTGTTAGCAGTATGGGATTGAGTGGGGGTTTGGCCCTCTTCTGGTCATCGACAATTACGGTGGATGTGAAGACCTATAATGCGAGATGTATTGATGCTCATGTCAGTGTCGATGGATCACCAAAATGGCGTGTGACATGTGTCTATGGTGAACCAAAGAGGGAGATGCGTCATGAGTTTTTTGATTTTATGCGTTTTCTTCGCTCACAGTGGACTGGACCGTGGTTGTGTTGCGGCGACTTCAATGAAGTTTTGTCACATGATGAATATTTTGGGCCCCGAGATAGAACAGACAGACAGATCTCTCTCTTCAGGAGCTGTCTTGAAGACTGCAATCTTAGAGATATGGGTTTTTCTGGGCCTAAGATGACATGGAGCAATAAGCAAGGGGATGGTAATTTAGTCCGTATTAGACTTGATCGGGCAGTGTGCAACGGAGAGTTTTCTACTATGTTTGATGATGCTACGGTGGAGAATATAATCACGTCCTCATCGGATCACTATGCTGTACATGTTACGTGGGCAAATGACAATATTTGCAGGACTAGTACTCCAATCCAGCGTGGATTCCGTTTTGAGGCTATGTGGCTGCGTGCGCCAGACTACCAAGAGGCGGTGGAGCAGGCATGGCGGGGCAGTAGGGAAGGTTCCTCTTCCCTTCGAGCTACATGGTCGACGCTGAAATCTGTCGCGGTGTCGCTGCAGAGTTGGAGCAGACAGTCTTTTGGTTCAGTGCGCAGGAATATTCAGAAGTTAGAAACTAGACTGAAAAGGATACGTGAATCAGTGGTGTCCCAGACCAGTGTTGAGGAGGAACGACAGGTCGAGAGACAACTTTGTGAGCTGTTCGAGCGAGAGGAGGTGATGGCTCGACAACGGTCTCGTGTGGATTGATTGCGGGAAGGGGATCGGAATACCGCTTTTTTCCATGCTCGTGCATCTGCTCGCAAACGTACAAATAAGATCCGACACCTAAAGCGACCGGATGGCTCAAAATGTGATAAGCAAGATGAAATCAAAGGCATGGTACATAATTTTTATGAGCAGCTCTTTTCATCTGAACCTTGTTCTAGAATTGATGATGTACTTGACTCCATCCCGCCTAGAGTAACACCAGATATGAATGAGGATCTTATTAAACCTTATTCAGATGGTGAGATCAAGGCTGCCCTTTTTCAAATGGGTCCGACTAAAGCGCCAGGGCCGGATGGCTTCCCGGCACTTTTCTATCAAACTCATTGGGACTTCTTCCAAGCGGAAATCTGCAATGCTGTGAGATGTTTCTTGGAAGGTGGGGAGATCCTGGAGGGGCTGTGTGACTCGGTTATAGTTCTTATTCCCAAAGTGGCACACCCGGACCTCCTGTCAAATTTCTGCCCGATAAGTTTATGCAATGTACTTTACAAAATAGCATCTAAAGTGTTGGCCAACAGATTGAAGGTGTTACTCCCAGATATCATCTCTGAATGTCAAAGTGCCTTTGTCCCCGGCCGTCTTATTTCTGATAATGCCTTGGTGGCATATGAGTGCTTGCATACTATTCGTAAACAACAGTCCAAGCAGCCGTATTTTGCGTTGAAAATTGATATGATGAAGACCTATGACCGTGTGGAATGGTCTTATCTCCATGGTTGTTTGGAAAAACTTGGATTTAACCCGGTATGGATCAACTCGATTATGCGGCGTGTCACGTCTGTTCGTTATGCAGTACGTGTCAACGGAGACCTCACAATGCCGGTGATCCCTTCTCGAGGCATTCGTCAAGGTGACCCAATCAATCCATATTTATTCCTTTTATACACTGAGGGTCTTTCTTGTTTGTTGAATGCCAGGCAGAATAGTGGTGCTTTGATTGGCATCAGGAATGGGAGATATGGCCCAACTATCTCTCACCTACTTTTCGCAGATGATAGTATATTCTTTGCAAAGAGTGATCCAGCTAGTGTTGATGCTTTAAAGGAGACTTTGAATACTTATTGTGCGGGCTCTGGGCAAAGGATTAATCTGCAAAAATCATCGGTGTTCTTTGGTTCCCACTGTAGTGCGATCATTAGATCATCTGTTATGACAAAACTAGAGGTGCAGAACGAGGCATTACAGGAGTCCTATCTTGGTATGCCCACGCATGTGGGGAGATCGCCTACCAGCACCTTTAGGTTCTTGCCAGATCGTATGTGGAATAAAGCAAATGGGTATACAGAGCGTCCTATGTCAAGGGCTGCGAAAGAGACACTTCTGAAATCTGTAGTACAGGCGATCCCAACCCATGTTATGAATTGTTTCGAACTCCCAG
Source organism: Dactylis glomerata (assembly GCA_007115705.1). Lineage (NCBI taxonomy): Eukaryota > Viridiplantae > Streptophyta > Magnoliopsida > Poales > Poaceae > Dactylis > Dactylis glomerata. The sequence goes on from QXEO01000170.1 coordinate 4,381,068, forward strand.
TTGGTTCTTGTGACAATATGAGAGGTACAATCTCAAATTCGTGGTGGGGAGTGGAGAATGGAAAAAAGAAAATGCACTGGCGCTCTTGGGAGTGGCTTACAACACCGAAATCACTTGGCGGCATGGGCTTTCGTGATATGTCTCTTTTCAATCAAGCTTTGCTCGGCAAGCAGTGTTGGCGGCTATTGACTGTCCCGGATTCGTTGTGTGCTAGGGTCCTAAAAGGAAGATACTACCGAAATGGCAGCTTCTGGTCAGCTTCATGTCCGAGAACGGCTTCATATACTTGGAGAAGCCTAATGTTTGGGAAAGACCTTCTTGCTAGGGGCATCCGCTGGGGTGTGGGAAACGGGTCAGCAATTCAAATCACCAAGGATAATTGGATCCCTGACACCCCTGCTTATTTGGTGAAACCTATTATTTCACTAACTGAAGGACTAACTGTGGATTCATTGTTAAATAGTGAGTCCACTGGTTGGAATGAGGACCGGCTGCATCAAGTTTTCCAGGAAGATATTGTGCGCAAGATTCTATCTATTCCGATCAGCTTGCATGGGGGGGAGGATTTTGTATCCTGGCCCTATACAAAAACCGGATGCTACTCAGTGAGGTCCGCTTATAATTTGGCACGTACAGAGCAGTTCTACTGTGCCAGAAGTAATCCTAGCAAGGGTTCAACTTCACGCCAAGGGGAGGAGGAGAAGGGATGGAAACGTATATGGGCAGTCAACGCACCACAAAAGATGAAAATTATCTTATGGAGATTTGCCCATGATTGTCTTGCGACTGGTTTTCAACTTAGTCGAAGGCATATACCAGCATCAGATACCTGCATTTTTTGCAACCGGATGGAACGAGTTGAACATACCTTCCTCTTTTGTCCCTATGCCGATGAGGTTTGGGAGGCCATCAAGGATTGCTACGACATTCATCTCCAACGTCGTTTTTTCCTATCACCTCGCCAATGGCTGTTTGATATGCTTGAGAGATGTACTGATATTCAGGCCACAGCCATCACTTTGACATTCTGGCATTTATGGGAGGCAAGGAATGATGCAAGGAATAATGAGGGAACTATACACCCTAGGCGAATTGTCGAGAAGATCAAGGCATATGTGGATATGGTGGTTCAACATTGCTTCAAGGAGCCCCGTGCTTCCCGGCGTGAGTCAGTTTCATCACCACCTCGATGGACTCCGCCGCCAGCCGGCACTACTTTGATGAATGTCGACGCTGCTATTTTTGCTTCTTCTCGGCGGATGGGTATTGGTGCTGTGATGCTGGACCATCAAGGTAAATGTTTATCTGGATTCAGTGAACATATTAAAGAAGTCACATCACCAGAAGTGGCGGAGGCTTTAGCTGTCAGGCGATCGCTCACCTTTGCTCAGACTGAGGGTCACCATAACCTGATCGTGGCTTCTGACTGTTTGTCCTTAATTCAGAGGCTGCATGATCATGCAATGGATCGCTCGGCTTTGGGTGCAGTTGTTGAAGATATCAAGCGGACAGCTTTGAGTTTTCAGTCTTGCAGTTTCAAGCATATTCCTCGAAGTTTGAATAGTGCGGCTCACCATTTAGCACGTTCTACTGAACTCTCTAATTTTTCTAGTTTCCATGGTGTGGTTCCGGAGTCTATCCGGCTGTTTTTGTGTACTGATGTTAAGGTTTAAATAAAGAGCCGTGCTTTCCCTCTCAAAAAAAAGGACACAGATGTCGCCTAGATGGAGGTGTATATGCGATTTAAAACTTTTACGATAGACTTAAACAAATATGAAATAAAATTAATGTTTAATTTGTCAAGTGCGCAAAACCTAAATAAAGTAGGCTTACCAATGTACACCAACAACTTATGCTAAACAAAATAAGCAACATATGATAGCAAAAATATATAACTTCAAGCATGAAGGCTATCACAAAGTAAATTGCATAAGTAAAGGAGGTGGGATATAGAAATAACCGGGATACACAGAGACAACGATGTATCTCGAAGTTCACACCCTTGCGGATTCTAATCTCCGTTGAAGTGGTGTGGAGGCACAAGACTCCCCAAACGCTACGGAGACTCGAGCATTCCCACCAAGATGGAAGACCTAGTCCACTATGGGACCTTGAGGGCGGTCACCGAACCCGTATAAGCTTAGGGCAATCTCCACAACTTAATTGGAGACTCCATACTCTCCAAATACAGTCACGTTTAAAAGTTTGTATTCTGGCCACAATGCTTTGCCAATAAAAGATGAGCCAGCCTTTGGTCCTGCCTTAAGGATATCACCGGATAGATAGTATTTGGCTTGTAATACTTGGGCACATAAGGAGTTTGGCGAATCAATTAATCTCCATATCTGTTTTGCAGAGCCGAAATGTTACGAGAGTCTAAGGCTGAAACATAGGCGATTGGATCTCGTGCCTCCCGTCGGCGCCGCCGTAGATCACCTCGTCTTTGTGGCCTTTGAGCCATGGAGGCGCGGTGGATCTTGGCCCTCATCGGTGGGAGGGCTCCGTCCCCTGTTTTGAGGGCTTCGTTCTTTATTTTTAGGGTCAAGGTTTATAGGGGCGGCGCTTGGGTGGTGGTGGCGGTGCATCGTGCAATAAGGTCTCCCCGGCTTCAACCCCATCTCAACAGCAACGTTGAGAGGCTTGTGAGAGTGGTGTGGTCTTCGAGGATTTCATCTAGCTATGGGATCTTTGGATCGTCAAGGAGCTTCATCGGCAGTTCTTTCTTCTTCTTCGTTTTCGGGACGGATGCGGTCTTCTTGACCCGTTCGGCGACTTCCCATCCGCAACCAACAACGCCAGACCGACTCAGGGAGAAGCGGCAGCGGCGCGCCAATGACACGGTCTGGAGATGAAGATAAAGGGTTTTCAAAGATCTCATTGTGATTTTCGTTTTTCTTAAGATGCTTTATACTATTTTAATGCTAGGATCTTATTTGTAAAAAATTAAAATTAAAAGAGTGGAGATCGCCGAAGCCCATAACTATGCAATAGGACTAGTTGGGTCCATCTCCTACTCCCCACTCCCAGTCCTATGCAAATCCCCCGTGCTACAGGCTAGTAGTCCAAACTCCAAACACTCCAAACCCTTCCAGTGTGGACTGATGGAACCCTGACCTGACCTCGCCGCCGCCCGTCCGCTCGCACCAGCACCACGACGACGGCGCTCCCGTCGTGGTATGCTCCCTTTCGCCTATGTCCGCTGCGAATCGATTCGACCCCCGCACCCCCATATCGTAATCGAGCACCCATGTAAAGCTCTCGTGGTACTATTTGCAGATCGAGCATTGGCGACCTCAGCAGTGGCGTCGGACAAGCTGCCGCCCTTGGCATCCAGCTTCAGCGTGCTGCCCACCGAAACGCTCGTCGATATCCTTCTGCGCTTCCCCGCCAAGGATGTGTGCCGCCTCCGCGCCGTCTGCCCCTCGTGGCGCTCGCTCACCTCCGACCCGCTCTTCGTCAAAGCCCACGCGGCCCGCCACAAGGGCCCGCTCCTCGCCACCACTTTCGTCGACGGCGAGTCTTGCGGCGTCAGCATCGTGGATCTGTTGTCCGGCGACGTCATCAAGCGGATACGCACCAGCGACAGGGGCCTGAGAGTGCAGCGCACGAACCTCGACCATGTTTGCCTCGTTGGCCGGCGAAACCCTTTGCCTGTGCCTGTCACCGTGCTCAACCCGGCCACAGGTGCTATCATCAGCTCGTCCCACCATATCTCGGATATGTACAAGTTTTTGCTGAGAAGAAAACTATCAATGGACTCGTGCGCATTTGGGAAAGTCCCCTCCACAGGAGTGTACAAGGCGCTCCGCTTCCTTCAAGTTTGCCCTCCTGTTTATTGGAACCAGCTATGCGAGGTGATGACCCTTGATGATAGCGGGCAGGCACAGTGGAGGGCAATACAAGGACCTCCAAGTCCTGTCTTTTCTGATAACAAGATGAAAAGTGTGGTCATAGATGGGGTTGTGTATTTCTTGTTCGATTTTTCGCACCGCCATCGCAAATATTTGGAGGTGGCTATCAAGCCAGCCAGCATAGCTGCATTCAATCTCGAGACGGAGGAATGGATGGCAAACATTGATGGTCCGGAACCAGTTATGAAGTTTTATGGGGATGATGATGGTATGCTGCCTCTCTTTGATGACCCTGAAACAGTGGAGCTTCTCTTGATAACCAATTTAAATGGTTCATTAGTCATAGTGCAAGCTGTACATGGTAGTTTTATGGAGCTCTGGTTTCTGACGGATTTTGAGAAAGGCCTTTGGGTTAAGAAGTACAGCATTCGTCAGTACAGAAGGGTTGATCTTTGTAGTTATCCTTTGCTGGTGTTAGATGATGAGAGGATTGTCTTCATAATCCAGTTAACTGGGCAACTACAGGTTTATGATCCCAAAACAGAAACTTACACTGATATGTGGCAGCTGGAAGATTACAAGTCTGTTGGTATTTACACTGGAAATCTGCTGACTTAAGAGGCTGGTTTACTGTTGAGGTGAGCACGGTATTTGTAGACACATGTTTCTTGTATATGGTATTATATTGATAACTGATAACTATCGCCACTACTGGAACCTTAAAATGAACTAAGCCTGTTTAAAACGCCATTTAAATATTTAATACCCTCCCCTTTTTCCCTTTTTGTTAAATTTGACCTGGTAAATTTGCTGCCTGCAGTTCTATAGCTTGTGCCTCTCCTTGTGGACAATAAAAACTAATAATATCTAGTTCGGTGTTAGTCAGATCAATAACTTTGGCACTAGACAGGATAGCTGCTAGCTTTTTTGACTGTAAGGATAGCTGCTGGTCAGTACCTCACTGGTCTATCAAGGTGTCTTTAAAGGATATACTGCCATCATAGGGAAGAAACTGGAAAATATGTCTTTTTAGGTTGATGATCTTTAATTTTACTGAGATTATTTTAATTCTCAAGGCCTATCTGGTAATTTTGCTTCTCAGGTCCTATTTAGCAATCTTCATAGGATTGTGATATCCTACTTAGTCGAACTGCTTCTAAACGTCTTGTCAATTTTTGTGGTAGTTTTGGGTGTAATCTTCTGAAATGGAGTCTAAAATAAAACAACGTATTAGATGTATCATCCATGTTGCAAGTGCACTGTTTTCATTTTCGTATTTTAGGAGTTGGTTAGATTATTATAAGCTGACAACTTATGCACAACAGCTTTATTAAATATGTTCAGTGTATCTTATTTGTGCTGCATAAATTCCTATATCCTCCATGTGTCGCTTGCTTCACTGCTGTTAATTTGATGTCTTTTATATATGCTCTTTGCCCTTCCAGGCCAAGCATTTCACAATTTGCATTATCCAAAGAGGCTCTGCTTCTTCTCCTTACGACGATTTTGCTGGGGATATTTTCTTGATGATTCCAGTTTGCTAGTTGAGTTCCCTTGTCAGGAATCTTGGTACTGTTATATAGAAGATGTGCTTTGGCATGTATCGACCTATGCCATCTTCCTGAAGGACTCTTCATCAGTCCTGTATTGTACTGTCGTTTTTTACTTCTTCTCTTAGAAAGCAAGACTATCAATCAGTTTGGCTCTGTGACTCTAATTTCAATTACATCATCTAAGATTTTTAATTACATCACTCTTGAGGTTAAAGCTGATCTAACCTATAGGCAAGATGCAGTTGAACAAGAAAACTTCATAGAGGGCGGTCACAGAAGACAACCCCTGTGGCGACTTTGTCCCTATGTCGAACCACCACCCCCACCCCTCCGCTTGGTACTGTATTTTTAGGGATCTGTGGGGATTATTTTCAGCAAACATTAAGTTCCTACTTATCACTAAAAGCATGTTTGGTTTGGTGTATCGGGCTATAATACACTACCCTACCTCGTGGATCGAGGATTGAGGTTTTATGGGTTGGGTGAAGGTTGAAGTTCACTCAATCCCTTTGGAGTTTTTATCCCTACTACCCCCAAAACCTCTAGTAGTACCAAACAAGTTTAGTTGGCCTACGTTCTCCAAAATCAGACGTGGATCCCTTGTTCTTCATCTTTCCCTTAGAAACGTTCGGGGGATCTTCCTTGAAACAGGCATTCGCTCCGCTTTATAAATAAAACAACAACATCCATATAAGGTTCACCAACAAGTTATAGTACGAGAAACCAAAATTGCTTGGGCAACAACACAAACATGCCCAACATAAAACAAAAAGACGAGTGCTCACAACCTGTCGGCATGGTGAGATGGCGGGCCGCCTCCTGCAGGGCCGTAGCATGCCATCCACCCCGCCTCCTGCAGGCCGTAGCATGCCATCCACCCACTCTTTGTCCTGATGTCTACACAACGGGTATCATAGCTGCAAGGAAGCCAACATTTTGAACACCGAGTCAGAGGCACGTCGAGGGAATACTTTCTCAATAACTATCTTATTACGCGTAGTCCATAAGATCCAAGACATCGCGGCGAACATGAACCAAAAGAGGCGGCGTCTTGTCCCAGTTCGGTCCGCCTGGGTTTCTAGGAACTCGCCAAGGTCTCGGGCCTGCCATGCAGGACCTAGGGCCTCCTGGACAAAGCTCCACAAAAACCGGGCTGCGGGACAGGTGAACATTATGTGGGTTCCCGACTCGGGGATCCCGCATAATGGACACAACCCGTCCCCCGGCCCATGTCTCTTGGCCACCTCGACCCCTGAAGGCAAACGATCTCGTAGCAATTGCCATACAAAGATCTTTGTTTTCATGTCCTACTTTGGTCCTTTGAGATAACGAATCACTCTCAGATTGTGGAATTTATGAGATTGCCTAGCATGGTTGTTGGTGGCATCTTTGGGGCAGCTTCGTCTTCTATGTCGACATCCTTGGGTGGGCACTCGATAAGGATTCCACCTGCGACACCACTCCACCGCCTCCTACATCGGGTGCTCCTATTCAACGCTTGTTGCGGGCGTGAGTGAGGTGCCACACGCATGTAAGCGGCCCAATGCCTAAACATGTCATCATCTTCCTTGCCTCCTTGCAGGTCACCTCTCCTTGTTCGCCGCCGCCACCGTCGGTAGCAATCTTGCTCCCGTCACCCGCGCCCGGCGCCACCATTGCACCCCTTGGCACCCTACCCTCCTCAAATCTTCGCCTTCACTCGTCCTTCGTGACCGTCGACCATCCCTCTAAACCCCTATCCCCTCCTTCTTCGTTACCGACGAGCCATACCCTAACCCTATGTCACGCGCTGACGAGCCAAACCCTAAGTCACCGGCGTAGCACACATGCACCCCAACCCAAGTTTGAGAGCTCTACTGATGCCTCGATCCATCCTCACGGGCTTCTTCTCCGCCACAGCTCCCTCTGGTCACATCAGCGTCGTCGGCACCCATTTGATTCATCGGTGGCATGGAAGAAAGTACATTGTGGGCGACGCTAACCGGTCCATGGCCCATCTCGTTGTCCCTGTGCAGCACCCCATGTACTTGAGGCAGTGGCTACTTGAGGTAGTGGCAGATAAGCATATGTGAATTTGGCATTGCTTTCTGCAGTATAGCGGGATCTCACAATGACGTCAATGAACTGTAGTGCTCGAATGTGTTCTTGAGGCTTGTTGAAGACCATTCTCCCCCGGTGAACTATGTGATCAATGTCCATGTGACAAGGGTATAGCTAATAGAGCCCGTTATCTTTGTACCCCTGAGGCCCGTTAAGATAGGCCCAGTCATAGACATAGTCAAAATACGATATCACCTCGTATACGGACACTGTAATTTGTATTGAACCCGACCAGATCCTTGAGACCTGGCCACCTATATATAGGGGCCAGGAGAGGCCGGCCAGGGAGAGATTGAGATTGAGCTAATTGAGTACCACGCCTATTCTCGATACACGCATAATCATGCCTTGTTTGACTGACCTCTATCTTCGAGTTCATCCGACGCCCTCTTCCCCTGATCCTAAGTCCTTCATCTAGGATATTTGTCGAGTTAACCCTTGTCAATTAGCGCCGACCGTGGGGACTCTAGGTGTTGGAATCATGAATTTGACGGCTTTTTCACTTCTAGCCAATAGCAACTCGAAAGTCGATGGAAACCAGATATCCTTCAAGACCGTAGATTTTCAACTTCATCCACCAACCCTTACTCCAGTCTTCGCAAGCCTGGATCAGGAGATGGATCTGACGATCGGAAGCCTGAACTTTCGCGTCGAATCTCTGGGTTCGATTCGCCTCTCAGATTCGACGAAACCAGATCCATCGGCAAGAAAAACCACGACAATCGCAATGTCAAAATCATCGGTAGGCTCCTCCAGCGAGGTAAACTCGTCGGTCAGCTTTGCAACAACGTAAAACATAGGAGGAACAATTGAAGAACTCGACGAAACCATGGATAACCTCGACTTAGGAGATCAATTAGAAGACTTCATGATCTGCTGCGACGACATCTCAGAAAAGTCCACGGATACATGGAAAACAGGATTGGAGCTTCATGAGGATAATCAAACTACTTTCTCAAGCTGCAGCAGCAAGTTCGACAACCAGTATCAAGTACTCGCAATCGTAGGAGATAACTCAGAAGAATTCGATGACAACAACAACCCGGTACTAAACCCAGCAAATATAACAAGAGGAGCAAATCATGTGGCGGAAGGCGACACCACAGACTCTGGCAAACAGAGCAAAAATTTGACTATCAGCCGAGGAGTGGAACACAATCAAAGCAGTCGTGGAGCACGGTGTAGCTATACCGACAGATGCAAGTAAAAATGTACTTTTAGGGTATCATTATGCCTTGCGAAAGCAATCAAGACAACTGGCAAAAGAGAGAAGTGAAATACAAAAAAGGAAGGACTCAGCAATTGCAGCAAGCGCAGTCTTTCACACAGCACGCAGCAACGCATCACATACGGACAACAGAAGGCACCACAGGCACGGATCAAGAGTTGAAAATCTTGAGCACTCAAATTGGCGAAACCTCTCTAGAAATCTCGACTCATCTTTCCTATCGGTCGATGAGCAAGGCAATATTATACCAAAAACACCCGAAGCAGCACTTGTGGCAGCACAAACATATCTATACACCACGCGGCCAAGCCCAGAGGATCCAAGAGAGCATATGCGTCGAGCAGCACTACAAGGATTGAGATTGGTAGGTAACAAATTAACAGCAAAAGACGAAGAGGCATATCGCAACAAAGGTACACACACGCCTAGATCACCACGTTGTCACAACAGTCCTCGGCACAGGAGTAGTAGCCAACGATCTAGGTCATCATCGCCAAAATACTACAAAAGCCCAAGGCATGGAGGAACCCAAAGGTCCAGGACTCCCACTAGGGCATATGACTACGAAGACGATGAAAAAGAGATGGGAGCATCGTGCTTTACTCATAGAGTTCGCACTACACCAGTACCCAAAGGTTTCAAACTACCCCATGATCAGCAAAAAATACGATGGATCCTAGGAGCCACAATCATGGATCTCAGATTATTTGCAGGCATTCAGAATACTTGGAGGATCAAAGGAAATAGCAATGCAAAGTCTACAACTCCACCTCACCGGCGCAGCTCGGTCATGGTTGAGTAAGTTGGAAAGAGAGACAATCGGAAGCTGGGAAGAGCTCACAAAGCAATTCACGAGCAACTTCAAGTCAACATACAAACGGCCAGCATCAATAGAAGAAGTTAAAGCCTGTGTACAACAGTGCAATGAGACACTTAGGTCGTACATTCAAAGGTGGAGCATCATCAAAAATTCTACAGTCGAAGTTTCAGATGAGCGAGCAATCGACGCCTTTACACTTGGGTTACGAAAAGGAGACTTAGTCAAAGAAATGGGCAGGATTAAACCAAGGACAATTTCGGAGCTAATGGACATAGCAAATAGATTCGCGGATGGCAAAGACGCGTGTAATAACAAGAGGACGCGATCGCCAGAAGACGATAGGGGAAATAGATACAACAGTCAAAGGAGAAGATCCCGCAACTATGACAACTACGGCTCCCACAGCCAAGTAGCCGCAGGATACGAAGACAATAATTATCAAGGAGATGACCGGAGGAACTCAGGATACCGCAGCTACGGTAGGGAAGACTCCAGCAATAACAAAAGATTCCAGTCCAAGGGATCCAGGGAATACAATCCATCACCAGACGATATGCTAAACGGACCATGCCATATAGACTTCGCATTCGTTGATGGGAAAAGAGTGTCCAGACACGCAATGAAAGACTGCAAAAGTTTCTGAAACTTCAGGAGGCAGCTGGAAATAAGAAAGCCGAAGCAAGAAGGCAAGTCTATGAGGGAAACGCAAACAACATACCTTCACCAAACCAGCAAGCAAACAACAAAGCAGTGCAAGGCCAAAATCAACCAAGTCATGGAAACGACAATGAAGGAGGGTATATCCAATCTAAAGGGCACATCACAGCAATGATACAACCCGTCTCAAAGTCGAATAAAGAGGAAAAGAGCATATCTCGCCAAGTCAACTTAGCAGTAACATCGCCTCCAGTAACTACAGAATACTTACACTGGTCCGAGCAACCCATAGAATTCAACAGAGAAAATCACCCCATAATAGTACCTCGGCCAGGAAACGCGCCTCTGGTACTCAAAGCTCAGATTGGAGGGTACGACGTAGAATGGGTATTCATGGATGCAGGAAGTGGAATAAACCTGAGATACGCAAAAACACTTTGAGCAATGCATATATCACTGGAGTTCCTGAAACCAACAGACTGCTAATCGTACCAAGAAGTGCCAACTACCCATTGGGTCAAATAGCACTCGATGTGTGCTTCGGCAACCGCCAGAACTATAGAAGAGAGAAGCTCGACTTGGAAGTCATGGACTGGCCCTCTCAATATCACGCGATCCTCGGGCGACCTGCATTTTCGCGATTCATGGCAGTACCTCACTATACCTACCTAGTACTCAATATGCCAGGACCAAGGGGAATCATCATATTAAAGGGAAGCTTAAAACTCTCAGATCTATGCGACAAGGAATTCCACAAGATGGCGCAAAACATTGGCATGACATCCACCTATGGACAACACAAGGATAAAACATGAAGCGCGACTAAAGACACTACAAAACAACTCGAAGAACATCCGACGGAGCCAGAAGCAAAGAAACTGCGAGTACGGTCATTGGACCCAAAGGAAGCTACAACATAGGAGGAGAAGACCTCTACAATATAGACAAAAAGCACTACAAAAAGCTGGTAGGAAAGTAGAATAGGAAAAATAAGGCTATTGAGCCACGAGTTATAATAGGGCAATGCCCTCTAGACCCAGAACACAGGTCACTGGCCGGGTCTCTTGGGACATTCCATGTATCTTTACATTCAGCATAATAAAAAGACAAGTTCCTCCTTTTCGAGTTTACAAGTCTTTGTGCAAAATTCAACAGGCAAATTAAAAAAATGCTACACTGCAGAATTGCGGCAAACGCACGAACAAACACAAATAGCGCCTTGAGCACAAGTTTTTGACAACAGCATCAGAATAAATAAAAAACTCTCGCATTTATAAAGAATACACATTACAGTCATATATTACAACTCCGCTTGATCTAAACATCAACACGGAGCGGGTTCAAGTAATGGTATTCGCGGAAAAAGCTAGCATCAGCTTCAAGTAACCTACCAATAATTCTTCTCGCCGGTTGAAGTGTGGCGTCCATATGGACTCGCAGCGCCGTAGATCCTTTGGAAGGAGGCAAAATCAGGGACATGGTACTATAATTAAGTCTTGGGTGCCACTTCCGTATCTAGCCAAGAGCGAAATTGGCACCAGCCACCAAGTTAAGCTCTATCAAGCGATGGACGCGTCGGCTCGTCCTGAAAACGTCGAGTAGCTGCCCAAAATTCTCTGGTGGAGGATTCCGGGAAAGCATAACAGAATACATGGTTGTCAAAGATTTTTGGCAACCATCGACTGACTCTCCGATATGCTGAGCACGATCTTGCAGAAGAACGATGGCGCTACGACGCCGCGGATCAATCCAAAAGGTGTTGGTATCCGATGATGCCCTCTCAAGAGCCGTAATCCGCTCAGAAACCCGATGATTCTCATCGACGGGGTTTAAGCAAGCACCTGGAGAGTAAAAAAGTTATAACATGAAAAATCACAGGAACACAACAAAAAGCACAAGGGGCTTCAAGGAACTCACATTGCAGCTGCTCGCAAGCCGATTCAATAATCCCAATAAGGAAAGAATTGCACTCCTCAAGGTGAAGGATCTTGGCCATTAGGCCAGACACCTGGCTCTCAAGCGAAGACGCCCGCTTCATCAAGCCAAAAGATCTCCCAGCCTGATCTACAACAGCTTTCGCTTGGCGCTTTAGCAGCGACAATCACCTTCAAGATCAGAAATCCTCGACAAGTGCTCAGCACAGCGGCAAGCAGAGCGTAGAGCAGATGGAATTCCAGAATTTGACCTGGTAGCGGGCGGCGAGTTACAGTCAAAATTCGGCGATCCACCACCATAATTAGGCTGGAAGAAAATGAACAAGACAAAATAACTCAAAGACGAACCATGCTGGAAGTGGCAATTCATAGCACGAAGTATTTACCAAGCATTGAGTTCTCCGATCGAATATCGGCACAAAACAATAGAAGTGAATTACAACAAAAGGAAGGCTAAAATCTATGGAGGCAGGCTAAAAATCTACGCCACCTCGGTAGCAGGATCCGTGGTAGGAGAAGGCGCAGACGCATCAGCAGCAGGGGCACTAGAAGAAGGCACCGAAGACCCAGTTGCAGTAGTCGAGGAAGCTGCCGGAGGGAGGATAAGGGACACCAGCTTGGGTGCGGACTCCTTTGCCTTCTTGAAAAACTCCGTCATCTCAACCAAAGGGACGGTGTAGGAGGCACCAACCTTTTCCCAATCCACTTCTTTAACATGTGATTGGGAGAGGGCAATCGCCCCTTCGACACCTCGTTTCACTAACATGCGCTTCATCGCACGGACAGGATCTTCGATGGTGTCGAAGGCTGCGACTAGCTTCCGTAGATTGTCGCCTGGCATCTCATTTCTCTTCTTTGACCAGAACCCGACAAACATACGGATCAAAACATGGCGAGTCAGCTGGAGGACATTCTGAACAAGCTTCCAGTTTGATTCCAGCATGTCCACTGCAGCCAGTTGGGGATCTTCAGAATTTGGATGCCGAAGTCTCCAAGATTCTCCAATTTTCTCTGCTGCACCATAGAGACACAAACAAAACAAGTAAACACATATCAGCAAGTGAAAGCCTAAGTAAGTATCCAAAAAGGAGGGATACAACACTTACTACCAACAGAGATGGAGATCTTGTCAAGTCGCTCAGCTATGGACTGCTCCCGCTTGGCTTGCTTCTGATTAGCATCAGCCAGTGCTTTTTCAGCTTTCTTAGCCCTAGTTTCCGCTGACTTGGCTGCCCTCTCAGCAGAAACCTTGGCAGCATTTGCACTACTTAGGGCTTCTGTGGAAGCCTTAAGATCGGCTTCCAAAACTGATATGCGCGCATTAGCCGTGGCCAAGGCAACTACAACAAAGGAGACGATATCAGCAATCATGAGAAGTATGAGTACAAGTAATGAAAAGAAATCAAACAGAAGGAAAAAAGAAGGGTACAAACAAAACCTTGGGATGCATCAGCAGTCTCCTGAATCTTGACACATTCAGCGCCAAGAGAAATAAACCTCTGCATCAAAGGCTGTAGAGCGCGAATCATGTAAGAATTTCAGAGTTCAAGAAAAAACAAAGTCGATTATATGGAGCAATACTCACATGTTCAGAGGAAGAAGATGGCTGATGAACCTCAAGAGAAGCCGCCGTCGTTGCTGCCTTTTTCTGACGCTTCAGAGGTTGTGCAGTAAAAAAAATTTGGAAGAACTGCTGATAGTTTGGCCACCATAGTTTCTTCCTGCAACGTACTTGAAGAATAGCCAAAGCAGCACAGAGAGGAACTACAGTGGCATCCTTCTTCAGGTTCTCATCATCACTAGAAGAGACATTATTTGACATCAAAAGGACGAGAAGAACCGTAGATAAAAATGCTTGGATAAAGAAGGCGGAGTAAACTTACGAGTCGAGCAACTCAAACATCTGAAGTTCGGCTTCCCTGGCAGCAATAGGCTCCTTTGACACATTTTTTTGGAATGGAGGTACTCGAGGAAGTCAAGTCATCGGTGCGCTTCCTCTTTTTCTCCAGACCTCCTTCTTCGGAGTTGGTAGGGGGAGGAGACGTAGTAGAGCCATTCTCCTCCAGAGATCCTTCGACTTCATCTCCGTCCTGGTGTTCGCCAGCCTCGGGGGCTTCAAAACTAACAGGAGCAGGATCAGCCTCGATTGGTCCTTCCTCGGGTAGATGAGGTCGAGAAACCAAAAACTGGTGGTCCAACAAAGAGCATTCAAAAAACAACGTCAGTAAGCAACGCACAATGCAAGAAGATAAACGATATAAGTCAACATTTTTGAGTTATACATACCTCAGGCAAGGGGTGATTAGAGTCGAAAAAGCAGCTGTGCAGGCTGGGATCTCCATCTGTGCAGTCAGAGTAGTCAGCGACCTAACCAGCTTGTCGAGATCCTTTTTCTCTTTGTACTGGTCTGACACTAGAGAAGGATCGGTCAAACCAGAGTAATACCACAACTTAGAAGATCGATACTGAAGGGGTTGAATGCGTCTCTGAAGGAAGAACACCATAAGTTGCGTCCCTATCAGTCCGCCCCCCGCTGCGCTCTTAAGTCCCTGAATACGACTCAACAAAGGTTTGATGACTTCGACTTCGGCTTCTGAAGGAGGAGCATCCCATGTCGTCAGCTTTGCCAGATTTTGGTTGGCATAAAAAGGAGGAAAACCATACTGATCAGAGGCAACAGCCTTCTAGTCCTTGATATAGAACCATTTTTGCCTCCAGCCTTGCACCAAGGCAGCCATGTTGAACTCCAAGTAATGCGATTTAGATCACATAGATACAACAGCTCCCCCCAGCTCAGGATTTTTGTCCAAAGAAACGCTAGGGCGGAGGCAAAAAGGAATTTCCTAAGGACCTAGTGTGGATCAATTCCAAGAAAGGATTCGCAAAGAGTGATAAAACAAGCAATGTGCAGAATTGAATTCGGCGTGAGCTGATGGAGCTGCACGTCGTAGACAAAGAGAAGCCCACGAAGAAATTTGTGGGCAGGGAGAGAAAGGTTACGAAGGAGAAAGGCGAGAAACATCACCCGGTATCCCTTCGGAGGCTTTGGAACACGCTCCTCGCCGGGGAAGATGACCGACGCCGCTGCCGGAAGAAAGCCCTCCTTTTTTGCCTTCTTTAGATCGGGCTCATCAAAGGATGAAGGAACCCACTTGAGAGCCATCTTCTTGTCACCCTTTTTCACCATCTTCACTCTGTAAGCAACCTTTCTGATGGGCATGCAAGGGTGGAGAGCTCGGGGGCTGTGAGGAGAGGCAAGCGCGAGGAAGAAGAAGCAGCGGCGGCGGCAGAGGAATAGAAAACTTGTAAACAGTAAAAACACAAGTCCCTCCGTATATAAAGCTTCTGCCAGAAGGAATGTGGGCCACGACATGGTGCGCGAAGCAGAAGTGGCAAGCCCACTAATAGGCAGAAAATTTGGTAAATTACTACGCTGCCCATGTGCAACGGTCAGTGTCGGGGGGATGACCCCCGGTAGGGTCAAGAGACTAGAAAGACACAAGGTCTATGGTTGACTTTTATGCCGGTTGACCAAGAAAAGGCCTGGCCGGAATATGAGAGCATCGGCCAGGCCGGCATATGTGTGTATCCCGGCTAATACTTGGATATGCCGGTATAGCCGGAATACTGGTATATGTGTGCCGGCATATACTTAGATATGCCGGCCTAACCATTTGGTGTGTTGTGCAGGAGCAGGGGAGGCCGGATTACCCGACCCTCGTAGGTCGTTGGTCCGGCATATAAGTCCGGGGTATGGCCAACGGTCATATCCGGGATACTTAAGTCAACCAAGGTGTCACATCCCTACAATCAAGGAAGAAAACATCCAAGCATGGTAGCAGAGTAAGATGGCAGGGTGCACAGTGGAGGTTACCTACCCTCACTGTGCACAAGTACGAGCTTACCGCACAGAGGTAAGGCCACAGTCCTGGAAGTACAAGGTACAGCAAGGGGAGTCCCATCGAGAGCAATCAGGGAGAAAGTCATGGGCGTCTGCCCTCGACAGCAAGTCCTGTTTGGAGTGTAGTTGGTGTCTCCTGGTCTTCTATGACCATTGTAACCCTGGCCACCACTATATAAGGTGGCACAGGGAGTCCTAGCAAAGGGTTGAAGGTTGGTTGGTCACTCTGTGTTCCTACACTTAGCAGTTCATCTTCCTTCTCTAGCAGAGAGCTTGGAAGCACCATTGTTGTGTACTACATCAACCCAAATATACAACCAGTAGAGCAGGAGTAGGGGTGTTATCTCCTTACGAGAGCCCCGAACCTGGGTAGATCAGTGTCTCTTTCTGTCGTGCTTTTTAGCTCGTTCCCCTCTCCCGAATCCACCAGCATCTAGTTCGGCCCCCATTTAAGCCATCCTATGGCATATGTTGTTTCACCACGACGACATTTGGCGCCCACCGTGGGGCAGATCGATATGCTGGGCGGAGTGTTCATTCGGACGGGGTCTGTGATAGCAGCTTCGGGAGTGCGCGTGGTCTCTGGCCTCGTCCAGAGGCTAGGCTCGCTCAGTTTCGTCAGTGACAACGCCGGTTGTCTCGGTGGCCGGCCGTTCCCCAGGGATGGCCGGATTATGTCTTTCGGTTCCCACGAGGTGTACGTGGGGACTGAGAGAATTTGCAGGAAGGAGGTGCTGGTGGCGTCGGATCCTCCGTCACATCGGCTGGCTCACGCTGGGCGTAGCGCTCGCTCAGTAGAGCCGGCTGAGGTGATGATGGCCGGCACATCCGTGCCGCCGGCGGAAGATGCCGGCAAAGCAGCAGCGGCCGGAGCTTCTCCTCCGGAGCCGCCGAAGGTCAAGAGGTCGGCGCGTCCTCCGTTGGAGCGTGCGGAGAACCTGGCCGGCACTTCCGGTGTGCCGGCTAGGGGCGAGGTTCTTCTTCCCATCATCGACCGGCTTCTCGAGCCGGTGCGATCCGGCGTTGATCCGGAGCAGACAAGGGAGGTCCTGGAGGGATCTCGTCAGGCCCTCGTCGACGAGGCCCTGGCCATGAACCAGGAGCGCGAACGGTTTAACCGGCAACTCCGTGAGTATGAGGCAGCCCATGGTTTTACTCCTGTAGTAATCCGGCCTAGCCGGATAGAAGAGGTTAGAACTAGAGGCAGAAATCTTAATGCTGAGATAGGAAAAGATGCTAGAGATAAGAGTCATACCGCAACTAGTACTGTGCCTAAGGTAGTCTATAGTTCGCCAGTAAAGAACCTTAGAGCGGCGGCCGAGGTAGCTAAGGATTTATCTTGTTTATCCGGCGAAGCACTGCGTGAGCAGCAAGCCCGGCTTAACCAACTTTTGTCTGAAGCTACAAAGCAGCAGGAGGCCTTTAAGAAGGCAAACCTGGGTGCCGGGGCGTCTCAGTACATTGTGTCGGCGGGAGGTGCCGGCGCGAGGTCGAGGGGCCAAGCCTCGTCCCCGCATCCTAGCGCCCGGCGTGCCGGAAGTGTGACCTCTGGCCGCCGGGACAAGCAGATCCAGGTGTACGATCCGGCTGCCGCCGGAAAGCAGGCGATGGTGCAGAAGAATGTCGGCCAAGCTGACAAGTATGTCGGCAGCAAGAAGCCCGGCCAGAGTGTGCCGGCCGGGCATGAAGCAGGCGCGGCCGGTGGTGGCCGGAGTAACAGTGCAGCCCGGCGTCAGCAACAGGGCGCCGGAGGTGCAGCGCAGCAGCAGGGTGCAGGCCATCCGGGACATCGAGAGGATGACGGCAATTCCGCCCTTGCCAGGGCGGGATATCAGCAGCAACACCAGCAAGGCCGGCATAGTGAGCAGCATCAGCCGGAGCAGCAGCAGCAGATGATCGCAGGCCCAATAGCATCCCGGCTTGGACCTCGGTCCTTGGAAGCCAATGATGCACGTTTCAAGCTGGACAAGATCCACCAATCAGAGTTGGTGGAGAGACAAGGAGCTCCGGGCCCTATGTGTTTCGGACCCCGGATTATGGGGGAGCCGGTGCCTTACTTCTTCCAGCTCGCGCGTGGCGCGAGGACATATAATGGCAGTACGAAGCCGGAAGATTGGTTGGAGGATTACTCCACAGCGGTGAACATCGCCGGAGGAAACCTCAGATGGGCGGTACGATATGTGCCGCAGATGTTGGAAGGTCCAGCCAGGATATGGCTGAATAATTTGCCGGCCGGGAGTATCAACGGCTGGATTGATTTCGAAGAGCAGTTTGTGTCGAACTTTACCAGTACATACAAGAGGCCCAACCGTCCGCAGCAGCTGGCTAACTGCCGGCAAGGAGTGAATGAGACTGACCGTGACTATCTGACCAGGTGGTGCACGTTGCGCAATTCCTGCGAAGGAATCAATGAGCAGCAGGCCATCATGTGGTTCGCTCATGGGTGCCAACATGGCACCATGCTATGGCAAAAGCTTCAGAGGCAAATGCCGGCCACGCTGGCCGAAACAATCAAGATCGCTGATAGTTATGCTCTGGGAGATCCCAAGCAGCCCAGTCTCGATTCACAAGGACAGGGGCAAACCCAGGGGAACACCAGCAATTCCGGGAGATCAGGGCAATATTATCGCACTGATAACCGGAACAAGAGAAGAGATGAAAGGCCGGATCACCGGTATGGGGCAGCACAAGTTGCAACTGTGGAGGAAGAGCAAGGGGGCGCCGGCAGTAGCCAGCGTCCGAGATATGAGGACTATCAGCAGCCTCAGCAGCAGCCGCAGCAGCAAGCACAGCCGTTCCAGAAGAAGAATGTCTGGACCAACAAGAATGCCGGCGGAGCCGCCGGCCAGAAGAAGCAGTGGCCGAAGTATACTGTGGGTCTTGCCATGGACAAGCCTTGTGTGTTCCACACATTCCAGCCGGGAAAGCCGGCAAACCATTTGACAAGGAACTGTTCGTGGCTGGACGACATATTAGCAGGTCGTGCAGGTCCCTGGGGACCGGCTAGACCCTCTGTCCCGGCAGCTCCATCGCCGTTGACAGGTGCCAATACGATTGCAGTCCCACCTAGGCCGGTTAATCCTGGGAATCAGAGCAACGCCGGAAATGCCGGCGTAAATCAAGTTGACCAGAGCTATAATCCGGAATATAACGCCGGAGGCCCAGGAGCGGGCCGGAATGAGTACAAGGAGTATGATCAGAGCTATATGGTCTTTGAGACCGAGAGAACAGACAAGCAGAGCTTGTACCGGCGGTGTCTGGAGGTGAATGCCGTTATGTCGGCTGTGCCAAAGCTGATGTACTGGTCTGACCAGGCTGTTGGTTGGGACAGGGCAGATCATCCCCGGATCATGCCAAATCCCGGCGGATATGCTCTGGTGATGGATCCGACATTCGTCGGGCCGGCTAATAACGTAAGATTCAGCAAGGTCCTCATTGATAATGGAAGCAGCATCAACATCATGTATCGGGATACGATGGAGAAGCTGGGAATCAAGGAAAATATGCTGGAACCGAGCAAGACCACGTTCCACGGCATTGTGCCGGGACTTTCGTGTGCGCCGATGGGCAAGATCAGGATGGATGTGATGTTTGGCAGCCGGGATAACTGCAGGGTGGAAAACCTCATGTTCGAGGTGGTTGATCTGGAGAGCCCCTACCATGCTTTGCTGGGTAGACCGGCACTGGCAAAATTCATGGCCTCTACGCATGTGGCGTATCTGAAGATGAAGATGCCAGGACCTAAAGGAGTGATCACCATCATTGGTGATTACAAGCGTTCGATGGCATGTGCCACCGCCGGATCCAATCTGGCCGAGACTCTGATCATTGCAGAGGAGAGGAAGAGGCTCAAGCGAGCAGTGGAGATTGCTGAGACGGTCGTGGCCGGCAAATATATGCCGGGCATGACAAATCCCGGTGGCAGCGTTTCTTTTCAAGTGAGTAAGGAAGTCAAAAAGGTGCCTCTGGATGAAGCTTTCCCGGAGCGCCATGCCCTAGTTGGGGCAAGTTTGGATCCCAAATAGGAAAGCGAGCTCATCAGCTTCCTCCGTGAGAATCGGGATATCTTTGCATGGTCTACTTCGGACCTGCAAGGTGTGCCGAGGGAGCTGGCTAAGCACGCATTGCACGTGAGACCCGATGCTAAGCCAGTGAAGCAGCCGCTCCGGCGGAATGCCGGCGATAGAAGGAAAGCCATATGGGAGGAAGTGGCCAGGCTCTTAGCCTCTGGCTTTATAAAGGAAGTACTTCATCCGGATTGGGTGTCTAATCCGGTTTTGGTGGAAAAGAAGAAAGACGAGCCCGCCATAGTGAAAGTATGGCGGATGTGTGTTGATTACACCAACTTGAATAAGGCATGTCCTAAAGATCCATTCCCGCTCCCTCGGATCGATCAAGTGATTGATTCCATAGCCGGATGTGAACTGTTATCATTCGTAGATGCCTATTCTGGTTTCCACCAGATCCCCTTGTTTGAGCCAGATCAAATAAAGACATCCTTTATTACCCCGTACGGGGCTTATTGCTATCTCACTATGCCGTTCGGTTTAAGAAATGCCGGCGCAACTTACCAAAGGTGTATGCAAAAGTGTTTGCACGATCAGATAGATAAAAATGTGCAGGTATATGTCGATGATATCGTCATAAAAACCAAGGAGAGCAAGACTCTCATAGATGATCTCCGGGAAACCTTTGGGAACCTGAGGAGATTCCGGATGAAGTTGAATCCGGCTAAGTGCACCTTTGGTGTGCCGGCGGGCAAGTTGCTCGGTTTCCTTGTTTCCAGCCGGGGTATTGAGGTGAATCCCGGCAAGATTCGTGCCATAGAAAGGATGAAGCCGCCGACAGATTTGAGGGAAGTACAGAAGTTCACTGGGTGCCTCGCATCCCTAAGCCGCTTCATAAGCCGGCTGGGAGAGAAAGCTCTGCCGTTATATCAGTTGATGAAAAAGTCCGACACATTTGTCTGGACAACGCAAGCAGATGCAGCTTTCAAAGAATTGAAACAGTTGTTGTCAACAGCGCCGGTATTAGCGTCTCCGATGCCCCGGGAGCCAATGTTGCTCTATATAGCGGCAACCAACCGAGTTGTCAGTGCTGTGGTGGTAGTAGAGCGAGAGGAAGGAGGCAAAACCGTGCAGCGGCCGGTATATTATCTGAGTGAAGTCCTCTCCACCTCAAAGCAAAATTACCCCCACTATCAGAAGATGACCTATGGTGTCTATATGGCGGCCAAGAAGCTCAAGCATTACTTCCAAGAGCATCCAATCCGGGTAGTGGCCGAGGCCCCTATCTCGGAAATTATAGGCAACAAAGATGCCAGCGGCCGGATAGCAAAGTGGGCAATAGAGCTTTCACCATATACACCACAGTACGATAGGAGGGATACAATCAAGTCCCAGGTCTTGGCTGATTTCTTTATTGACTGGGCCGAGATACAGTATGAGCCACCATTGCCAGATGCCAATTATTGGAGGATGCATTTCGATGGGTCCAAGACAATCCATGGCTTGGGTGCCGGCATAGTTCTCAGTTCACCAAAGAATGACCAGCTGAGATACGTCCTGCAGATTCACTTTGCAGCATCAAATAATGTGGCGGAATATGAGGCACTTGTGCATGGCCTGAAGGTGTCTAAGGACATAGGAATTCGCCGGATTATGTGCTTCGGGGATTCTGACTTAGTGATTCAGCAGTGTTCCGGCATATGGGACGCGCATGATGCTAACATGGCATCATACCGTTTCCTAGTGCAGCAGTTAAGTGGTTACTTTGAAGGTTGTGAGTTCCGGCACGTTCTCCGGGCTCAGAACGATGCAGCCGATGCATTATCCAAGCTGGGGTCTTCCCGAGATTCAATCCCGCCCGGCATTTCGCTGGAGCATCTGAGGAAGCCATCGATCAAACCCTCGCCGGAGTCATCCTCCATTTATGTCCCGCCAGGTCCAGACGAAGCAGTTCCAATGGAGATAGATGCCGGAGCCAGGACGGATAACCCGGGGACTGTTTCCTCAGTCCCGGGGACTGGGCCGGCATATGCTGTTAGTACAGTATTCCGGAGCAAAACTAAAGGCAAGGGTAAAATGTGCCAAGAGGTTGTGCCGGTATACCCGGGGACTGCTCCGGCATACCCGGGGACTGATTCTTCAGTCCCGGGGACTTCGCAGCCCATGGAGATCGATTATGTGTCGGTCGAAATGATGGAAATAGATCAGGCAGTGTTCACTGTCAGGGAAGTGCCCTCATGGGCACGTCCTATCATGAACTTCATGGTGGATGGTCAAGTGCCGGCGGATGAAACCGAGGCCCGCCGGGTTATAAGGAGATCCAAAGCGTATACCATCATCAACAAAGAAATATACAAGAGAAGTACCACCGGAGTATTGCAGAGATGTGTCGAATCTGCGGAGGGTCTGGAGATGCTCCGGGAAATTCACCAGGGGGAGTGTGGTCACCATGCTTCGTCCAGGGCATTGGTGGCAAAGGTATTCCGGCATGGCTTCTATTGGCCAACGGCACTGCAAGAGGCAGAAAACTTGGTCCGGAAATGTAATGGGTGTCAAAGATATGCCCACCAGATTCATCAGCTGGCATCTGCCCTGAAAACTATCCCAATAACCTGGCCCTTTGCTGTTTGGGGCCTGGATATGGTCGGGGCTTTTAAGCCGGCCAGAGGGAAAATGACCCATATCCTGGTCATGGTGGACAAGTTCACCAAGTGGATTGAAGTGAAGCCCATAAGCAAGTGTGATGGTCACACAGCAGTGAAATTCTTAAAGGATATAATCTTGAGATATGGTGTTCCTCATAGCATCATCACTGACAATGGGTCAAACTTTGCCCAAGGGCCATTTGCCAGATTTTGTGAGGAAGTGGGAATCCGGCTGGACGTTGCGTCGGTTGCCCACCCTTGTGCCAATGGCCAAGTAGAGAGATCGAATGGGCAAGTATTATCCGGCATAAAACCCCGGCTGATAGAGCCCCTGGAGAAAACTCCGGGATGTTGGCTAGATGAGCTGCCAGCAGTGCTGTGGAGTTTAAGAACAACTCCGAATAGATCAACAGGCTACACACCATTTTTCCTGGTGTATGGAGCAGAAGCTGTGCTTCCAACAGATGTAATACATGATGCACCAAGAATAGTGCTATATACTGAGGAAGAGGCTAAAGAAGCCAGAGAAAATGATGTTGATCTGCTAGAGGAAGCAAGGGAAATAACTCTGTCAAGAACAGCAGTATATCAGCAGAACCTCAGACGCTATCATGCGCAGAAGGTAAATCCAAGGAGATTTCAAGAGGGAGATCTAGTACTCTGGCTAAAGCAAGGAACAGAAGGCCGGCATAAGTTAACTCCTCCATGGGAGGGGCCATTCATTGTGAGCAGAGCTCTGCACAATGATGCCTATTATCTTATAGATGCGCAGGACCCCAAGAAGAATAAGGCGGACAGGTCCGGAGAAGAAACCAAGAGGCCATGGAACATAGCTCTACTGCGCCCCTTTTACTCCTGAGCAACACAATGTATGTATTTCCATATTTTCCTTTGTATGCCGGCGTGTTGTGCCGGCACAAGACTAATGAATGAAATACCGGCATCCCGAAGAAGCCGGGTAACTAGCTCCGAGGTATATTTGTTGTTTATTTACAGTTTTTTGTTATATGCCGGCTGGCTTTATTTGAATGTTTCCTATGTCGGCCTAGTAATGTGTCGGCACCAAAGGCCACTCTTCGACTCAGCTGCTGTCCGAAACCCGGCTTCATGGCTAGCAAGAGTAGATGCCGGAGATTGTCTACACATGGAAAACTGGCTAAGGAAATACAAAGCAAGCGAACCGACATTTTTGTTAAAGCTAAAGTTAAAATTTAAAGTGTCGGATGATTTGAAGTCTAAGTCTCAAAGTTAAAGTACTGTATGTTCGAGGAAGCAACCTTGAGACTCATACGTCGAAAGCCAATTGAGGTAGACAAGCAGCCAAGGTTGTGAAATTGAGGAAACAGGAAAACAACTCGGTGACTTAGCCAAAAGATGATCCGGCATTAGTAACAAGCAAACCAAGATAAAACTTGTTCAGGAAGCAAACCAAAGGAAATTAAGCGTGTATATTACATCTGCACCCGGTATACCGGGGATCTGATAAAACTTAAAGTTTTTATGCTGCAAAGTCAAGGACCAGGGGCAGAAGCAGAGGCGCCGGCTGGTGGAGCAGTGGCGGTGGAGATGTCGGCCTCAGGAGTGCCGGACCCAGCAGATGGAATGGAGCCATCACCTCCGCCCGGGGCAGATGCCTGTTCCGGGACATCAGTGTCGGCCTCTTCAGCTTCATCTTCATCCTGGCTGGAGTCGGAGCCCTCAGCAGCGGCGGATGTCCCGGCATCGTCCTTCTTCTCCGGCTCACGGATATCCCGAACGAAGGCGTCGGTGTCGGCATAGTCCACATAGCTGTGGGCCAACTCTCGCCGGCGCCGGATGTGTTCCGGATCCGTAGTCCAGATGGATCCTTCGCGCACAGTGCGCAAAGTCTCCAAGTCAGCCTTTTCATACCAGGACAAGAAGTAGCTGAGAGCTTCGTCAGCTCCAACCCTCGCGCCGGAATCTCGCCACTCCCGGAGGCGAACCTTGGCCAGCTGCAGATCGTTGCCGAGGTCGACGGGATCAGTGGGAGTCCTTTGTCCCGGCCAGAGGGCAGAGAATGCCTCCTGGGCGCCATAGAAGAGTTCTTCAGTGTAGAGCGACATGGCGTTCTTCCGGGACTGCAGAGCCAACAGCTGCTCCGACATGTCCCAGTTGGGCGAGTCAACCGGAACACCCCGGTTTTCTCGATCCAACTGCAAAGCCCTCTCAACGTCTGCGACGGAAGCGGGAAACATGTCTGAGGAATAGAAACAATGTTAGCAAAAGGAGAATATGTCGGCATAGAAATATGCCGGAGAGAATTACACTATGTCGGGAAGGATAAAGGGAAAGGATTTGAAGCTTACTGGCAAGGTCGGCATTCAGCTGTGAAACTGTAACCTCCCATTTGGTGGCCTGCTCCTTCAGGCTATCTAGTTCAGCGTGGGCGTTGGAGGCATCAGTCTCGGAGATGACAAGCAGGGACTGGGTTTTCTTCAGTAGGCCCTCCCTCTGTTCCTTTTCGTCCAGAAGCTCGGTGATCCGGCCCTTCAGCTGCTCAACCTCGGCCTTGTGACCGGCATCCCGGTCGTCCAGTTGCTTGGCTACATCCACTGAGGACACACAGTCCTGGTGGCGTGCCTCCAGTGCAGCTTTCTCGTCTGAAAAGATTTGAAGTCAAAACAAGGATTTGAAGAAAGAAAACAGTGAAAAGATTAAAGGATTTGAAGTACAGAAGGATTAGTCCAAGGTTAAGAGGATCCGGCATACCAGTAAGCTCTTTCACCCTCGTAAGAAGCGCGGCGACTTGTTCTTCAGTGCCAACTGCAGAATGTCGGCACAAGGTTATGTGTCGGTAAGAAGAAGTATTGCAAAGTAAAGAGAGGAAAGATATCCGGCATATAGCGGTATGTCGGCAAAAGATTACCTTTCTTGGACAGCTCCAGCTGAAGCTTGCTATGCTCGTCGGATAACTTCCGATGCTCGCATACCAAGTTATGATACAGGTCGGCCCGGGTGTTGTTCATGCGCTGCAAAAGTGCCCGGATTTAAAATATCAGCAGAGAAATTCGGCATGGAAATTAAGTTAAAAATTCTATCAAGTGATCATTCTACTGAAGACCCGGCACAGGTGCTGCGCACCTATCCCGGCCCTCGGTGACTAGGATTTGAAGCTCGAAACGAGCTTATATCTCGGTCAAGAGGATTTGAAAGATAATTGAGATGGGAAATGGCTGAAGACCCGGCACAGGTGCTGCGCACCTATCCCGGCTCTCGGTGACTAGGATTTGAAGCTCGAATCGAGCTCATATGTCGGCAGTTAATTCAAAAGAAGCTAGCTAAAATACTATGAGAAAATCCCAGATGTCCGTATCCCGGACAGCCGACATTTTCGGGGACTGGGGATATGTGTATAGGTAGAAAGGACTTACGTTGGTGGCATCGGCCAATCGGTGAAGTCTCTGCTGGAGGCTGAGGAGCTCGCAGGCGATCGGTAGGGGCTTCGCGGGCAGGATATCTGCTGGGCTGCCAGTAGCCGCGGCTTCGGCCTTCTTCTTGCTGCTGGAGTCCGCGGTGTCCATGCTGCCGGCGTCGTTCCACTTGGTGCAATGCTCCTTGAGAGACCCGAGGCTTTGGTTACTCTTTGTCACCAGGGGGATGATGCCCTCAAGTTCTGGCGTGTCGAAGAAGTTGCGCCGGTAGCCAGGCCGGGCTGCTGCCCTGCCAAGATGCAGGGCCATAGCAGAGCTGGTCCGAGGCGTTGCCTTAGGAGGAGCAGTGGCGGCGGATGGAGTGCCGGACTTGGTCAGCTGGATCTTCAATGTGCCGGACTTGGCCGGGGCAGAGGTCTTGGCCGGCGCCGTGGTCTTGGCCGGTGCAGGAGTCGTTTCAGCAGAAGGAGTTTTGGGCATGGGCTGTTCCGGCGCGGCCGGTGCATCTTGGCCAGCAGGAGCAGGATCCGGAATAGTCCGGACTTCCGGCACTAAAGGGCCTTTGCCCTTGATGTCTGTGCCGGCATCTTCAGTTGTGCCGGCGTCGCTGGTAGGTGCGCCGGAGTCTGGTGCTTCCTGATGGGCTCCTGTGTCCATGTGGACATCAGAGGCCGATGGTTCCTGTTGAGCCCCCGAGTCCATGTGGACTTCGGGGGCAGAGTAATCTTGTTCCGGCGGAGGAACGTCCTTCGCCGGGGAGATGGTCTTGTCTGGCGCAGGCGAAGATGCCGGCGCCGGTGAGGTCGTATGACTGGCAGAGGGAATGTCGGAGGTAGCAGGGGCAGCGGGCTTGGTAACCTTCGGGTCGCCACTCAAGCCAGAAGCTTGTTCCGGCGCAAGAGGAGCTCTGAAAGAGAGAAAACACCAAGTCAGTAATACAAGCAAGAGATATGTCGGAGGAAAGGCAAAGAAAAGGAAACTTACCCCGAGGCAACAGGTCTCGGTTTCTTCGCTATGGGCACGCCGACCTTCTGCCTCTTCGACTTCTGAGGTGTGTCGGGCTGGGTCTTCACCCCTCGCTTCCGGCGGCACGTCCGCCGGTGGAAGGAGGTCCCTGGTTCAGAGGGGCGGCGTCGATAACCATATCGTCCGGGATAGCTGAGGACGGCATTGCAAACTCGTAAGCAATAGGTGTTTCTGGAAAGGCATACGCAAGTGGCATCGGGTCATAGTACAGCAGGATCTCCTCGTCAGAATCAGTCTCACTCCGGTCTTGAGTATAATGCGGGATGAAGAGCCCTTACCCATGGCAGCTGCAGCACGGGTGCTCCTTGGGAAGCTTATCCCAATGATCCGGATCTTCAACATCCGCAACAGTGCGGTCCGCCGCGATCTTGATCCGGGAGTTCTCCATGGCTTGGAAGCTGAATTTCTGTATAAACAGCAAAGTCAAGTATTCAGACAAGGAAATATGCCGGTGGAAGAGGTATGTCGGATCAATATGATATGTGTCGGCAAACAGACATGTGTCGGCTTAAGTATCTATGTGCCGGACATGGACTTTATGTATCGGATAAGATGGTTTACCGTTGGGGCGGGCCTATCCCGGCTGTATGGTTCTAGCCCCCAGGCAAAAGTGGCCTGAGAGGACTTGCAGACATCCTTAATCCGGCGCAGAATGTCGGCCGGAGTCAGCTCGTGTGTGGAGTGCCGGGTGGGGTCCATTGGCCCGCTCATCTGGCAGATCTTGTGCGACCGGCGCTGCAGAGGGGAGACGCGCCGGCTTATATAGCAGGCCACCAGGTCNATGACAAGTGGCCCCCCACCTGTCAGCGGGTCACAGCGGCGCGACAGCGTACCGCTTCGGCCGGGGCATTCGCGGGCTGGGCTGGGCTGGCTTCTCAACTTGGGCTGATTTGGTGCCCCCGGCCCCTTTCTATTTTTTATTTTTCCTTTTTTTCCTTTTCTTTCCTATTTGAATTCAAAAACCGAATAAAGTCTCTAAAAGTCAAAATTTTGAATACTTTCAAGTTTGCAAACTTTCTATAGAGATAGAGGAGATGAGGTGGTCCAGAGAAACAACTAAGAAGTAGGTTTGAAAAGTAAAGCTTTGGAAAATAGAGGATCACATGTTCACATGAAATGATAGTACTTCACATGCAATGATGCAAATTTAAAATATTAAAGAGACTTTTATTTAGAAATTCTGTTTGAAAACAACAGCAGGCATGGTTTTATGATGAAATGCAAATGATGCTTATGTATGCATGCTGATTTTGAATTTTTTTAAATCTAGGGATGTTACAGAAAGCAAGCTCCAAGAGGTCAAAAATAGTGGGAGAAAACTTGCTTAAGAGGTGGGGAACCATTGGGGAAGAAGGCCGCTTAAATAGGTCCCCCAAACTCGAACCGTTGCAGCCAAAACGCGTTCAGAAGCGGTACAACCAGAGGTATAACAGGTCCTACGAAACTATCGGGGCACTACCAGGTCAATACCGCTTAAGATTCAGTACATTCGCGACCCCTAAGCGGTAGTAGGGCGGTAGTGGACTGGTACTATCGCTTAACTGAAAAACTGAAAACAGCACGATACAAAAACTTCAAGAACTTTTGTATCCGGACTCCATTTTTTATGATCTTGGGCTCGTTGGAATCACAATGCCGAGCTCTACAACTTTATGTTGAGAAACATCATAGTCCAACCATGGAAGGTAAAACCAAATGAAGAAAAGTTTAACCTCTCTATAAAAGACAAAATGTTAAAACCTTCAACACCAAAAACTCAACAAGTCTGTCATCCAAAAACCATTTTTTGATGAGATTGGGATTATCGTGAAGACAATCAAAAACTCTAAAACCTCACATTGAGAAAATCCAAATAAGAACCAAGAAAGATGATGCCAAGTATACAAAGGTTTGAGCTCTCTCCGAACAATACGATTAAGTTACTCAATCGAGAGCCCCTCTTGATAGTACGGCTACCAATCCTATAACCTGGTCTCCAAACTAACCTCAAGAGACCAGTAAGAAAGAAACCCTATCAAGATCATACATTTGCCTTGCGCATTCCACTTGAGCTAGATGATGACGGTCTTGACTCCTTCAAGTTGGAACATCTTTCTTGATTGTGCTTTCTAGCACATGCTTGATGAAGACCTCTCAAATGCTCCCTCGTACCCCAATATGGGAGAGCCTTGCTTAGCTCCATATACATGAGTCCATTGCACTATATTGACTTCGTTCTTTGCACATTGACTTGATCAACATTGCACTTCATCTTCTTTCTCCATAATGATGATGTCTTGAGAATGCACATGAGTGCTCACTCCATATTATTCCTGAAGACATACCCTATATAGGCTCAACTCCCTTATAACCAATCTTCGGATCACTCCTTGAATAACACCTTGGTCATAGAATAATCTTCGGTATTTTCATCTTCTTACAACCTTGAAACCAACATATGGCTCAAGCGTTGTCTACGGACAAGTCCTACAAATAAAACTCAATGCAAACATTAGTCCATAGGGATTGTCATTAATTAACAAAACCACACATGGGGCACATGCTCTTTCAATCTCCCCCATTTTGGTAATTGATGACAATCTCTTTGAGAGGGTTTATATAATGAATTTAAAGAACTAAGATGGTTACACTAACATCAAATACTACAAAAGTATGTGATCTTAGTAGAACCATCGTATATAGAGCAAACTCCCCCACAATCTATGCACGTGTGAATGAACTTGAATTTCATTGCATATATTACCAACCAATGTTGTTAGTGGAGTTTCCACTATATACTCAACCATGCAAGGAAAATGCTTAAGAACAAAACCAAAGCATAAAGCCCAATTCCCTTCAAATCCTCGAAACTTCTCCCCCATTGGCATCCATTGCCAAAATGGGCAAAAAAGGCTTAGAGGACCAATATAGTGAGTGTCCCTCCATAAGATGTGCAAACCCAAAAAAACAAAGCTCAGAGGAAATCAAACTATATTGAGGATCAAAGATTGCAAACAAAATAAGATGAAATGATGGTTAAACTTCCAACAAATGAAGAGAGCGATCAAAAGATCAAAATAGCAAATTGAATAACGATATTATGATAAGACCAAAACAATGCTCTAAATAATATGAGGAAGCTCCCCAAGGTTCGTGCACAAAATATTCTATTTGAATTGAAGTATAAGGTGCACAAACATAGAATCATCACTCCCTCAATATTATTCAAAACAAAATGATACCAAGTGAAATCAAATACTATGATAACCGCAAAGTGGTGCTTGAAATGAAATGAGGAAGCTCCCCAAGGTACGTGCACAAGATAGAATGTTTGCATTTGAATACAATTTGCACAACATGGAATCCCCACTCTCTCAATACCATTTAAAATGCAACCATATGCAAGAGATCATAGAAAAGAAATTAAGCTTAACACTTGCATCAAAGAAATGGCTGAGCAACAAGTAAGGAAAAGACATATTAAACGGCTCAACCAAAGGATGTGTGATAAAGCATATTATAAGACTAGTACAAGGATGAACATATATCATCCACATCATCCTCAATGAATGATATTGCTTAGCATTCCATCCCAACACACAAGGTTCAAATAAGATATCAAATAAGGAGATATCATCTCTCATGTGTATACGTTTCTAAGTAGACAACATCACGAAGATAATTATCACAAAGAAACATGTACACACAAAATAGATACTAAGAATAGAACATGATATCCAAACAAATTCATGCAATATGCAAATGATATTTTTGCTTTTAAAGCATGGCCAAAGGCTCAATTTATCTTATTGTATATTGAAGAACTTCAACCACAAACATGTCAAAGACATCACAAATACTAGGGAAAGAAGATAGTTGGGATGTTTTGAGAACATCCAAGTATCACAAAGAAGGATGCCAAAAGAAATAAGTACATTTGCACTTTCATCAATATTGCACATGTGAGGAACTTGAGGAATTGATATGCAATAAAATTACTAGATAGACATATTTAGTAAGGGTGAATCATGAGCATGATTTTATATATTCCCCATAATATGCACTCATCTCAACTTACTCACATTTTCAATAAAGAGGTTTCATAAAGATCTTTGCAAAGACCATAAGATTTGCAAATAAAGATTTTCATGCCATGAAAAGACCCACACAAGGTTGAATGCTAGAAAAGTATACATGAAGAAAATACTTGTTACCGAGATATCATTGGAAGGATGTAGTAGATAGGAGTTCTTCAATAATCCTAGCTTGCCTGAAATTATCGACTAGTCACCGCTTCATCCTTATTATTGAGACAAGCACCAATATATCTCCCATGTACCTAAAACACATTCAAGTACAATATGGTCCCCAAACTCATTGGGTCCAAAGTAGTTAGAGACACTACAATATATAGGACAAGCTCCACATAAATATGTGCATATAGATATGAACTTGAATTTCATGCACATCATAGCCGATTTAGGATTTATTGGAGTTTACCCTATATATTGAATCAAGGAAAGCAAGGCATGCCATAGAGATACATTTAGTAAAGATGCATGTACAAGACTTTCAAAAGCCAAAAGAGATACAATTTAGACAAAACACCAAGAAGACCAAGAAGTTACACAAAGGTGTGAAAAACTAAAGGTTGTCCAACTTATATCAAAGAATCAATTCAACACAAGATTGACTCCAAAGTTCAGCAAGTGAACAAAGCAAACACCAATGAGCATAAAGGATTACTAAAACACACATGATCAATGACTTATCTCATTTGAAGAGTATAAAACAAAATCAAGAAATAAGATAACCAACTCCCAAAGAGAGCAAGGTTCCAACAAACAACCAAACTCTCCACTCTTTATGATGTCACACTAAGTACCAAAAAGAAAGATTGGTCTTTCAACAATAACCAATACCAATGAAATAGCCCAAGAATATGTTATAGAAAATATAGGAGAGCTCCCCCAAAGATTAATGCATTATTTATGATTTTGCATTTGAATACAAAATGCACACAAATGGGATAATCATCTCTACCGTATATTAAGAAGAAAAAAACAAGTTCAACAAAATCAATGGAATCACAAAGTCAAGGAAGACAATGGGAAATAAACAATACATTTCTTGGCAGAGATAAGGTAATTAAAGCAATAGCCAATGTAAAGATGAACAATATAAATACCACATGATAAAGTACCAATTGTCCAAGGAAAAGAGGTATTTGGAGTTATTAATTTCCCGGTGGTAATTTTCACACAATCCAAGAATCATCTCACAACAAGAAGCATATAAAGGATAAGAGTAAACACCATGCTAAAGAAGATATTCTTGATAGACTCAAATAGTTAAACAATCACGCAAGCAATGATTAAGGATAACTTGAAGCAAATGGTTTTCCACTTGATGTAGAATTTCCACATTTGGGAAAACCCTACCAAGAATGTATCTCACAAACAAGATCCAAAACAAGAGCAATAAAACATTTTGCAAATGAACTTGTTGAGCAAACATGTCACATAGAAGAAAGATAATTGCAATATCAATACGATGTGACACAACCTCAATATACACATTTTATTGGTTTGTAGTATGCACAAAGCATATTACGACCCTCCCCATAATGTGATAAAGCATTTAATAAGAAGGCAAATAAATCCACATGAATGATTAATGGACATTATAGAATTTAAATTTCTCATGAGCATGACATACCACATAGAGACTAGATAATTTAAAATTGAACACTAAGTGGTA
Source organism: Dactylis glomerata (assembly GCA_007115705.1). Classification (NCBI taxonomy): domain Eukaryota; kingdom Viridiplantae; phylum Streptophyta; class Magnoliopsida; order Poales; family Poaceae; genus Dactylis; species Dactylis glomerata. The sequence continues at coordinate 4,413,921 of QXEO01000170.1, forward strand.
TTCCTCATGTAACACACATTTTTAGGGTTGTGAAATGCCAAAGCATATCACTCCCCCAAGATGGGATGATCCTTAATCTCTCACAAGACCAACAAGATACAAAGAATATGCAAAAGGCTCAACAATAACACCCGTACATGGTGTGCAAACCAACAGCACATACTTGATTACTCAAATAAGCAAGTAGGAAGCACAACATATACAAACACATGCAACAGAACAAAACTGACACATACAAAGGAGCGAGTAACTTTCAATGTATAGAGGTTGAGAACATGTTACCGCAAGGAGGAACAATGGATATAGGATGTAAACATTATAATCCAATTGACTTGACTTGATACAATATAATGATGAAGATCCCTTAATTCTTCGTGATATAGCCAAATATTCAATGCCCTCCAACAAACACCTATTGGTCAAGTTTTGGCTTGTTTGGTCCCCCAACCAGTGGGTCCTAAGAGGTTAGTCACAATAGGCTTGGCAACCCAATGGTTCTTTTCTTGACACACTTTGAGCACCAACATATTTGGCAAACCATTGCCAACCATATCCTTGGAAAGTGAATAAACATCATCAATTATGATAGGGGTTGGATGAGTTATCCATAGTACCTGAAGAAGAAAGGTGACCCTTCTCACGGCATATGTAGCAAGTTCTTTTCTTCACCTTCTTCTCACTTGATTTCTTTCTCGCAATGGGAGCATTAGCTTGATTCTTCTTGGGAAGTGGCATTTCTTCAACTCGAGGTTGAGCATGACCTTGAACTTGAGGTCGCTTCCCTTGTTGCTCTCAATAGTGCCTTCTTCTCAAAGGGCAGATCTAACATGGTGCCCTTCAATTTTGCACTTGAAGCAAACAATCTGGCTGGATCTTTAACTTGTCCTTGGCCCTTCTTATTCTTGTAAATCTTGGACTTCTTCTTATTGTTGGAGATAAACCCAAGTCCACTCTTGTCATTGGGGGATTTTTGCACACTCAACATATTGTCGAGTTTGCATTTCCCGTCATGACTCTTTAACCAAGTCTTTCTTCAACGAAGAGACTTGGGCCCTAAGCTCTTCATTTCCTCTACATGGTTAGTAACAACACAAGTACTAGTAGAAGCTTCATTGTTAGAGCATAAGGCAAGGAAAGTAATTCATCACAAGTGTAGCAATATTATGAGTGGATGAGTTACTAGGACTAAGCACACGGCAATATGATATTTTGAGAAGTAGTGCAAATGTCCACCTGGGTGTCACTAGATGTTACCTTTGACATAATAGCCTCATGAGCTAATTTAGCCTATCATGGGAAGCTAGAAGATCCTCATGGGAGCTAGAGAGCTTTCCATGAGTTTCTTCCAATTTCTCATAATTGCTAGTTAGCAAATCAGTTGAGCCCTAGCTCAACATTCTCCTTCAAGATGGAGCTTCACAAGAAGTAGAGTTAGTAGCACAAGCATCATCACTAACGGAAAGCGGAGAAGGCAATTTAGTAAGCTCATTTGAATTTGAAGCTTTAAGTTTGCTCATGCGACTCGTGAGAATGATGCTCACACGAATGACCCTAGAGTCATTTTTTAAGAAGCACAACATCTCAAGGAGTTTAGCATAAGTAACTACAAGCTCTTCATATGTTAGTTTTCAAAATCATTTGCCACCAAGAGTTCTATCTATAAGGATTTCTCTATTTTAGATAACTCGAAAGTAAAGATCTCCTCAAGAGATTCCTTGGTGGTTTGTTCTTCTTCTAGAGCTTTTTTTAGATCTGCGATCTCATCCGCGTAATCACGGGCATGACCCTTGCATTTTAAAAATGGTATTCATGCGCCTCAATAATTAGGGATTTCCATTTTCGTGCCTCGGGTCCTAGTTGTGCTCAGTTTTCCCCAGCCGCTTAGTTTTTCCTCAGTTTTGCCCAAGCCCTTGTCTGAAACTCTCACAAGGAGCTCGGATGGAGAGAATCCCGTGTAAGTTGACCGTTGGTTGGTGCGGCAAGTGGGACCGCTGTTGTGCCCCGCAGTGGACACGCCTGCACTTATCCAGATCATCGGGGACCCACAACTTGTCCACGTTAGCGCGCCAGACCCACAGCTTACCCAGGTGCCCGTTGCAAAATGGGGAGCCCGAGCCAGCCCCCACGCCCGGGCCGTGCCATTGCTTCCCCCTTCTTCCCCATGCCCCATTGTTCTTCTTCTCCGCCAGCGGCAGCCCTTCTTCGGTAGGTGGGTGATGTCTAGTTTCTCTTCGACCTCCCGTTCTTCATGGCCGCAATATGGACCCGTGCCTTTGACAGATGCCCTGACTGCCCACGCCAAGAGCCTCTGAAGCGATCGATCTGTAAGACGAACGACAATGGCAACCGTGGATGTGAGTTCCTTGCATGCGAGAGCTTGCCATATAGAGAGGAGGATAAGGTTAGATCTCGCTCCAATTGCTCTGTTTCTCTCGATTTTCTTGTTATTCCCTCGAATTTGGGATTTAGGGTTCACGTTTTTGTTTTCAGATCCTGAAGAAATGCAGGTATTTCGAGTGGATCGATGTGTACGTTCAGAGGCTTAAATTGCAGGAATCAATTGGCGTATTGGGGAGCGCAATTTGGGAGGGGGGACTTGCTGTAGAGAATGCGACGGAGAGAGGGGCCGTTCCAATTATGCCTAATCTCCCAATGCAGAACTGGTGGAAGTGAAGGGAGAACTGAAGAAAATGAACAAGCAGTTAAAGCAACTGATCGAGTTGAAGAAGCAAGCTAATCTGATGGCTGGTTGTTTTTTTGTTATATAATTGCGATCAGATTCTTATCATTGCTCACAAGCGCTAGAAGTTGTTATAAGGGATCCCTTGTTACAATCCATTATTCAGTTACATGTACTTGTAGTTGTTTTTCAAAGTTAGTGTGTGCATTCACCGAAATTACCAAAAAATAATAAGTGTTAGGGAATATAGGAATGCTAAAGATAGTTGATAATTGTTGAGGGGTGACAAATATGCATTCACCAAAATCCCACAAATATGTATGTCTCATATTTATAACCAAAATTATACCACTTTTTGGGACATTTCAATAACCAAACTATATCCCAAACTATATTCCCTAAAAAAAAGGAATGCTAAAGAAAGTTGATAATTGTTAGAGGGGTGATAAATAATCCATTCACCGAAATCCCAAAAATATGCCAAATATGGATGTCTCATGTTTCTACCAAATTAACCACTTTGGGCCATTCAAATTGCCAAAACTATATTCCCTAAAAGAAAAGGAGCTAAAGATAGTTGATAATTGTTAGAGGGTGATAAATAATTCATTCACTGAAATCCCCCAAATATGCCAAACATGTATGTCTCATGTTTCTACCAAATTATACCACTTTTGGCCATTTCAAATTACCAAACTATATTCCCTAAAAGAAAAGGAATGCTAAAAGATAGTTGATAATTGTTAAGGGGTGATAAATAATCCATTCACTGAAATCCCCAAATATGCCAAAATGTATTATCAGTTCTACCAAATTATACACTTTTGGGCGTTTCAAATACCAAATCTATATTCCCTAAAAGAAAAGGAATGCTAAAGATAGTTGATAATTGTTAGGTGGGTGATAAATATGTATGTCTCTTTTTACACCAAAATATACTACTTTTTAGTTTAACATTTTTAAATCATGGAAAATAATGCATAAATAGAGGGAATCTAAGTTACGTGGCAAAATAATCCATAAATGCACACAGATCGACTCCACCAACCATTGATCCACCGACAGAGAGAGAGGGGTGGCCATGAAGAGAGAAGAGAGAGGGGTGGCCATGAAGAGACGGATAGGGGTATCTGCCCGTTAGATCGTGGATCAACGGTTGGTGGAGTCGATCCGTGTGAACTGCCCTTCAACCAATCAGGATAAGTTTGGTTTTTGGCTCATTTGTGACAGTACTTGAGGGCAAAACTGAGTAGTACTAAGAAACCAAGGGCACGTAAATAGTAAATAGACTAAGGATTCAAACAAAAGAATTGCAAAATGAAAAATGCGTGTTTTGTACAATATAATTCATATTGGGCTACATCAAATTATTTGCATTCAAATATACATGAGTGTGACATTATGGCCTCATTTAGACAAACTATATTTTGGGGAAGAAGATGTTTGTAAAGGGGTTTGAGTGGAAACCATGCATCTTCATAGCTACTAGTGATTATGAGAAGTGGCAATTTGTGGTAAAACATGATTTATCTATGTTTGTTAAGGTGGCAGGTTGCGTAGTAAGACTCCATGAGTAGGTGCCACTATGTTTTATTTTTTTTGGATTTTTTTGCGCATGAATGACTCAATTAGCTATGTTAATCTCATTTGTTGACTCTCTGTTGACCAGCTACTTGAGGGTAGAACTGAGTATATTGCAACTTGCTAGTCTAAGCACTCGAGGGGAAAACTGAGTACAGATAAAATTTCTGTATAAGGCTCGAGGCTAGAACTGAGTACACCAAACGTCGAAGGTTAGCCTCGTGTCGCGGTGCACGCTGCAGCCGTGCATAGCAGACGCGTGTTGCGGTACACCAAATGCCACCTTCGTCTTTATAGAGCCCCTCTTTCTCTCTCTCGATGCTCGCCCACTCTCTCATTCTCACTGCAACTGCCTCTCCTGTCCCATCATCTTCCACTTCGCGTCGAAAACCCCCCCCCCCAAAACCCTGGCGATAGAGAAGAATGAGATACCCATTGTCGGTGCTTCCGACGTAGCCGCCGGCGCATCGGCCGCCGGCGCATTGGCCGCCGCCCCCGTCCCCCGTCGCTACTTCGAACGTAGCCACCGGCGCATCAGCCGCCGGTGTGGATCGGCCGCCGCCCCGTCCAGGCCCCCATCGCTGCTTCCGACGTAGCCGTCGGCTCATCAGCCGCCGGCGCATCGCCGCCTCCCCCGTCCAGGCCCCGTCCAGTTCCCCGTCGATTGGGACCCGTACGAACAAGAGCCGTACGTCGCCCAGAGAACCCCTACGACACCAGCATCGTCAACGACGAGGGTAACCCTTTTGTTCCCTTGTTCTAATCCATTTCAATTCTTTTTGTGTTAGATCTTTTGTTATTAGGGTTCCTCTGTTCCTAGTTCTATAATTTTGTGTTAGATCTGCGTTATTAGGGTTCGTCTATTCCTAGTTCAATCCTTTTGTGTTAGATCTTGCGTTATTAGGGTTCATCTATTCCTAGTTCTAGATCTTGTGTGTTAGATCTAGCGTTATTAGGGTTCGTCTGTTCCTAGTTCTAGATCTTGCGTTATTAGTGTTTGTGATTTGCTTTTGTTTAAGATTCGGTTAACTTATATGAGTAATCAATCCCATCCGGTTAATTGTGCCGATGATGATGAATATTGGGCACAGATTGATTCAGGGTTTGGTCTGTGAACAATTGGTGTGTACAAATTTGTTGTGCATGATCTTTGGTTCACTGACCCAAATCCTGGATATAAGTGTGTCCAATGTAACTAAGGCTATCTCTTTTTTTCGTGCCCATATTATCATGCATGATCTTTTGTTCACTCTCTGTTCCATCATCGCTGCAATTGACTCCGTGTTTTTCGATCTTTGGTGCTACGTGATAGGTGCAGAGCAGCGACATCGACAGCGACGACGAGTCCTTCCACACCAAGACTCGTCACGTCCTCCGGAGGCTGCAGTCTGGCCATTACGATCGCCACTTTGCTCGAGGTGTTTACAGGTGCCCCTTCTGCACCAGGAGGCTCCGCGCCACCGACTTCAACTGCCTGGTGAACCATGCCGAATCCATTGGCAGAGCCATTGGCGGCGCTAGAGTTGGAACGACCGTGAACGTGCATGCGTTCATGGCCAAACACAAAGCACTTGGGATTCACCTGCGCAGCCTCCAGGCTTAATCCCATTCATGTAAAATGTAGGTTATGTTGGATCTCGGTCGGTAGTACTGTTAATCTATGCTATGTTGGCTGCTGTTGTCGGGGGATGACCCCCGGTAGGGTCAAGAGACTAGAAAGACACAAGGTCTATGGTTGACTTTGATGCCGGTTATCCAAGAAGGCCTGGCCGGAATATAAGAGCATCGGCCAGGCGGCATATGTGTGTATCCCGGCTAATACTTGGATATGCCGGTATAGCCGGAATACTGTATATGTGTGCCGGCATATACTTAGATATGCCGGCCTAACATTTGGTGTGTTGTGCAGGAGCAGGGGAGGCCGGATTACCCGACCCTCGTAGGTCGTTGGTCCGCATATAAGTCCTGGGTATGGCCAACGGTCATATCCGGATACTTAAGTCAACCAAGGTGTCACATCCCTACAATCAAGGAAGAAAACATCCAAGCATGGTAGCAGAGTAAGATGGCAGGGTGCACAGTGGAGGTTACCTACCCTCACTGTGCACAAGTACGAGCTTACCGCACAGAGGTAAGGCCACAGTCCTAGAAGTACAAGGTACAGGCAAGGGGAGTCCCATCGAGAGCAATCAGGGAGAAAGTCAGGGGCGTCTGCCCTCGACAGCAAGTCCTGTTTGGAGTGTAGTTGGTGTCTCCTGGTCTTCTATGACCGTTGTAACCCTGGCCACCACTATATAAGGTGGCACAGGGAGTCCTAGCAAAGGGTTGAAGGTTGGTTGGTCACTCTGTGTTCCTACACTTAGCAGTTCATCTTCCTTCTCTAGCAGAGAGCTTGGAAGCACCATTGTTGTGTACTACATCGACCCAAATATACAATCAGTAGAGCAGGAGTAGGGGTGTTATCTCCTTACGAGAGCCCCGAACCTGGGTAGATCAGTGCCTCTTTCTGTCGTGCTTTTTAGCTCGTTCCCCTCTCCCGAATCCTCCAGCATCTAGTTCGGCCCCCATTTAAGCCATCCTATGGCATATGTTGTTTCACCACGACGACATTTGGCGCCCACCGTGGGGCAGATCGATATGCTGGGCGGAGTGTTCATTCGGACGGGGTCTGTGATAGCAGCTTCGGGAGTGCGCGTGGTCTCTGGCCTCGTCCAGAGGCTAGGCTCGCTCAGTTTCGTCAGTGACAACGCCGGTTGTCTCGGTGGCCGGCCGTTCCCCAGGGATGGCCGGATTATGTCTTTCGGTTCCCACGAGGTGTACGTGGGGACTGAGAGAATTTGCAGGAAGGAGGTGCTGGTGGCGTCGGATCCTCCGTCACATCGGCTGGCTCACGCTGGGCGTAGCGCTCGCTCAGTAGAGCCGGCTGAGGTGATGATGGCCGGCACATCCGTGCCGCCGGCGGAAGATGCCGGCAAAGCAGCAGCGGCCGGAGCTTCTCCTCCGGAGCCGCCGAAGGTCAAGAGGTCGGCGCGTCCTCCGTTGGAGCGTGCGGAGAACCTGGCCGGCACTTCCGGTGTGCCGGCTAGGGGCGAGGTTCTTCTTCCCATCATCGACCGGCTTCTCGAGCCGGTGCGATCCGGCGTTGATCCGGAGCAGACAAGGGAGGTCCTGGAGGGATCTCGTCAGGCCCTCGTCGACGAGGCCCTGGCCATGAACCAGGAGCGCGAACGGTTTAACCGGCAACTCCGTGAGTATGAGGCAGCCCATGGTTTTACTCCTGTAGTAATCCGGCCTAGCCGGATAGAAGAGGTTAGAACTAGAGGCAGAAATCTTAATGCTGAGATAGGAAAAGATGCTAGAGATAAGAGTCATACCGCAACTAGTACTGTGCCTAAGGTAGTCTATAGTTCGCCAGTAAAGAACCTTAGAGCGGCGGCCGAGGTAGCTAAGGATTTATCTTGTTTATCCGGCGAAGCACTGCGTGAGCAGCAAGCCCGGCTTAACCAACTTTTGTCTGAAGCTACAAAGCAGCAGGAGGCCTTTAAGAAGGCAAACCCGGGTGCCGGGGCGTCTCAGTACATTGTGTCGGCGGGAGGTGCCGGCGCGAGGTCGAGGGGCCAAGCCTCGTCCCCGCATCCTAGCGCCCGGCGTGCCGGAAGTGTGACCTCTGGCCGCCGGGACAAGCAGATCCAGGTGTACGATCCGGCTGTCGCCGGAAAGCAGGCGATGGTGCAGAAGAATGTCGGCCAAGCTGACAAGTATGTCGGCAGCAAGAAGCCCGGCCAGAGTGTGCCGGCCGGGCATGAAGCAGGCGCGGCCGGTGGTGGCCGGAGTAACAGTGCAGCCCGGCGTCAGCAACAGGGCGCCGGAGGTGCAGCGCAGCAGCAGGGTGCAGGCCATCCGGGACATCGAGAGGATGACGGCAATTCCGCCCTTGCCAGGGCGGGATATCAGCAGCAGCACCAGCAAGGCCGGCATAGTGAGCAGCATCAGCCGGAGCAGCAGCAGATGATCGCAGGCCCAATAGCATCCCGGCTTGGACCTCGGTCCTTGGAAGCCAATGATGCACGTTTCAAGCTGGACAAGATCCACCAATCAGAGTTGGTGGAGAGACAAGGAGCTCCGGGCCCTATGTGTTTCGGACCCCGGATTATGGGGGAGCCGGTGCCTTACTTCTTCCAGCTCGCGCGTGGCGCGAGGACATATAATGGCAGTACGAAGCCGGAAGATTGGTTGGAGGATTACTCCACAGCGGTGAACATCGCCGGAGGAAACCTCAGATGGGCGGTACGATATGTGCCGCAGATGTTGGAAGGTCCAGCCAGGATATGGCTGAATAATTTGCCGGCCGGGAGTATCAACGGCTGGATTGATTTCGAAGAGCAGTTTGTGTCGAACTTTACCAGTACATACAAGAGGCCCAACCGTCCGCAGCAGCTGGCTAACTGCCGGCAAGGAGTGAATGAGACTGACCGTGACTATCTGACCAGGTGGTGCACGTTGCGCAATTCCTGCGAAGGAATCAATGAGCAGCAGGCCATCATGTGGTTCGCTCATGGGTGCCAGCATGGCACCATGCTGTGGCAAAAGCTTCAGAGGCAAATGCCGGCCACGCTGGCCGAAACAATCAAGATCGCTGATAGTTATGCTCTGGGAGATCCCATGCAGCCCAGTCTCGATTCACAAGGACAGGGGCAAACCCAGGGGAACACCAGCAATGCCGGGAGATCAGGGCAATATTATCGCACTGATAACCGGAACAAGAGAAGAGATGAAAGGCCGGATCACCGGTATGGGCAGCACAAGTTGCAGCTGTGGAGGAAGAGCAAGGGGGCGCCGGCAGTAGCCAGCGTCCGAGATATGAGGACTATCAGCAGCCTCAGCAGCAGCCGCAGCAGCAAGCACAGCCGTTCCAGAAGAAGAATGTCTGGACCAACAAGAATGCCGGCGGAGCCGCCGGCCAGAAGAAGCAGTGGCCGAAGTATACTGTGGGTCTTGCCATGGACAAGCCTTGTGTGTTCCACACATTCCAGCCGGGAAAGCCGGCAAACCATTTGACAAGGAACTGTTCGTGGCTGGACGACATATTAGCAGGTCGTGCAGGTCCCTGGGGACCGGCTAGACCCTCTGTCCCGGCAGCTCCATCGCCGTTGACAGGTGCCAATACGATTGCAGTCCCACCTAGGCCGGTTAATCCTGGGAATCAGAGCAACGCCGGAAATGCCGGCGTAAATCAAGTTGACCAGAGCTATAATCCGGAATATAACGCCGGAGGCCCAGGAGCGGGCCGGAATGAGTACAAGGAGTATGATCAGAGCTATATGGTCTTTGAGACCGAGAGAACAGACAAGCAGAGCTTGTACCGGCGGTGTCTGGAGGTGAATGCCGTTATGTCGGCTGTGCCAAAGCTGATGTACTGGTCTGACCAGGCTGTTGGTTGGGACAGGGCAGATCATCCCCGGATCATGCCAAATCCCGGCGGATATGCTCTGGTGATGGATCCGACATTCGTCGGGCCGGCTAATAACGTAAGATTCAGCAAGGTCCTCATTGATAATGGAAGCAGCATCAACATCATGTATCGGGATACGATGGAGAAGCTGGGAATCAAGGAAAATATGCTGGAACCGAGCAAGACCACGTTCCACGGCATTGTGCCGGGACTTTCGTGTGCGCCGATGGGCAAGATCAGGATGGATGTGATGTTTGGCAGCCGGGATAACTGCAGGGTGGAAAACCTCATGTTCGAGGTGGTTGATCTGGAGAGCCCCTACCATGCTTTGCTGGGTAGACCGGCACTGGCAAAATTCATGGCCTCTACGCATGTGGCGTATCTGAAGATGAAGATGCCGGGACCCAAAGGAGTGATCACCATCATTGGTGATTACAAGCGTTCGATGGCATGTGCCACCGCCGGATCCAATCTGGCCGAGACTCTGATCATTGCAGAGGAGAGGAAGAGGCTCAAGCGAGCAGTGGAGATTGCTGAGACGGTCGTGGCCGGCAAATATATGCCGGGCATGACAAATCCCGGTGGCAGCGTTTCTTTTCAAGTGAGTAAGGAAGTCAAAAAGGTGCCTCTGGATGAAGCTTTCCCGGAGCGCCATGCCCTGGTTGGGGCAAGTTTGGATCCCAAATAGGAAAGCGAGCTCATCAGCTTCCTCCGTGAGAATCGGGATATCTTTGCATGGTCTACTTCGGACCTGCAAGGTGTGCCGAGGGAGCTGGCTGAGCACGCATTGCACGTGAGACCCGATGCTAAGCCAGTGAAGCAGCCGCTCCGGCGGAATGCCGGCGATAGAAGGAAAGCCATATGGGAGGAAGTGGCCAGGCTCTTAGCCTCTGGCTTTATCAAGGAAGTACTTCATCCGGATTGGGTGTCTAATCCGGTTTTGGTGGAAAAGAAGAAAGACGAGCCCGCCATAGTGAAAGTATGGCGGATGTGTGTTGATTACACCAACTTGAATAAGGCATGTCCTAAAGATCCATTCCCGCTCCCTCGGATCGATCAAGTGATTGATTCCACAGCCGGATGTGAACTGTTATCATTCGTAGATGCCTATTCTGGTTTCCACCAGATCCCCTTGTTTGAGCCAGATCAAATAAAGACATCCTTTATTACCCCGTACGGGGCTTATTGCTATCTCACTATGCCGTTCGGTTTAAGAAATGCCGGCGCAACTTACCAAAGGTGTATGCAAAAGTGTTTGCACGATCAGATAGATAAAAATGTGCAGGTATATGTCGATGATATCGTCATAAAAACCAAGGAGAGCAAGACTCTCATAGATGATCTCCGGGAAACCTTTGGGAACCTGAGGAGATTCCGGATGAAGTTGAATCCGGCTAAGTGCACCTTTGGTGTGCCGGCGGGCAAGTTGCTCGGTTTCCTTGTTTCCAGCCGGGGTATTGAGGTGAATCCCGGCAAGATTCGTGCCATAGAAAGGATGAAGCCGCCGACAGATTTGAGGGAAGTACAGAAGTTCACTGGGTGCCTCGCATCCCTGAGCCGCTTCATAAGCCGGCTGGGAGAGAAAGCTCTGCCGTTATATCAGTTGATGAAAAAGTCCGACACATTTGTCTGGACAACGCAAGCAGATGCAGCTTTCAAAGAATTGAAACAGTTGTTGTCAACAGCGCCGGTATTAGCGTCTCCGATGCCCCGGGAGCCAATGTTGCTCTATATAGCGGCAACCAACCGAGTTGTCAGTGCTGTGGTGGTAGTAGAGCGAGAGGAAGGAGGCAAAACCGTGCAGCGGCCGGTATATTATCTGAGTGAAGTCCTCTCCACCTCAAAGCAAAATTACCCCCACTATCAGAAGATGACCTATGGTGTCTATATGGCGGCCAAGAAGCTCAAGCATTACTTCCAAGAGCATCCAATCCGGGTAGTGGCCGAGGCCCCTATCTCGGAAATTATAGGCAACAAAGATGCCAGCGGCCGGATAGCAAAGTGGGCAATAGAGCTTTCACCATATACACCGCAGTACGATAAGAGGGATACAATCAAGTCCCAGGTCTTGGCTGATTTCTTTATTGACTGGGCCGAGATACAGTATGAGCCACCATTGCCAGATGCCAATTATTGGAGGATGCATTTCGATGGGTCCAAGACAATCCATGGCTTGGGTGCCGGCATAGTTCTCAGTTCACCAAAGAATGACCAGCTGAGATACGTCCTGCAGATTCACTTTGCAGCATCAAATAATGTGGCGGAATATGAGGCACTTGTGCATGGCCTGAAGGTGTCTAAGGACATAGGAATTCGCCGGATTATGTGCTTCGGGGATTCTGACTTAGTGATTCAGCAGTGTTCCGGCATATGGGACGCGCATGATGCTAACATGGCATCATACCGTTTCCTAGTGCAGCAGTTAAGTGGTTACTTTGAAGGTTGTGAGTTCCGGCACGTTCTCCGGGCTCAGAACGATGCAGCCGATGCATTATCCAAGCTGGGGTCTTCCCGAGATTCAATCCCGCCCGGCATTTCGCTGGAGCATCTGAGGAAGCCATCGATCAAACCCTCGCCGGAGTCATCCTCCATTTATGTCCCGCCAGGTCCAGACGAAGCAGTTCCAATGGAGATAGATGCCGGAGCCAGGACGGATAACCCGGGGACTGTTTCCTCAGTCCCGGGGACTGGGCCGGCATATGCTGTTAGTACAGTATTCCGGAGCAAAACTAAAGGCAAGGGTAAAATGTGCCAAGAGGTTGTGCCGGTATACCCGGGGACTGCTCCGGCATACCCGGGGACTGATTCTTCAGTCCCGGGGACTTCGCAGCCCATGGAGATCGATTATGTGTCGGTCGAAATGATGGAAATAGATCAGGCAGTGTTCACTGTCAGGGAAGTGCCCTCATGGGCACGTCCTATCATGAACTTCATGGTGGATGGTCAAGTGCCGGCGGATGAAACCGAGGCCCGCCGGGTTATAAGGAGATCCAAAGCGTATACCATCATCAACAAAGAAATATACAAGAGAAGTACCACCGGAGTATTGCAGAGATGTGTCGAATCTGCGGAGGGTCTGGAGATGCTCCGGGAAATTCACCAGGGGGAGTGTGGTCACCATGCTTCGTCCAGGGCATTGGTGGCAAAGGTATTCCGGCATGGCTTCTATTGGCCAACGGCACTGCAAGAGGCAGAAAACTTGGTCCGGAAATGTAATGGGTGTCAAAGATATGCCCACCAGATTCATCAGCCGGCATCTGCCCTGAAAACTATCCCAATAACCTGGCCCTTTGCTGTTTGGGGCCTGGATATGGTCGGGGCTTTTAAGCCGGCCAGAGGGAAAATGACCCATATCCTGGTCATGGTGGACAAGTTCACCAAGTGGATTGAAGTGAAGCCCATAAGCAAGTGTGATGGTCACACAGCAGTGAAATTCTTAAAGGATATAATCTTGAGATATGGTGTTCCTCATAGCATCATCACTGACAATGGGTCAAACTTTGCCCAAGGGCCATTTGCCAGATTTTGTGAGGAAGTGGGAATCCGGCTGGACGTTGCGTCGGTTGCCCACCCTTGTGCCAATGGCCAAGTAGAGAGATCGAATGGGCTAGTATTATCCGGCATAAAACCCCGGCTGATAGAGCCCCTGGAGAAAACTCCGGGATGTTGGCTAGATGAGCTGCCAGCAGTGCTGTGGAGTTTAAGAACAACTCCGAATAGATCAACAGGCTACACACCATTTTTCCTGGTGTATGGAGCAGAAGCTGTGCTTCCAACAGATGTAATACATGATGCACCAAGAATAGTGCTATATACTGAGGAAGAGGCTAAAGAAGCCAGAGAAAATGATGTTGATCTGCTAGAGGAAGCAAGGGAAATAACTCTGTCAAGAACAGCAGTATATCAGCAGAACCTCAGACGCTATCATGCGCAGAAGGTAAATCCAAGGAGATTTCAAGAGGGAGATCTAGTACTCCGGCTAAAGCAAGGAACAGAAGGCCGGCATAAGTTAACTCCTCCATGGGAGGGGCCATTCATTGTGAGCAGAGCTCTGCACAATGATGCCTATTATCTTATAGATGCGCAGGACCCCAAGAAGAATAAGGCGGACAGGTCCGGAGAAGAAACCAAGAGGCCATGGAACATAGCTCTACTGCGCCCCTTTTACTCCTGAGCAACACAATGTATGTATTTCCATATTTTCCTTTGTATGCCGGCGTGTTGTGCCGGCACAAGACTAATGAATGAAATACCGGCATCCCGAAGAAGCCGGGTAACTAGCTCCGAGGTATATTTGTTGTTTATTTACAGTTTTTTGTTATATGCCGGCTGGCTTTATTTGAATGTTTCCTATGTCGGCCTAGTAATGTGTCGGCACCAAAGGCCACTCTTCGACTCAGCTGCTGTCCGAAACCCGGCTTCATGGCTAGCAAGAGTAGATGCCGGAGATTGTCTACACATGGAAAATGGCTAAGGAAATACAAAGCAAGCGAACCGACATTTTTGTTAAAGCTAAAGTTAAAATTTAAAGTGTCGGATGATTTGAAGTCTAAGTCTCAAAGTTAAAGTACTGTATGTTCGAGGAAGCAACCTTGAGACTCATACGTCGAAAGCCAATTGAGGTAGACAAGCAGCCAAGGTTGTGAAATTGAGGAAACAGGAAAACAACTCGGTGACTTAGCCAAAAGATGATCCGGCATTAGTAACAAGCAAACCAAGATAAAACTTGTTCAGGAAGCAAACCAAAGGAAATTAAGCGTGTATATTACATCTGCACCCGGTATACCGGGGATCTGATAAAACTTAAAGTTTTTATGCTGCAAAGTCAAGGACCAGGGGCAGAAGCAGAGGCGCCGGCTGGTGGAGCAGTGGCGGTGGAGATGTCGGCCTCAGGAGTGCCGGACCCAGCAGATGGAATGGAGCCATCACCTCCGCCCGGGGCAGATGCCTGTTCCGGGACATCAGTGTCGGCCTCTTCAGCTTCATCTTCATCCTGGCTGGAGTCGGAGCCCTCAGCAGCGGCGGATGTCCCGGCATCGTCCTTCTTCTCCGGCTCACGGATATCCCGAACGAAGGCGTCGGTGTCGGCATAGTCCACATAGCTGTGGGCCAACTCTCGCCGGCGCCGGATGTGTTCCGGATCCGTAGTCCAGATGGATCCTTCGCGCACAGTGCGCAAAGTCTCCAAGTCAGCCTTTTCATACCAGGACAAGAAGTAGCTGAGAGCTTCGTCAGCTCCAACCCTCGCGCCGGAATCTCGCCACTCCCGGAGGCGAACCTTGGCCAGCTGCAGATCGTTGCCGAGGTCGACGGGATCAGTGGGAGTCCTTTGTCCCGGCCAGAGGGCAGAGAATGCCTCCTGGGCGCCATAGAAGAGTTCTTCAGTGTAGAGCGACATGGCGTTCTTCCGGGACTGCAGAGCCAACAGCTGCTCCGACATGTCCCAGTTGGGCGAGTCAACCGGAACACCCCGGTTTTCTCGATCCAACTGCAAAGCCCTCTCAACGTCTGCGACGGAAGCGGGAAACATGTCTGAGGAATAGAAACAATGTTAGCAAAAGGAGAATATGTCGGCATAGAAATATGCCGGAGAGAATTACACTATGTCGGGAAGGATAAAGGGAAAGGATTTGAAGCTTACTGGCAAGGTCGGCATTCAGCTGTGAAACTGTAACCTCCCATTTGGTGGCCTGCTCCTTCAGGCTATCTAGTTCAGCGTGGGCGTTGGAGGCATCAGTCTCGGAGATGACAAGCAGGGACTGGGTTTTCTTCAGTAGGCCCTCCCTCTGTTCCTTTTCGTCCAGAAGCTCGGTGATCCGGCCCTTCAGCTGCTCAACCTCGGCCTTGTGACCGGCATCCCGGTCGTCCAGTTGCTTGGCTACATCCACTGAGGACACACAGTCCTAGTGGCGTGCCTCTAGTGCAGCTTTCTCGTCTGAAAAGATTTGAAGTCAAAACAAGGATTTGAAGAAAGAAAACAGTGAAAAGATTAAAGGATTTGAAGTACAGAAGGATTAGTCCAAGGTTAAGAGGATCCGGCATACCAGTAAGCTCTTTCACCCTCGTAAGAAGCGCGGCGACTTGTTCTTCAGTGCCAGCTGCAGAATGTCGGCACAAGGTTATGTGTCGGTAAGAAGAAGTATTGCAAAGTAAAGAGAGGAAAGATATCCGGCATATAGCGGTATGTCGGCAAAAGATTACCTTTCTTGGACAGCTCCAGCTGAAGCTTGCTATGCTCGTCGGATAACTTCCGATGCTCGCATACCAAGTTATGATACAGGTCGGCCCGGGTGTTGTTCATGCGCTGCAAAAGTGCCCGGATTTAAAATATCAGCAGAGAAATTCGGCATGGAAATTAAGTTGAAAATTCTATCAAGTGATCATTCTACTGAAGACCCGGCACAGGTGCTGCGCACCTATCCCGGCCCTCGGTGACTAGGATTTGAAGCTCGAAACGAGCTTATATCTCGGTCAAGAGGATTTGAAAGATAATTGAGATGGGAAATGGCTGAAGACCCGGCACAGGTGCTGCGCACCTATCCCGGCTCTCGGTGACTAGGATTTGAAGCTCGAATCGAGCTCATATGTCGGCAGTTAATTCAAAAGAAGCTAGCTAAAAGACTATGAGAAAATCCCAGATGTCCGTATCCCGGACAGCCGACATTTTCGGGGACTGGGGATATGTGTATAGGTAGAAAGGACTTACGTTGGTGGCATCGGCCAATCGGTGAAGTCTCTGCTGGAGGCTGAGGAGCTCGCAGGCGATCGGTAGGGGCTTCGCGGGCAGGATATCTGCTGGGCTGCCAGTAGCCGCGGCTTCGGCCTTCTTCTTGCTGCTGGAGTCCGCGGTGTCCATGCTGCCGGCGTCGTTCCACTTGGTGCAATGCTCCTTGAGAGACCCGAGGCTTTGGTTACTCTTTGTCACCAGGGGGATGATGCCCTCAAGTTCTGGCGTGTCGAAGAAGTTGCGCCGGTAGCCAGGCCGGGCTGCTGCCCTGCCAAGATGCAGGGCCATAGCAGAGCTGGTCCGAGGCGTTGCCTTAGGAGGAGCAGTGGCGGCGGATGGAGTGCCGGACTTGGTCGGCTGGATCTTCAATGTGCCGGACTTGGCCGGGGCAGAGGTCTTGGCCGGCGCCGTGGTCTTGGCCGGTGCAGGAGTCGTTTCAGCAGAAGGAGTTTTGGGCATGGGCTGTTCCGGCGCGGCCGGTGCATCTTGGCCAGCAGGAGCAGGATCCGGAATAGTCCGGACTTCCGGCACTAAAGGGCCTTTGCCCTTGATGTCTGTGCCGGCATCTTCAGTTGTGCCGGCGTCGCTGGTAGGTGCGCCGGAGTCTGGTGCTTCCTGATGGGCTCCTGTGTCCATGTGGACATCAGAGGCCGATGGTTCCTGTTGAGCCCCCGAGTCCATGTGGACTTCGGGGGCAGAGTAATCTTGTTCCGGCGGAGGAACGTCCTTCGCCGGGGAGATGGTCTTGTCTGGCGCAGGCGAAGATGCCGGCGCCGGTGAGGTCGTATGACTGGCAGAGGGAATGTCGGAGGTAGCAGGGGCAGCGGGCTTGGTAACCTTCGGGTCGCCACTCAAGCCAGAAGCTTGTTCCGGCGCAAGAGGAGCTCTAAAAGAGAGAAAACACCAAGTCAGTAATACAAGCAAGAGATATGTCGGAGGAAAGGCAAAGAAAAGGAAACTTACCCCGAGGCAACAGGTCTCGGTTTCTTCGCTATGGGCACGCCGACCTTCTGCCTCTTCGACTTCTGAGGTGTGTCGGGCTGGGTCTTCACCCCTCGCTTCCGGCCGGCACGTCCGCCGGTGGAAGGAGGTCCCTGGTTCAGAGGGGCGGCGTCGATAACCATATCGTCCGGGATAGCTGAGGACGGCATTGCAAACTCGTAAGCAATAGGTGTTTCTGGAAAGGCATACGCAAGTGGCATCGGGTCATAGTACAGCAGGATCTCCTCGTCAGAATCAGTCTCACTCCGGTCTTGAGTATAATGCCGGGATGAAGAGCCCTTACCCATGGCAGCTGCAGCACGGGTGCTCCTGGGAAGCTTATCCCAATGATCCGGATCTTCAACATCCGCTACAGTGCGGTCCGCCGCGATCTTGATCCGGGAGTTCTCCATGGTTTGGAAGCTGAATTTCTGTATAAACAGCAAAGTCAAGTATTCAGACAAGGAAATATGCCGGTGGAAGAGGTATGTCGGATCAATATGATATGTGTCGGCAAACAGGCATGTGTCGGCTTAAGTATCTATGTGCCGGACATGGACTTTATGTATCGGATAAGATGGTTTACCGTTGGGGCGGGCCTATCCCGGCTGTATGGTTCTAGCCCCCAGGCAAAAGTGGCCTGAGAGGACTTGCAGACATCCTTAATCCGGCGCAGAATGTCGGTCGGAGTCAGCTCGTGTGTGGAGTGCCGGGTGGGGTCCATTGGCCCGCTCATTTGGCAGATCTTGTGCGATCGGCGCTGCAGAGGGGAGACGCGCCGGCTTATATAGCAGGCCACCAGGTCTTGAGGAGTAAGACCGGCATCCAGGAGCTCGCCCTTAACCCGGTGAAGCGCATTCACCGGCATCACCGAGTTCTTCGGGTTGTAGGTCCAGTTCGTCATAGCCAAGGGTGGCTCGTCCACAAATGGCGGCAGGTTGAGCAGATCCTCGTCGGTGGTGTTCTTGACGTAGAAGAAGCTTTTCTGCCACTTCTTGCAAGATTCCAGGAGTTCCACCTTGGGGAAGTCCGAGCTCTTTCGGGACATGATGGTGGCCGCGCCGCAGAGGGTCATGGGGCGGTCCTTCTTTTCCTGGGCCGTCTCCGGCGGGTCGTCCTTGCTCCGGGGCGGCTCTTGGACGACTTGCTTCCGCAGTTGGAAGTACTTCGCCCAGCCTTGAGTAAGGGCCTCTATGCCGGCATAGCCCTCGCAAAAAGCAGCGAAGGCGGAGAGGATCATCACGGCATTGGCCGGGATATGATGAGGTTGTAGGTCGTAGGTGTTGAGGAAGTCTCGGAAGAAGTCCGATGCCGGCAGGCCGAAGCCACGCTCGAAGTGGGCGATGAAGACGACGCGTTCGCCAGGTTCAGGTGCCGGCACAGTTTCTCCTGCTGGTAGCCGGCATGCTACGCCCTCCGGGACTCTCCTGGTGGAGGTGACCCAGGATATCTCGGCCGGAGTAACCTCCGACCCCTCCCAGCCGGAGCGTCCTTGGGCTCGGGCCGAGGTATCTTCCTCAGAGGCCGAGGTGCCCGTCATGCTTGAAGATGCCATCTTAATGGCCGGGACAAGGCGTGAGAGCCGGAGTCCCGTGATGATATTCCTATCAAGGCCGGAGAAAAGAGGGAGGTTAGTCTCTCCGGCATACCACTCTCCCCCAGGTTAGCAGAAATCAAAGATCTACCGAGCCAGTTAAAACAGGAAACAAATAAGGGTAAAAATTCTAAGGAAGAACACCTGTGAGCGCTGTTAGCAATGCTAGTCGAATCCAGAAAGGAACTGCACTAGATCTGTGCGGATATGGCTACCAATGAGAAGCTATGAAGAAGCGTGAAGGAGGAAGAACAGAGGGAGGTCTCACCGGAGCTTGGCCGGCGACGATGGAGCGGCGGCGAGCGTGCAGAAGAAGATCCAATCTCCCTGCAATGCTGCAGAGAGAAGAGGCGGCGGCGGCGGCGTCGTCAATGGTGATGCCGTGCGTCGTCGGGCGTCGGCGTCGGCGGGGAGCAGGTCGGCTGCGGCGGAGATGCTGTTCTTCGGACCGGCGGTGGAGCGCAGGAGGCAAAGGAGCAGGCGAGGAAGACGATGGTGGGGGGTAAAAAGATAAGTTTACCCCCGCCGCCCTATTTATAGGTCTGCCAGGTCAGGGTCGTGGGGATCGTGGGAGTGTTCCACTCCCCCGACCGTTCCTGCAGAGAGTCGCCACGTGGCGGCACGGAGTGGGGTGGCGGTTCCGGTAACCGTGCCATGACGCAATGATGGCGAGGAGTAACTGCACTGTGAACCGTCACGTCGTGGGTGACCGTTCGAGGTGGCAGGGCAGTTACAAGTTTCGATGCAAAGCTGTCAGGCATGGCTTCTCGAGGAAGACTCGTCTATATGTCGGATTAATTGCCCGATGTATATGTTCCGTCCGGAATACCCTCGGGACCGGCCGGAATAAGTTTTGGAACAGGAACAGAGGCCGGGATATGTGCAGATGTGCCGGCATATAAATCTGATCGCCGGGGCATAATGAAGAAAGGTATGTTGAACCTGTCAAGGCTCCACAGTTATGATTGGGGAACCTCGGCAGCTTCGGGGACTAGTGTCGGGGGGATGACCCCCGGTAGGGTCAAGAGACTAGAAAGACACAAGGTCTATGGTTGACTTTTATGCCGGTTGACCAAGAAAAGGCCTGGCCGGAATATGAGAGCATCGGCCAGGCCGGCATATGTGTGTATCCCGGCTAATACTTGGATATGCCGGTATAGCCGGAATACTGGTATATGTGTGCCGGCATATACTTAGATATGCCGGCCTAACCATTTGGTGTGTTGTGCAGGAGCAGGGGAGGCCGGATTACCCGACCCTCGTAGGTCGTTGGTCCGGCATATAAGTCCGGGGTATGGCCAACGGTCATATCCGGGATACTTAAGTCAACCAAGGTGTCACATCCCTACAATCAAGGAAGAAAACATCCAAGCATGGTAGCAGAGTAAGATGGCAGGGTGCACAGTGGAGGTTACCTACCCTCACTGTGCACAAGTACGAGCTTACCGCACAGAGGTAAGGCCACAGTCCTGGAAGTACAAGGTACAGCAAGGGGAGTCCCATCGAGAGCAATCAGGGAGAAAGTCATGGGCGTCTGCCCTCGACAGCAAGTCCTGTTTGGAGTGTAGTTGGTGTCTCCTGGTCTTCTATGACCGTTGTAACCCTGGCCACCACTATATAAGGTGGCACAGGGAGTCCTAGCAAAGGGTTGAAGGTTGGTTGGTCACTCTGTGTTCCTACACTTAGCAGTTCATCTTCCTTCTCTAGCAGAGAGCTTGGAAGCACCATTGTTGTGTACTACATCAACCCAAATATACAACCAGTAGAGCAGGAGTAGGGGTGTTATCTCCTTACGAGAGCCCCGAACCTGGGTAGATCAGTGTCTCTTTCTGTCGTGCTTTTTAGCTCGTTCCCCTCTCCCGAATCCACCAGCATCTAGTTCGGCCCCCATTTAAGCCATCCTATGGCATATGTTGTTTCACCACGACGACAGTCAGCGTCCAGTCAAATCATCGCAGAGAATGACTCCATCAATGACGTCACGAATATCAAGCAAAGTCGACAAAATTATAAGTCTAAGAAACTATTTGAGACTATGATTGTTTCCGAGGAACCCACCCATAGCCTCGGGGGCTACTTTTATCAGAAGCATAGATCGCCTACTCAACGAAACAAAAAGAAACAGAAATTTTTTGCAGGATATGATGATGCCAGAATAGCAAATGGGCAAATATTTTTGAGTCTATACCCGAACAATTTTTTTTTGGCTATAGCCTCGGGGGCTACTCCCATCGGGAGCGCTGGTCGCGCACCCGATGAAATTACAGATTATAAGAGTTATGAAGCATGCGTTGAAGAACATTGTCGAATACCTTGTCAAAAGAAGAACCTAGACACAAACTACTCGTTCAGTCACTCCCATCGGGAGGGGTTTTCAATTAACCGAAGATTGTGCAACCCGAAGATTTTGGATATTGAAACACTCAAACAAGGCTAAAGCGATTAAAATTATGATTCTCGAGTTGCGTCATCGCGACAAAACTCAAATGCCGTGATTGTAACAGATCATGAAGGTAAGACCCCAGGATCCGTCCTGTGCGGCCTAGTACATGCACTTGAATGCGCTTTGCTAGTAATTTTCCGTATCTACGATGCGAAGAAAAATCCCGGTGGACGCACTGGGTACCCTGAGAATTACTGGAATCCTTTCTTTGTAAGTCCTAAATGCGGCAAAAGATTGGGTTAGACCAGGTACCAGACTCAAGTCCAGGGGCTTCAGTCTGAAGTAGGTAGCAAGTTTCTGCTTCGGTAGTTAACTGGCTTCCTGATCCATCAGAGATGCCAGGCTTGTTAACCAAAATCCCCTTGAGAAATACAATAATCCGAGTTGTTTAAATGAGTACAGGAAAAAGAAGAAGTCGAAAATTGATCAAGTCGAAAGATAAGAAGATTTGAGATTCAACCCGAATCTACAATTCTGGTAGAATCTCGGGGGCTACTGACAATGGTATAGCTAATAGAGCCCGTTATCTTTGTACCCCTGAGGCCCGTTAAGATATGTCCAGTCATAGACATAGTCGAAATACGATATCACCTCGTATACGGACACTGTAATATGTATTGAACCCGACTGGATCCTTGAGACCTGGCCACCTATATATAGGGGCCAGGAGAGGCCGGCCAGGGAGAGATTGAGATTGAGCTAATTGAGTACCACGCCTATTCTCGATACACGCATAATCACGCCTTGTTTGACTGACCTCTACCTTCGAGTTCATCCGACGCCCACTTCCCCCGATCCTAAGTCCTTTATCTAGGACATTTGTCGAGTTAACCCTCGTCACCATGAGTACAACAAAGGGTACTAGTTGTGGGATGACATTTATTCAAGATGGTCTCAACATTTGTGAAGACAATCTCAAACGCCGTGCCAGGAGGAAAAAAGTCTTGGTTTGCGTAGTCTTGCAATAAGGATGTCGACCGTGTATTTGGTGTGCTTCATGCTCGATTTGCTATTGTTCAGTACCCCACTCTTACCTGGTCGAAAGCTCAGATATGGAAGGTCATGAATGCATGTGTAATCATGGACAACATAATTACTGAGAGCGAGCAGGAGCATCGAGTACTTGACACTAAAACGTATCACCACAGGGTCCTCTTGCGAATGTTGATCATCGGCCGTATTTGTTGCCTTCCTTGCGAGGAGTCAAAAATATGAGACGTAAATACTTATAGCCAACTGCAAGACGATATGGTGGAGCATTTTGTGGACGCTCATAGAAAACATCTACTTTTATTATTTATTTACTATTTATTTAGATCAAAACTATCTTTTATTTATGTATATTCTTGAGTAAAACTATGCTTTTATTATTTGTAGGGTCGTGTTGGTCTGGGGGGGGGGGGGGGGGGGGGGGGGAAGGGGTGCGGCTTGACGATTTGGCCAGTCATACGTCTCGGCGCTGCGCCAACACCCACATATGGTGCAAAAAACCTTTTGCCGGATGCCGTATAGGGGACGGCCGGAGATGCTCTAAGGATGGGTGTTTTGGGGCGTAAAGTTTGTTTTACCGGAGACGGTGGTCTAACAAGAAATAAGCTTCCCTCGTCATCGACGGCCGCTACACGTCACTGCGGCACATCTCATTCCATCCCATTCCATGGAACTTTTGCCGAAAACCATGTCAATCGGCATCCGCCCCCACCACCCCACCTAGCCCCGTCCCCGACCACGCCACAGCCCACAGGTGCAACGCACCATCACCATCGCTCACGCACTCGCTCGCACGCCAGCACGCGCCCCCCTAGCTATTTAACCACCGTCTCCTCCGCAAGACCAGCGAGCACACCATCGACTGTTCCCGCGTAACTAACTAAGCTTCCCACATGGGTTCGAGGAGGGCTTTCGTTCTGGCGGCCATGGTGGCCGTTTCCGTGGCGGCGGCCGGGGTTGGAGGCGACTTCGCGGCGGACCGGCAGGAGTGCTCGGACAAGCTGGTGTCGCTGGCGACGTGCCTGACGTTCGTGCAGGGTCAGTCTCCGGCGCCGACGCCGGACTGCTGCGGGGGGCTCAAGACGGTGCTGCAGACCAGCCCCAAGTGCCTGTGCGTGCTGGTCAAGGACCGCGACGACCCCGACCTGGGCCTGAAGATCAACGTCACCAGGGCGCTCGGCCTCCCCACCGCCTGCAAAGCGCCCGCCAACGTCTCCGACTGCCCAAGTACGTCCTCCCACTTTAAGCATGATGAGCAACGCCTCAGAACGATGGTTGGTTTGCACGAGAAGAGCGAGGAAGGAAATATCTCGCCCACCGGCGGGAGCTAGCGGCCAAATTAGCGAGCTTTCAGCGTTCCCCTATGCTACGCTACGTGTCGTTAATTTTGGTCACTGTTTAGGCCAGTGTAAGTTGATTCTGACAGAGACCGTTGCCGGAAAACCAAATTGGGTTTTGGAGGTGCGCCGGCGGCCAAGATATAAGAATGTTGCAGTCGCTGACAGTCACATGTGACCCTACTAATTAGCTGCTAGTAGCTTGTTCTTGCATCCATGATTAAGCTACTTGATAGTACTTAGTTTCTTTTGTTCGAATTACACCACTTGCTTGCAGAGAAATAAGCAAGCTAACCTTGTTTGATGGTAATTAACCAATTTTTTCTCCAATTGTGGATTCAACTTTTGCAGGGCTACTGAACCTGCCACCCAACTCCAAGGACGCGCAGGTCTTCGAGCAGTTTGCCAAGCAACAGGCAGCTGCCCAGAGCAGCCCAAGTGAGTTTTGTTCCTCCTCTTAACTCTACTCCATGAACAGAAGCAGCTGTGTGTATTTTAACTATGCAAATACCAAGAGTAATCTGCCCAACATGATGCTAACTTATAAAAAACAGGTATGTCGCCCCCCTGAAAAGGGACTTCTAGGGAAGAAAGCATGCATGCCCGCTGCACAAGTTGAGATACACAATGTGCGAAGTGACTGATGTAGATTAACGTCCCCAAATCTATAATTAGTCTGATGATAGCCAAAAGAATGCTACTGGACAGCATCGAGAAACTGCTGCTGCAATGCTAGTATGCTACTGGACAGCAGCGTCGCTCTCGCATGTGGGCGCTGGAGCCCGAGTCCGACGCGACGTGAGAAATCAATGTGCTAGAACCAGCCCAACGGTGCTGAAGTATGATTGTCGTGTGGCATTACCTAGCGGTTTAGGCTGCATATACAGAACTAATTTAGGAGTACAAACAGTTTTCTAAGTGATTACTGGTCCTTGCAGTGATGATTTGCTTCACGTGCTTTTGTTCTGTTTGGAGTTTGGAATTCGGGGTTGCTTGATTACTCTGATTGACGTGTGGTGTCCTGCAGGTGGTGGTGGCGGGCCGAGTGCGCCGAGCACGGGCGCACAGAAGAACGCGGCGACGAGGATGAGGTGGTTGGGAGTGGGCGGAGTCGGTGGCGCCGCACGCGCAGTGGCGCTCTTCTTCTTCGCCGCCGTCCCACTCGCCCTGCCTTTCCTGCTTCTGCTGGGATGAATAAAACGGAAAGGAATTTGGAGGGAGATTACATGGTCCTCCTAAGCCCTATCCTATTCCTATGGAGATAGTGCCGAGATCATCATTAGTTGTGCCGACCTGTGGCTGATGAGTGCAAGCATGAAGCACGCGTCTCTGTGTGTGCTGTCAGCTGTCCCTTAGTTTCCGTGTGAAGAAACTGAAGCAATATGCAACCAAGAGAGTTTCTAGTGCATCTCTGACGACTGGGATTTCGTCAGAGAGAGCCATGTCCGCCCCGTAGTCATTTGTAACAGATGTCTTGATGAAGTAATAAAATTCTTCCTTTTTATCAAAATGGAAAAGGAGTCCACGTACTAGTTGAGTTGAGTTGCTCATGATGTCTGTCGAGGCGTCACTTCTAATTAAGGTGCCAGAGTATGTCCAGCGTCCAGGATCGATCGATCAGAAAGCATGCTAGCTAGAATGATCTTTTTTTCTTTCAAAGTATCAAAGGCGTACCATATTTTTATATAGAAGTCAAAAGTTTGAGTACAAGCGTCCGCTCGCTGCAAGCAACACGCGCAGCATACACTCCACACAGGCTATCCGAAGATAGCCACCACAAATAAAACAAACACAACAAGAAAGCACCCGTCATAAACTAAGCTACAAAGCCGCATCTCGACCAACGCTTCATGTCTCCAAAGAACAACAACTATAAAAGAACTCTCCTTATCGATGCACCATCGAAAGAGAAAGATGGCGGGACTTGGTCGGTCCTGAGAAACCCTGGAGTGCATAGCACCCCAGAAGAGCAGTCTTGGACAACGACGAACACTGGAGGAAAGCAACATAGGACCTCCAAGCCGTGTCTTCAAGCACAATGCTCCCAACAGAGATACGAAGTCAAGGACGTCGCCATCGTGCTGATCCATGCTTCGAATAGAGGATTTCTCCCAAAGACAACAACCAACTCCAATCAAGCGAGGGAGATGCCAACACACCTCGGCGACGCCTCCAAGGAAGTGAACGACACCCTCAGGCACCGTCGCCGCCAGCCCGACAACGCCAAGCAGGACTTTCGCCTGTATCACCGCACATCTCCTACACTCCTGGAAATGGGGCTCTGTCCATGTTGCAAACACCACCGTCGCCGCATCACCTCTATGTCATGGCCGGAGTGTCTTGGTTCACGTGCAACCCGCACGGCCGAGAACAACACCTTCTCCAGCAGCTCCCTCCTATCTTCCACCTCTAGCAACTCGGTTGAAGTACTGCGGCGACGTAGTTGTCCCTCCGAACAGTAGTGCAGACGCCACACCCTTTAGACCCACATTGGGCCGGGATGGCCCAGATCTGGGCCACGCCGCCACTAGTCAGGCCGATGCGTAGCTCCTTCGCAGCAGACCGTGCCCCCCTTTGCAGCCAGCCGCCACCTCCAGCAACCGGTAAGGCCCGCTGCAGCTCCGCCCGACCACCTCCAAGTCAAAGAAGGCAGGCAGCGGAGGTCCGCTTCGACTCCTCGACACCTCCGGGACCATGCGCCGCCGCCTCCAGGGACCTCAGCTCGCTCCGGGCCGCTCCGCCGCTCCAGCCCTCCATCTTGTCGTGCGCTGCCGCTAACTCCTCCGTCGTGCGCCGCCACTAACTCCTCCGTCGTGCGCCCCCAAGGTGACGCCCTCCTCTGCGCGGATTGGCTCGTCATGCACTAGTGGAAAATAGGGCATCAGTCCCGGTTGGTTTCGGGCTTCAGTCCCAGTTGCGCAATCGGGACTAACCAACCGGGACTGGAGCCCTATCTTTAGTCCCGGTTGCTATACGAACCGGGACTAAAGAGCGACCACGTGGCAGGGCCTAGGCGCTCGTGGGCGTAGGATCTTTAGTCCCGGTTCGTGTTACGAACCGAGACTAAAGAGCCCACACGTGGCGCCTCTGCTGCTTCTTTATTTTTCTGGATTTCAATTGTTATTTAGGGGTTTAGGGTTTATTTGTATTTTGCTCCATTCAATTCTTTGATTCATTTCAAACAAGTTTTCTTATATACATATTCATACAACATTACAACATAATATACAAGCCGATACATATATAATATATTTTGTCCGCCGAGCATATACATACAAGTATATATACAACTTGTTCACACACATAAGATCACGACTTGTGTTTAATTACACACATTGTCTAATTGAAACTGACATGAAATTCACCCTTTGGGTTAATGACATGGTCAAGCAGAAATCCGGCTATTTCCTCTTGAATTCCTACTACGCGTTCAGTCGGTGAGAGCCGATTCCGCTTTGCTTCGAACTACGAAGAAGAAGATCAATATGAATATGAATCATCATAACAAAACTGATGCCAATAAATGAATTTGTCAGTATATTGTTTGCTTACTGTTTGAAAATCAATTCCTTCAGTGACCTCCGCACGAAGGTTCTCGCAAGCATAGTATGCACATAGATTAGTCCCCGATGACTGCCTCGCACACTTTACGAGAATAGATTTTAGTCAGTGACATATCAATATTGATATACTTAATGGTATTTGAAACTAGAATTAAAGGGATGTGTAGACCTAGCTCGTACGACTTACCTCGATCGAACGGTAAATCAGCTGATTTTTCCATTCACCTTTTGCTATGCGTATAAACCGTTTCCAAACACTGCTGAGCAAACAAAATGAATAGATGAGTTATAGATAAACGAAAGAGACCGATATAATGCCGTAATGATTGAAATTACCTATCCATCATATCAAAGATGCTTTGGTATTCATTAAGTTGTTTATTCAATGAGTCAAAGATTTCAACCTTTCCATAGTCAGGTTCAATCTTTAGCAAAATCCAGTGGTAACTGCGTGCAAGTTTAATTATATAAGTTAATAACTCATCAATTACACTTATAACATCGAGTAATGAAAAGTAACTGTGTATAAGATAGTAACACTCACCTGAAGTTGTACGGAAATAGTATTCTAGCTCGGTATTCCTGCGTAAGTAGGAACTCTAGCAAGATATCCTCTGTCTCCTTGCATTTGTTCTGTACCGTTGCTGCGTTAACTCGATTTGGATCAATGAATCCAACTTGGAAGTCATTCTTTTTCTTACATTGCATACTCTTCATTCTGCATAATAAATAGCGTAGTGAGGATAATTACATGCAAAGAACGAGTTGAGCTAGAGACTTATAGAAATAATGAATCACTTACAGAACATAGGCATTGACGAGAGATTTGTCGAGCGCGTCTTGATTGAATAGCTGAAAGAATTCATCAAACTCAATATGCATCAAGTCTTCACCTAAGAAATGGTCCTGTGTGATTTTCAGAAGGAGAAATTCTTGCGTGCCCTTTGCGGCTTGCATGTACCACTTATGAAATTTTCGCATTTGTGTTGGTAGATTTATTTCAATCTCAGGTGGGACCAGACTCTTCCCCTTTTCATATTGCCGTGCTATAGGCACCTTTGGGATATCTTCATGTATCAATTGAGAAAGAGTCAAACCAGCTTCAGCAGCAAAGTCGATGGGATTGGGTTGAGCAACACTCCCACCAGCATCACTAGCAAAGACCTTTAGCGGGGAGATCGATTTTTTGGTCTGTGCTGTGATGACCCACAAGTATAGGGGGTGTATTGTAGTACTTTCGATAAATAAGAGTGTCGAACCCAACGAGGAGCAGAAGGTGTTGATGAGTGGTTTTGATCAAGGATTCAGTGTAAATACTAGCAAACAGGTTTTCAGGGGTATTTGGTAATATGAGTAAATAAAGTGCGAGTAAATAAAAGACAGTAGTAACAATTGCAACAAGTGGCCCAATCCTTTCTTCAGCAAAGGACAAGCCGGTCTTGTAACTTATAATAACCAAACGTTCTCGAGGACACACGGGAGTTTCTGTCAAGAGTTTTCGCTTCATAAAGCCAATAGTCTTTATTGGTTTGATAGGTGTTATGGGGGTGAACCTGTGCTAGCGCACTACCCTTACTAGGATAAATACACACTTGTGATTACACCCCTTGCAAGCATCCACAAATACAAGAAAGTAATTAAGATAAATCTAACCACAACCTTAAACTCTAAGATCCTACGCTCCCTGGTGCAAAGGTTTCCCAACAAAGGTTTAGGTTTCTGTCACTCCAGCAACCCCACAATTGGTAGCCAAATACACAATGCATCTCACTAGGCCCATAAATGGTGAAGTATCATGTAGTCGACGTTCATATGACACCACTAGTGAAATAGCACCACAACAATATCAAACTATTAAATATTCTCAACAATAATTCACTACTAACATCTTGACTTCTCCCATGTCCTCAAGAACTAAACGAACTACTCACAAGACATCATATGGATCATGATCAGAGGTGAAATAATGGTAAATAACAATCTGAACATAAACCTTAATTCAACGGTTCCACTAAATAGCATCAACTACAAGAGTAATCAACACCGGGAAAGTTTCCCCTATGAATATAGCAAGATCCAACTCAAGATGTTACAGCGGGATGGCGTGGTGATGGTGGAGATGAAGGTGCTGGTGAGGGAGATGATGATGATCCCGATGAAGTTCGGTGCGATGGTGATGACGATGGCGACGATCTCCCCTCTCTGGGAAGGAATTTCCCCGGCAGATTTCTGCCTGCCGGAGAGCTTTTCTCTCTCTGGTGTTTTCCGCCCCGCAGAGGCGACTGTGTCTATCTCTGAGCCTTCCCCCTTGACTTAGGTTTTCGGGGACGATGAAGTACGCGAAGGGGCGATGGCAGAAGTGGGCCAGGGTGGCCTCACACAGGGCTGGCGCGGCCAGGGGTCAGGCCACGCCACCCTGGTGTGAGGGCCCCTCCTGGCTCCTCTCGACTCCTCCTTCTGGCTTCCTGTGTCTTCTGGGAAAATATAATTTCCTGGTATTTTTCTGGAATTTTCCTGATCTTCAAAATATGGTCCCTTGATGGTCCTTTTTCCAGCAGAATCCTGACTCCGGCAGCAAATCCTCCAATGATCATCAAACATGTGAAAACAAGGGAAATAACATAAGTATCAACTCTAAATATGAAATATATCAATGAATAACAGTAAATTATGATACAAAATAGTGATGCAAAATGGACGTATCAACCCCCCCCCCCCAAGCTTAGACCTCGCTTGTCCCCAAGCGAAAACTAAACTCGGTAAACATGACCATAGGTTTATGGAGTGAAGTGTCGATAATCAAAATACGGACAAGAAGCATCACATTCACCAAGGCACAAATTATAATAGACAGCAACTTCCCTTTATAAGATGTAGACTTGCAATAGGTAAAAGGGAATCACATGTAAAGATGCACAAGGTAAACTATAATTGCAAATGGCAAACCTTAGTTCTTGATCAAAGAATGATGAACAAGCTATTCTTTCTTTTAAACGGAGCCTTTTAAAACAGAGCTAATATAGCAAAGACCATATGCTCAACAAAATAAACTTTTGCATTCATAGAAAGCTTTCAAAGATATATTCCTTCAGACAAAAGCATTGTACAAAACAAGGAAGATAGTAAACATGATTAAACGAATCAACATATGGATGAGTGAAACATAACAACTCAAATGCTTGCTTGAGATAGAGGGGAATAGGTTGACTCAACATAAAAGTAAAAGATAGGCCCTTCGCAGAGGGAAGCAGGGATTAAACATGTGCTAGAGCTTTTCATTTGTAAAACAGAGGTAAAAATTGTTTTGAGAGGTGGTTGCTTTTGTCAACGACTAGCAACTGAGTTCTTGATATCTTCCATACTAAACAAGTGAGAGCGGTTCCGAGATGTTTGATTAATTGGCACATTGGTGCTCTTTTATAGCTTTGCACTCCTCCCCACCTTTTTCCTTTCTCAAACCATGGCTAACCGATTCCATCGGGTGCCAACCAACTTTCACATACCATGGAGGAGTGCTATTTTCTTTCTTTTCTTTTTGAGATTATAATGGTCTGACCAGCTCCCTTGCAAAATTAATGACGAGCAGATGAAGCTGCCTAGTCGAGGGGGTACTTAATTTAGTATGGAAGATAACAAACCCATCCACTACGTCCTGATGAGCTAAAAACAGTGGCACAAAATGAGAAGTGTTTGAAGGTTTTTTGAAAGGTAGCACATGAAAATTTACTTGGAATGGCTTGAAATACCATGCATAGGAATCTATAGTGGACTCTTTGGAAGTGACTTGGCTTTTGGGAATTGGATGCACGAGAAGTATTTCCTCTCAGTACAAGTTTTTGGCTAGCAAGGCTGGGTAGCAAGCATAAGAGTTGCATGAAACAGACAAACATACATATAATAAGAACAATCATGCAAACTCCCTTGAAGATACAACGATTTTGACTTTAGGAATAACAATGCTTATAAGCCAAATATAAAGGAAAAACTGAAGTGAAGTAACTACAAGCACTTCTTTATTCTTTTCTACTCAAACCTCAAGGTAAAGTTGCTACTGACCAAGCTAGGTTTGCCAAAACCAACTAAATTTACTCATGCTCCCAAAGTGATACCAATACCAATCAACAAGACTAGTCATATAAGAGAGATTGCAAACTAACATAAAGTGTGCAGAAAGTAAACGATAAAACTTCTCATTAATATTTCATTACCGCAACTCACACCAAGGGATACATAGATAACCAACTAAGGAGGATACTTCCAAACTGCAAACTATTCTATAAGATAACTTCTCTATTCATGATATAACTCTACTTGAAAAGTAAATGAGCAAAAGGTAATGATGTGATACCGCGGCACTCCCCCAAGCTTGGAGCAAGCCAAGGGGATGCCTATACCGATGACGAATTACTCCTTGGGTGGTATTGGTAGCAGCCTTGGATTAATGAAGTATTCCAGCATCTGGCGAAGCCTAAGATTTTCTTCTTGCAGCATCTCTACCTCCCTTTTCAAAGCTTGATATTGAGCACAAAACCCATAAGTGACCAGCATACCCTCTTCTATCACGGGCATGGAGTTAAGATCCAAAACATGATATGTTGGTCCCTGCAGATCATGAGAAAAGATACGTCTAGCTTTCGTTGGTCCTTCAAAAGAAGGGTTCTTTGGCCTTGCTCTCCCTGAACCTTGCTCTTCCTTCCACTTTTGGTGCTGGTGATCATCTACCCAGGGTCCTTTGCCCTTGTTGTCACTTGAAGAGGCCATGGCTCCCCCAAGCTTAAGATCAACTCCTGACAGAAACAGCTCAAAACAAAACACGACGAGAAAACGATATACAGACCTCGGGGACTCCGGGGGGTTAAATAGGCGAAAATTATACATCGAAACGAAATCACAGGAGGAAACCGGGACGGAAACGAGTTCCGGGGTGCTCTCACACCTGGGTGGCGCGGCCAGGGGTGGGCCTGCGCCACCTATGTGTGAGAAGCACACGGACTCCTTTTCCTGCCCGTTTTCATCTCGTGATTTTTCATATTTAGTAAAAACAGCAAAAATATTAAAGGAAGAGCTTTTAGCGAAACTTCTCTGACTAGAAATGTTACCTATTCGAAAACGAACTCTGCAGGTACTTGCAATTTGTCTTAGATGAATTCTTCCGGAGAAACGGTTTCAATAACATCAACATCTTCATTATAAGAATCTCCAGAAATATAATGTTTGAGTCTTTGCCCATTCACCACTTGTGTAGAGTCATCCTTCAATGAAGCAATCTTAATAGCAGCTGAGCGGTACACTTCCACAATAACATATGGTCCTTCCCATTTAGAGAGTAATTTTCCTGCAAAAAATCTGAGACGAGACCTATACAATAGAACTTTCTCACCAACATTAAACTTTCTCTTAAGAATCCTCTTATCATGCCATTGCTTGACTTTCTCTTTAAAAAGCCTGGCATTCTCATACGCTTCGTTTCTCCACTCATCTAAAGAACTCAAATCTAACAACCTCTTCTTACCGGCTAGTTTAAAATCTCTATTAAGCTCTCTCACTGCCCAAAAAGCTTTGTGTTTTAATTCTAAGGGCAAGTGACACGCTTTTCCATAAACCATCTTATAAGGAGACATACCCATGGGGTTCTTATAAGCAGTTCTATAAGCCCATAAAGCGTCATTTAACTTACTAGCCCAGTTTTTCCTAGATCTATTGACAGTCTTCTGCAAGATAGACTTGATTTCTCTGTTAGAAAGCTCTACCTGCCCACTAGTTTGGGGATGATAAGCAGAAGCAATTCTATGATTGACATCATATTTAGCAAGAGTTTTTCTAAAACCACCGTGAATAAAATGAGAACCTCCGTCAGTCATAAGATATCTAGGCACACCAAACCTAGGAAAAATAACATCCTTGAGCATTTTTAACGAGGTCTCACCATCGCCACTCTTTGTAGGTATGGCTTCTACCCATTTAGTAACATAATCAACAGCAACAAGTATATGGGTATAGCCTTTTGAAGGAGGAAAAGGACCCATAAAGTCAAATCCCCAACAATCAAATGGTTCAATAACAAGAGTGTAACTCATAGGCATTTCATTGCGTCTAGAAATATTACCAACTCTTTGACATTCATCACAAGATAAAACATACCTTCTGGCATCTTTAAAGAGGGTTGGCCAATAAAAACCTGATTGTAGAACCTTTTGCGCGGTTCTATCTCCAGCATGATGCCCTCCATAAGCACTGCTATGGCATTTTCTTAAAATCTCGTGTTGCTCATATTCCGGTACACATCTTCGCATAATACCATCAACTCCTTCTTTATATAAGTGTGGGTCATCCCAAAAATAATGCCTCAAATCATAGAAGAATTTTCTTCTTTGCTGAGCTGTAAAGGTTGGAGGCAAATACTTGGAAACAATAAAGTTAGCATAATCAGCATACCAAGGAAGGTCTCGCGAAGTTACATTTATTGAAGCCAACTGTTCATTTGGAAAACTATCATTAACAGGAATAGGATCAAAAGAAATGTTTTCCAATCTAGACAAGTTGTTAGCCACAGGATTTTCAGCACCTTTCCTATCTACGATATGCAAATCAAACTCTTGTAAAAGCAACACCCATCTAATAAGCCTAGGCTTAGCATCCTTCTTAGTCATAAGATATCTAATAGCAGCATGATCAGTATGAATAGTAACTTTAGAATCAACAATGTAATATCTAAACTTATCACATGCAAAAACAACAGCAAGAAACTCTTTCTCAGTAGTAGTATAATTCTTCTGAGCAGCATCAAGAGTCTTACTAGCATAATGAATAACATTCAACTTATTATCTACTCGCTGTCCAAGAACAGCACCAACAGCAAAATCACTAGCATCACACATAATTTCAAAAGGTAAATTCCAATCAGGTGGTTGAACAATAGGAGCAGTAGTTAAAGCCTTCTTAAGAGTTTAAAAAGCTTCCTTACAATCATCATCAAAGACAAATGGTACATCTTTTTGAAGAAGATTAGTAAGAGGCTTTGAAATCTTAGAGAAATCTTTAATAAACCTCCTATAGAAACCAGCATGACCAAGAATACTACGAATACCTTTAACATCTCTGGGACAGGGCATTTTCTCAATTGCCTCCACTTTTGCTCTGTCAACTTCAATACCTCTTTCAGAAATTTTATGTCCAAGGACAATTCCTTCATTCACCATAAAGTGGCATTTCTCCCAATTAAGAACAATGTTAGTTTCTTCGCACCTCTGCAAAACTTTATCAAGGTTGTGCAAACAATTATCAAAAGAAGTTCCATAGACGGAGAAATCATCCATGAAGACCTCCACAATTTCTTCACAAAAGCCATGAAAAATAGCAGACATGCATCTTTGAAAAGTAGCAGGAGCATTGCATAAACCAAACGGCATACGTCTATAAGCATAAGTTCCATAAGGACAAGTAAAAGTGGTTTTCTCTTGATCTTCCTTCTTAACAGCAATTTGAGAAAAACCAAAATAACCATCAAGGAAACAAAAATGAGTCTTCTTAGACAACCTTTCTAACATCTGATCTATAAACGGTAAAGGGTAATGATCTTTCTTAGTAACTTTGTTTACCTTCCTATAATCAATGCACATTCTATAACCAACTACTACCCTTTGAGGAATAAGCTCGCTATTCTCATTAGGCACAACAGTCATACCTCCTTTCTTAGGAACACAATGAACAGGACTAACCCATCTACTATCAGCAATAGGATAAATAATATCAACATCAAGGAGCTTTAATACCTCATTTCTTACCACATCCTTCATCTTGGGAATTAGGCGGCGTTGATGCTCCACGACTGGCTTCGCGTCTTTCTCCATATTAATGGCATGCTGAAATAAAGTGGGAGAAATCCCTTTTAAATCATCAAGAGTATATCCCATAGCTCCTCGGTGTTTCCTCAATATCTCCAATAATCTTTCTTCTTCCTTTCCTGAAAGTTTAGAGCTAATAATAACAGGATATATTTTCTTATCATCTATATAAGCATATTTAAGATTATCAGGCAAAGGCTTTAATTCAAACACAGGATCTTCCTTAGGTGGCAAAGTGGTACCAAGATCCTCCACAGGTAGATTATGCTTGATTAATGGTGGTTGACGAAGAAGAATATCGTCAATCTCTTCTCTTTCCTTGCTGAAGACATCACTTTCATGATCTTCCATGAATTGCTGCAAGGCATTATTAGGAGCAAGAGCAATAGAAGCAAGCTGTTCAACTCGAAAATTTTCATTAGGCGTGTCATTTTCATAAGAAGTCTTAGCAAACTTGGAAAAATTAAACTCATAAGACTCTCCATTAAACTTAGTAAAAAAATTCTCCTTCTTACAATCTATCACAGCGCCACAAGTGTTCAAAAATGGTCTACCAAAAATAATAGGACAAGTTTTACTAGCCTCCTTACCAAGTACTAGAAAATCAGTGGGATATGTAGTCTTACCGCAAAGAACTTCTACATCTCGAACAATACCAAGAGGCCAAACAATCTCTCTGTTAGCAAGCTGAACAACCACATCCATATCTTCAAGTTCACAAGCGCCAATCTCATGCATAATTTCTTTGTAAAGCTCCAAGGGAATAGCACTTGCACTAGCACCAATATCACATAATCCATAATAGCAATGATCTCCAATCCTGACAAAAATAACAGGAACACTTGTTTTCCTATGCTTTTTAGGATGTGAGAGAATGTTAGAAGCATCTTCACAAAAAAGAATATATTCATCCCCTACATCTTTAGTAACAAGATCCTTCAATATAGCTACAGGAGACTTAATAGTAATTTGCTCATCAGGTTCTGCAGCTTTCTTAGTACTTTTATTAGACACACTTACCAAAGTAGAATACTTCTTTACCTTAGCAGGGAAAGGTGTCTTCTCAAAATAAGGCTCAGGCACAATACTATCAACAGTACAAACTTCAGTAGCTGCATCAGGTATATGACTAATAGAATCTTTATAAGGCGCATGATATTTTTTCCAATCTTTCTTTGGAACATTAAGATAAGAGGCAAAGGCCTTAAGACAATTAGCAAGTATTTGTGAATCAAGACCATAAGCAGTGCTAACACTATGGAAGTCATCGGTTCCCATAAAAGATTTAATGCATTCATAATCATAGTTTATACCTGACTTCCTACCTTTGTCGTTTTCCCATCCTTCAGCATTCTCTTGTATACGGTCAAGAAGTTTCCACTTAGCATCTTCTTTCATATGAGTAAATGATCCAAAGCAAGAAGCATCCAAATAATCCTTATCAGGAAGAGTAAGCCGCGCATAAAAATTATCAATAACAATATTATTGGGGAGCTCATGAATGGGGCATTTGAGCATTAGTAACTTCAATCTCCCCCACGCTTGGGCAATACTCTCTCCATCATGAGGCCAAAAATTATATATACGGTTACGGTCTTTATGAATTTCACTTGGAGGATAAAACTTGGAATAAAAGAGAGGTACAATATCCTCCCATGCCATAGATGGACTATCTTGGAGTAGTCGATACCACTCTTCAGCTCTGCCTTTCAATGATAAAGAGAATAATTTCTTCTTGACCTGGCTTGGTGAAATACCTGCACATCTGAACAACTCGCATAATTCATGTATAAATAATAAGTGATCACCCGGATGTACAGTTCCATCACCTGAATAGCAGTTATCCATAATACGCCCAACAATTTTCATAGGTATTTTAAAAGGATCAATTTCAGCAGGTGGCGGCGGTGGTGGTTCATCCACATGTGCAGCAGTAGTAGTAGAAGTGTTTCCAAATAGGAAACCAAA
Source organism: Dactylis glomerata (assembly GCA_007115705.1). NCBI lineage: Eukaryota > Viridiplantae > Streptophyta > Magnoliopsida > Poales > Poaceae > Dactylis > Dactylis glomerata. The sequence goes on from QXEO01000170.1 coordinate 4,451,081, forward strand.
TGGAGAATTCTCCATAGCAGAGTAAAATAAAAATAAAAGACAAAATAAAAACAATACTCACAGTGACGGTTACCTTTACCAATTCCACTCTTCAATAGCGCTACACTCCCCGGCAACGGCGCCAGAAAATAGTCTTGATGACCCACAAGTATAGGGGGTGTATCGTAGTACTTTCGATAAATAAGAGTGTCGAACCCAACGAGGAGCAGAAGGTGTTGATGAGTGGTTTTGATCAAGGATTCACTGTAAATACTAGCAAACAGGTTTTCAGGGGTATTTGGTAATACGAGTAAATAAAGTGCGAGTAAATAAAAGACAGTAGTAACAATTGCAGCAAGTGGCCCAATCCTTTCTTCAGCAAAGGACAAGCCGGTCGTGTAACTTATAATAACCAAACGTTCTCGAGGACACACGGGAGTTTCTGTCAAGAGCTTTCACTTCATAAAGCCAATAGTCTTTATTGGTTTGATAGGTGTTATGGGGGTGAACCTGTGCTAGCGCACTACCCTTACTAGGATAAATACACACTTGTGATTATACCCCTTGCAAGCATCCACAAATACAAGAAAGTAATTAAGATAAATCTAACCATAGCCTTAAACTCTAAGATCCTACGCTCTCTGGTGCAAAGGTTTCCCAACGGAGGTTTAGGTTTCTGTCACTCCAGCAACCCCACAATTGGTAGCCAAATACACAATGCATCTCACTAGGCCCATAAATGGTGAAGTATCATGTAGTCGACGTTCACATGACACCACTAGTGAAATAGCACCACAACAATATCAAACCATTAAATATTCTCAACAATAATTTACTACTAACATCTTGACTTCTCCCATGTCCTCAAGAACTAAACGAACTACTCGCAAGACATCATATGGATCATGATCAGAGGTGAAATAATGGTAAATAACAATCTGAACATAAACCTTAATTCAACAGTTCCACTCAATAGCATCAACTACAAGAGTAATCAACACCGGGAAAGTTTCCCCTATGAATATAGCAAGATCCAACTCAAGATGTTACAGCGGGATGGCGTGGTGATGGTGGAGATGAAGGTGCTGGTGAGGGAGATGATGATGATGATGATCCCAATGAAGTCCGGTGCGATGGTGATGATGATGGCGACGATCTCCCCTATCCGGGAAGGAATTTCCCTGGTAGATTTCTGCCTGCCGGAGAGCTTTTCTCTCTCTGGTGTTTTCTGCCCCGCAGAGGCGGCTGTGTCTATCTCTGAGCCCCCCCTTGACTTAGGTTTTCGGGGACGATGAAGTACGCGAAGGGGCGATGGCAGAAGTGGGCCAGTGTGGCCTCACATAGGGCTGGCGTGGCCAGGGGTCAGGCCGCGCCACCCTGGCGTGAGGGCCCCTCCTAGCTCCTCTCGACTCCTCCTTCTGGCTTCCCGAGTCTTCTAGGAAAATATAATTTCCTGGTATTTTTCTGGAATTTTCCTGATCTTCAAAATATGGTCCCTTGATGGTCCTTTTTCCAGCAGAATCCTGACTCCGGCAGCAAATCCTCCAATGATCATCAAATATGTGAAAACAAGGGAAATAACATAAGTATCAACTCTAAATATGAAATATATCAATGAATAACAGTAAATTATGATACAAAATAGTGATACAAAATGGACGTATCATGCTCCAAGCTGGGCAACGTCTCTTTTCCCTCTTGCAGTTGCGCTTGTCTTATTAGCTTCATTTTTTGCATCTACCTGCTTATCCAAACAACGCGTGTAGTCATCTGGCTTACGTAATTCATATTGCGAAGGTTGGGTAAGCATATCAAAGGCCCAGTCCTTCTGTTTCAGAGTATATACCTGCTTTGGGTTAGGGGTCGGGCGTAGCGCTGCGAGCTTTCTTTTCACTTTGGCTCTATCCTCCGCCTCAATTTCTTCAGTAGTCTTCTTGACAGGAGGAGGCGGCACCGCCGTAACTTTCTTGGCCCGTTTCTTCGGAGAGACATTGCTAGTGGACATAGCAGTGGACTTGCCATAACTCTGGGACTTACGAGTGGGCAGAGGCGGCGGAGGTGGCGGAGGCGGCTGACATTGAGGCAGAGATCGATGTGGACTCGGGGTATGGTGGTAGTCGTCCCTGTCGTCGCCGAGAGGTGGTGAATTGCGAGGACTCGGAGGAGAGGGTGGCCGCCTTGGCGCCGAGCCTGGAAACACGATGTGTTTCTTATCCCAAAGAATGACACGACCCAATACTTCTCCAAGTGTTGCCTCCTTTTTAGGTCCAGCGACGTCAAGATCGAGGGACTCATACCCCCTTTCAATTGCATCCACCCCGACACGAGTATAGCCTGCTTGAATCTCACGGCCATGCCAGGTTTGTCCAGGTCCAGATGGTAACACATAGCCAACCGCCACCTTCATCGATATGTTCTTCATGGGAACATGCATCTCACAGCTTGTCTTCTTGGTGATATCATCCACGGGGTAGTGATCCATCGGTACCTCCGTGGAAGCCACGCTGCTTCTCCGCTGAGATCGGTCGCCTGATGCATATTCTAGTTGTTGCTGATGCTGAGTTGCCCCTTGCGACTTTAATTCCTCCAGTGCCTTCTGCTGCAGTAAATACAACTCTCTTAGCTCAGCCTGTTGCCTTTCTATGCTCTCTATCCGTGTGGCCTCCTCCTGCGCCTTTCGCTTCTTCGCTCTCTCTCGGCTTCTATAAGTCTGGCTCTCTTCGGTGAACCCAGACCTCCACGGAATGGCAGAACCCAGACCCCGTGTTCGTCCTGTGTGTTCTTTGTTCCCTAGGGCCTTTGTCAGCTCGTCGTTCTCTCTGTCCGGCTTGAACGTCCCCTCTTGAACCTCGGCGATTGTCTTGACAAGTGCTCCCAGGGGTTCAGCAATTTGTTTCTTCTTTTCGACTAATTTCCCTGTTCTCTCATCATAGACAGCCCCATGGGCAAGTGCCCAATTTCTTGACCTTCTGGGCCATTGTTCTGTTTCTGGTTTGATGCCTTTTTCTCATAGGGCGGCCTCTTGCATATCCCACTTAGGCTCGGCCCTTTTGTAGCCACCTGGACCCAACGTATGGTGATATTTCTTTTTTGCGGCATTTAACTGATTTTTCTTACTCCTTAGCTTACCCAGTTCGGACTCCTTGTACTCCACAAATGCGTCCCAGTGATCCCGCAGGAACTCATTGGGGCCAGTAAATTCTGGAGCTTGTCAATCGGCGTTGACATAGGCGTTCCATAACCTCTTCTTGTGGTTATTGAACTGTGCAACCATCTTCTTGAGAGCCCACTCCCTGACTGTCTCCTTCTGTTTCTCTACGTCTTCTAGGGACTCGGTGACCGGCAGATTGAAATGTGGAATGAGGGATTCCCAAAGTCTGTCTTTCAAGACCTTGGTGACATAATTGACTGATGCACCCTCTTCTGGCTCTGGCTCTGCTGGCTCTCCCTTTGCCGCCTTGGGCTTATACCAATACTGAATGCTTATCGGCACCATGTCCCTGACAAGATATCCACATTGATGTGTGAACGCATTTGCGACACTCTTGGGTTCCAACGGTTCGCCTTCATTTGAGAGACGCCCAATCGTGTAATGCTAATTCGATGCCAGCCGTTTGGCCGGGCCTCGCTTCTTTCTAGAAGATTCAGAGGTCTAAAAGAAGAAAACACTCATTAATATATATACCACATAATGCATCGTCATCTACTGATTCATGAATAGAGTCTTCATATATATATATACCTCGCCGAACCGTGTTTTTAAGTCACGTCCAGTCCCTTGTGAGCCGTCGTCGCAATCATCATTTTCTGATTCATGCGGCTGCTCCTCCTCCATTCCCTCACCCGACTCGTTCAAAATTCTGAGCCATCTCCTTCTGCACGGGTACCCTCTCCTATAATATTCAACAATTCTTCTTCACCTTCTGTTCCGGCGCCGAAATCCATAACTGAAATCCATAACATAGATCAACAACATTACTCTATATTTTTATATTACTATTTCTATTACTAACAATATTACTAACAATATTTCTAACATTTCTATCTATTCACTTTCTAACTCTATATATCTAACATAAATAAAATCTAACATAAATAAAATCTAACATTTCTATTTCTAATAGCATTTCTATTTCTAATAAAATCTAACCTAAACAAAATCTAACATAAATAAAATCTATATAGCATTTCTATTACTATTCATTTTTAACATATCTATATATCTAATATAAATAGCATTTCTATTACTATTCATTTCTATTATATCTATATATCTAACATAAATAGCATTTCTAACCATAAATATCATTTCTAACAAATAATTAATAAATTCTATTACTATTTTCTAACAAATAATTTCCTAACAACAATAATTTTTCTAACAACAATAATTTCCTAACAACAATAATTTCCTAACAACAATAATTTTTCTAACAAATAATTTCCTAACCTATTTGCTAACAACCTATTTTCTAACCTATTTGCTAACAATTATTTTGCTAACCTATTACTACTTAACAAAATTAACAAAAATATTACTATTCCTATTTCTAACAAAATTATTTGCTAATAATTATTTTCTAACCTATTCCTATTCCTAGCTATTTCTAAAAAAAATTAACAACAATATTACTACTTAACAAAAATTAACAAAATTAAAACTTCTTTTTCTACCTTCTTAATTTGCAGGGGCGGTCGGCCGGGGGCGGGCGGTGGTGCTCGGTACGGTGGGTCGGAGTTGGCCGGGGGCGGGCGGCGGCGCGGGCGCAGGACGGCCGGAGGCGGGCGGTCGTGGGCGGGCGGCGGCGTGGCGCGGGCAGCACGGGCGGCGCGGCGGCAGCACGGGCGGGCGGCGCGGCAGCACGCGGGCGGGCGGGCGGCGCTGCAGCACGCGGGCAGCACGGGCAAGTGGCCGGGGGCGGGCAGCACGGGCAGGCGGCCGGGGGCGGGCGGCGGCGTGGCGCAGGCAACACGTGCGGCGGCGCCGGCGCGACGGATTTGGGCAGCCGCAACGATCGGGCGCCGGTCGAGTTCCGTCGCGGGCGTCGATTTCTGCTAAGTGTGAGTGGGGAAGAAGGAGGGGGCGGCGCGGGGCTTATATACCCCCCTTTAGTCCCGGTTGGTGGCTTCAACCGGGACTAAAGTGGGGTCTTTAGTCCCGGTTGAAGCCACCAACCGGGATTAAAGGGTCTTTAGTCTTTAGTCCCGGTTGGTGGCTTCAACCGTGACTAAAGACATTTGGGCAGTTCGCGCCCATGCCCCAGACCTTTAGTCCCGGTTGGTGAAACCAAGAGGGACTAAAGGTGTAATAAATGCGCGCCAATGTTGTATATTTTTTCAGATTTCATTTGAATATGAATTTCAAATTTCAATTTGAATAACTTCTATATATTTTAGAATCTGAAAAAACTTTGAATATGAAATGTGTTTGAAATTGAATAACTAATTCAAAACTATTTTCTATTTTTAAAATAAATTAATCTAACTATTTAAAAAATTAACTATTTTACCATTTTTAATTAAAACTATATTGATTAATATTCTTTTTGCATATTTTAGAATCTGACAAAACTTTGAATATGAAAAGTGTTTGAAATTGAATAACTAATTCAAAAATATTTTATTTTTTTAAAATCATTTAATCTAACTATTTAAACAATTAACTATTTTGCCATTTTTAATTAAAACTATATTGATTAATATTCTTTTTGCATATTTTAGAATCTGACAAAACTTTGAATATGAAAAGTGTTTGAAATTGAATAACTAATTCAAAAATATTTTCTATTTTAAAAATCAATTAATCTAACTATTTAAACAATTAAATATTTTGCCATTTTTAATTAAAACTATATTGCTTAATATTCTTTTTGCATATTTTAGAATCTGACAAAACTTTGAATATGAAAAGTGTTTGAAATTGAATAACTAATTCAAAACTATTTTCTATTTTTAAAATCAATTAATCTAACTATTTAAACAATTAACTATTTTGCCATTTTTAATTAAAACTATATTGATTAATATTCTTTTTGCATATCTTAGAATTTAATAAAACTATGAATATGAAAAGTGTTTGAAATTGAATAACGAATTCAAAACCATTTTCTATTTTTAATTAAAATTGTTTTGATTAATATTGTTTTTACATACTTCTGAATCTGACAAATCTTGGAATATAAAAAGTGTTCGAATTTGAATAACTAACCCAAAATCATACATTTACATAAAAGGTTTAATACATTATTACACATCACCAACATCCCCATCTAGTGTTGGGGTTTCCTTCTGCACCGTAACCATGGAGTATCTTCTTTGTTTAAGAGGATGGTTGGGTCAGTGTTCACTCTGAAGGGCGGAATTTCATCAAACTTGTTATAATCTTCTGACATATCTGTCTTGTCCTCCACTCCCACGATGATTCTTTTCCCTGAGAGAACAATGTGTCGCTTTGGCTCATCGTGTGATGTATTCATTTTCTTATCTTTTCTTTTTCTTGGTTTTGTAGACATGTCCTTCACATAGAAAACCTGAGCGACATCGTTGGCTAGGACGAATGGTTCGTCCATGTACGCAAGATTGTTGAGATCCACTGTTGTCATGCCGTACTTTTGGTCTACAACTACCCCGCCTCCTGTCAGCTTGACCCATTTGCACTAAAACAAAGGGACCTTAAAAGACGGCCCATAGTCAAGTTCCCATATCTCCTCTATGTAACCATAATATGTGTCCTTTGTCCCATTTTCGTGTACTGCATCAAAGCGGACACAACTGTTTTGATTGGTGCTCTTTTTATCTTGGGCGACCGTGTAAAATGTATTCCCATTTATCTTGTAACCTTGGAAAGTCAATATAGTTGAAGATGGTTTCTTGACCAACATGGACAGCTCATATCCAACAGTGGCGTCATTTATGAGAAGTGTTTGCAACCAACCACCAAAAGACGCCATGTGCAACTTTGTAATCCAGGAGTCAGACTGCCCCGGGTTTTCCGAGCGTACAATATTCTTGTGTCGCTCCATATACGGCTCCACCAACGTGGAATTTCGTAAAACTGTGTAGTGTGCTTCACTCAAAGAATGTCCGTCCATACAGTATGCTGATTTCATTCCTAGCGTGCCTTTTCCACTCAGTCTCCCCTCATGCCGCGATTGAGGAAGACCAATCGGGTTCAGGTCAGGAACAAAGTCAACACAAAACTCAATGACCTCCTCTGTTAGATAGCCCTTGGAGATGCTTCCTTCTGGCCTACCACGGTTATGCACATATTTCTTTAAGACTCCCATGAACCTCTCAAAGGGGAACATATTGTGCAGAAATACTGGACCGAGAATAGTAATCTCTTCGACTAGGTGAACTAAGAGATGCGTCATAATATTGAAGAAGGATGGTGGGAACACCAACTCGAAGCTGACAAGACATTGGGCCACATCATTCTGTAACCGTTGTAGATCTTCTGGATTGATTACCTTCTGCGAAATTGCATTGAGGAATGCACATAGCTTCACAATCGGTACTCGAACATTTTCCGGTAGAATCCCCCTCAGTGCAACCGGAAGCAATTGCGTCATAAGCACGTGGCAGTCATGAGACTTTACGTTTTGGAATTTTTTTCTCTGCCATATTTATTATTCCCTTTATATTTGACGAGAATCCAGATGGGACCTTGATACTGCACAGGCATTCAAAAAAGATTTCCTTCTCTTCTTTGGTAAAAGTGTAGCTCGCAGGACCCTTAGAATCCTCCGAATGCATGCCGTCTCTTCTTTTCATACGGTGCTGGTCCTCATGTGCTTCCGGTGTATCTTTTATCTTCCCATACAAGCCCAAGAAGCCTAGTAGGTTCACGCAAACATTCTTCGTCACGTGCATCACGTCGATTGCAGAGCGGACCTCTAGGAATTTCCAATACTCAAGCTCCCAAAATATAGATTTCTTCTTCCACATGGGTGCATGTCCGCTAGCGTCATTCGGAACAGACAGACTGCCAGGACCCTTTCCAAAGATTACTTTTAAATCTTTGACCATATCAAATATATCATCACCAGTATGGCGTTTAGGCTTGCCCCGGAATTCTGCCTCGCCGTTGAAATGCTTGCCTTTTTTCTTCAATTGATGTTTGGGCGAAAGAAATCGACGATGCCCGAGATACACCACCTTCTTACTTTTATCCAAATATATACTATCGATCTCACCTAAACAGTGCATGCATGCATTGTATCCCTTGTTTGTCTGTCCTGAAAGGTTACTAAGAGCAGGCTAATCATTGATGGTCATGAACAGCAACGCTCGTAGATCAAATTCCTCTTGTTTGTACTTATCCCACACACGAACACCTTCAGTCTGCCACAGCTATAAAAGTTCATCAACTAATGGCCTTAGATGCACATCAATGTCATTGCCGGGTTGCTTCGGGCCTTGGATAAGCACTGGCATTATAATAAACTTTCGCTTCATGCACAACCAAGGAGGAAGGTTATAGATACATAGAGTCACAGGCTAGGTGCTATGACTGCAGCTCTGCTCCCCGAAAGGATTCATGCCATCTGTACTTAGACCAAACCTCAAGTTCCGTGCGTCTTCCATAAACTTCGGGAAATCTCTGTCGATTTTTCTCCACTGCGACCCATCAGCGGGGTGTCTCAACATCTCGTCACTCTTACGGTCTTCTTTGTGCCACCTCAACAACTTGGCATGCTCTTTGTTTCTGAACAAACGTTTCAACCGTGGTATTATAGGTGCATACCACATCACCTTGGCAGGAACCCTCTTCCTGGGGCGCTCGCCCTCAACATCACCAGGGTCATCTCGCCTGATCTTATACCGAAATGCACTGCACACCGGGCATGCATTCAAATTCTCATACTCACCGCGGTAGAGAATACAGTCATTAATGCATGCATGTATCTTCTGCACCTCCAATCCTAGAGGGCAGACAATCTTCTTTGCTTCATACGTACTGGCGGGCAATTCGTTATCCTTTGGAAGCATCTTCTTCATAATTTTCAGCAACTTTTCAAATCCCTTGTCAGATAAACCACTCTCTGCTTTCCATTGCAGCAATTCCAGCGTGCTTTCTAGCTTTTTCTGGCCGTCTTCGCAATTTGGGTACAAATTCTTTTTGTGATCATCTAACATGCGTTCCAACTTCTCCCTCTCCTTTTCACTTTCACAGTCAATCTGTGCATCAACAATGACCTGACCAAGATCATCAGCGGGCACATCTGATTCCCGTTCTTCACCTTATTCTTCTTCTTCATTATCTTCCATTGCGGTATCGGTGGTTTCAGGGAACTCAGGATAGTTGTCATCATTCTCTTCTTCATCGTTGTCTTCCATCATAACCCCTCTCTCCCTATGCTTGGTCCAACAATTATAGCCGGACATGAAACCGAACCGGAACAGGTGGATGTGAAGGGTCTTTGTGGAGGGGTAATCCTTCTCATTTCGACAAACACCGCATGGACAACACATAAAACCATTCCGCTTGGTTGCCTTAGCCACATTGAGAAAAGAATGCACGCCTTTAATGAAATCTCCAGAGCGTCGATCGGCATACATCCATGCTCGGCTCATCTGCATTATATAAGTACATATCAAACGCAAATCAAATATACAATTTCTATTTCTATCTCTAATTTTAGTTTGATAAGTTAGAATAAGTTAACAAAACTTTAGTCCCGGCTGGAGGGTACAACCGGGACTAAAGGTGGTTTTTGTGTCATCTAACAAAACTGTCGATGGGATATGGACGTGTGGGTAACCTTTAGTCCCGGCTGGTGGGTGCAACCGAGACTAAAGCTGTCGGCAGGATAAGGATGCGTGGGTGGATACACTGCTCGATGAGATAAAGCATGTAGCGCACGACGCCCCTATCGGAGGAACAAGACAAAGTAGAAGCGGCGTCGTGCCTATAAAGGGAGCATCGATACGCCATGGCAAGCAGCTCAACAAGCCAACCTAGAAGGCAGGGAGAGTTTTATCCCCATGGATGGAGGAAAGGGTTGGGAAATCTCCCGTGGCGGAGCTTCTCGAAGATGTCGTTGGTGCTCACGCCCTACGGCATCTTCGGAAGCTCCGCCTCGGAAAAATTTCCCTGCAAGCCCGTCAAAGACTCCATCTCCTCTAACAGTGTTGGGTAAAGGGTTGGGAAATCTCCCGTGGCGGAGCTTCTCGAAGATGTCGTTGGTGCTCACGCCCTACGGCATCTTCGGAAGCTCTGCCTCGGAAAAATTTCTCTGCAAGCCCGTGAAAGACTCCATCTCCTCTAACAGTGTTGGGTAAAGGGTTGGGAAATCTCCCGTGGCGGAGCTTCTCGAAGATGTCGTTGGTGCTCACGCCCTACGGCATCTTCGGAAGCTCCGCCTCGGAAAAATTTCCCTGCAAGCCCGTGAAAGACTCCATCTCCTCTAACAGTGTTGGGTAAAGGGTTGGGAAATCTCCCGTGGCGGAGCTTCTCGAAGATGTCGTTGGTGCTCACACCCTACGGCATCTTCGGAAGCTCCGCCTCGGAAAAATTTCCCTGCAAGCCCGTGAAAGACTCCATCTCCTCTAACAGTTAAAGGATTGGGAAATCTCCCGTGGTGGAGCTTCTCGAAGATGTCGTTGGTGCTCACGCCCTACGGCATCTTCGGAAGCTCTGCCCTACGGCATCTATCTCTATTTCTATTTTTCTATTTCTATGTTGGCTATGTCTACTTCTATTTTTATTTTTAATTCTATCTCTATCTCTATCTCTCTATCTTTATTTTAATTTTCTATTTTATATTTCTATCTATAACTCTATCTCTACCTCTATTTCTACCTCTATCTTTATCTACTTCTACACATAATCAAATGAACATCTAAATAATTGCTCCCATAAAAAATTCACAAATCTCTCTACTTCTAGAGCATTAAATGAGCTAAATTACCAATGAAAGACAAAAGCACAAAGTTCCTCACCTTTTAGTCCACTTAGATTGAAGTGGGAACACCAATTTGTGACAAAAAATGGTGGTCAAAGAGGATGAACTCGAGCTAGCTTTGTTGCATGAAGAACACTTGAGAGTGGAGAGGGGGAGTGACTGGCTCGGGGAGGAAGAAGGAGTTGTTTTATATAGGAAACTCATTAGTCCTGGTTGGTATTACCAACCAGGACTAAAGGCTGGGTCTTTAGTCCCGGTTGGTGTTACCAGCCTGGACTAATGAGCCTGGCAACGGCCGGATTCGACCCCAGAGCCTTTAGTCCCGGTTCGTATTACGAACCGGGACTAAAGGTTCAAAACGAACCGGGACTAATGGATTCTGTGATCCTGTGGCCGAAAAAGCAGTGGGGCCCAGGGCATCAGTCCCGGTTCATAGTGCAACCGGGACTAATGCCCTAGAATATTAGACCCGTTTTCCACTAGTGATGGTGTGCTCGCTCCTCCCCCACGACCTTCAACGACCGGGTGCCGCCACCATCGCCGACAACGGCGGCCAGGGTAGCTCGGTGGTGGGGAAAGGTTGCTGGCTAGGGTTTGGACCCCCGGGGTCGCCCGCGCGTGCGACCCGGGAGGGTGATATCGGTGACTCCATGCTAGGATAATCAGTAGTCAGAGTACGTACAATAGAGCATGTGTCCAGGTGCCGTTGTGTACACGAACTTGCATGCGGAGTAATCCGGACGGAACAAAACCGTCAAGATTTTCAGTGCAAAAAAAACGTCAAGATTTTAATCCAAATCTTTAAAAGCTCTAGTGCCGTCCAAGCAAGGGTAGAGAACCAGATAAGAGTTGTAAGTACGTCTACTGTAAGTTCTGTAACCAACATGAGTATGTCGATGGTGGCTTTTTTTTCTTTACTTCTTCTCTCTTCTCTAATCTAATACTCCCTCTGTTTAGAAATATAAGATGTTTTAGTTTTATGAAACTAATGTATCTAGACACCTTTTAGTGTATAGATTCAAGCGAACGTATACACTAAAAAATGTCTAGATACACTCACTTCATAAAGCTAAAACATCTTATATTTCTAAACGGAGGGAGTAATAAAGTATGCAAGGGTTCTATGGTTTGGTTCTTCTGTCGGATGTTTTGCAAAAAAAACCTCCCTAATTCTGTGAATCAACCCGCAATCCAGTCTTTAGTCACCCTCGCTGGTCTTCTTCCTCGCTTGTCTCGACGGAGACGAACGGCACCACTCCCGTCCCTGCCGCAGACCATCCCAACGGAGACGAACGACACCACTCACATCCCTGCCACAGACCAGGAGCATATATAGCTGGCGGCTGGAGGCATGCGGGTGCGGACGACGTGGCAGGCACGGGCGGCCGGCGGCGTGCGGGCAGACGACATGGCAGGCGCGGGCGGCCGGCGGCGTGCAGGTGAGGCCGGCGGTGTGGCTGACGCCCCTCCCTTCCCCGCCGCAGACCAAGCAACCCCGATGCTGGGAGCTCGGGCGGTTCCAGGCAGGCGCGACGCGGCCAGGAGTGTAGCTGGCGGCTGGAGGCGTGCAGGCGCGGACGGCGTGGCAGGCGCGAGTGGCCGGCGGCGTGCATGCTCGGGCGGCCGGCGGCGTGCGGGCGGACGGCATGGCAGGCGCAGGCGGCGTGCGGGCGGACGGCATGGCAGGCGCGGGCGGCGTGCGGGCGCGGACGGCGGCGTGGCCGACGCCCCTCCCTTCCCCGCCGCAGACTAGGCGACCCCGATGGCGGGAGCTCGGGTGGGTCCAGGCAGGCGCGATGTGGCCAGGAGTGTAGCTGGCGGCTGGAGGCGTGCGGACGCGGACGGCGCGTAGCAGGCGCGAGCGGCCGGCGGCGTACAGGCTCAGGCGGACGGCATGGCAGGCACGGGCGGCGTGCGGGCACGGACAGGGGCGTGGCCGGCGCCCATTCCTTCCCCGCCGCAGACCAGGCGACCCTGATGGCGGGAGCTAGCTGGGGCGGTTCCAGGCAGGCGCGACACGGCCGGCGGCGTGCAGGCACGAATGGCGGCGTGGCCGGCGCTCGGGTGGCAGGGAGGTTCCATGTAGGCACGGGCGGCTGCACAGGCGCGGACGGGGCGCCCATCCCTTCCCCGTCGCAGACCAGTTGATGAGGGTTAAACTCGACAAATGTCCTAGATGAAGGACTTAGGATCGGGGAGACAGGGCGTCGGATGAACTCAAAGGTAAACTCAGTCAAACAAGGTAGCTATGAAAGTAAACGTGGGTGTAGAACCTAGCTTGCTTTCAATCTGCCCTACACCGTCCTCTCCTGGCCCCTATATATAGGTGGCCAGGTCTCGAGGATCGGGTAGGGTCCGATACAGATTACAATATCGATATACGGTAAGAACTCGTATTTTGACTAGTATTACAATTGGGCCTAGCTTAACGGGCCTCAGGGGTACTCAACTTGACAGGCTCTATTATCTATGCCCTTGTCAGTAGCCCCCGAGATTCTACCAGAATTACAGATTCGGGTTGAATCTCAGATCTTCTTATTCTTTGACTTGATCAATTCTTCGACTTCTTCATGTCTTTAAATATTTCGACTTGGTCTTATCGACTTATTCATTATAATACTTCGCAAGGGGTTTTGATGAACAAGCCTGACAACTCTGATGGATCAAGAGGTCAGTTAACTGCCGGAACAGACACTTACCACCTACTTCAAATTCAATCCCCTTGGATTTGAATTCGGGAAACCGGTCAAACCCATTCTTTTGCCACATTTAGGACTTATAAAGAATGAATCCCAGTGATTCTCAGGGTACCCAGTGCGTCCACCAGGATTTTTCTTCGCGTCGTAGACACGGATACATACCAGCAGAGCGCATCCATGTGCGTATACCGGGCCACACAGGACAGATCCTGGGGTCTTACCATCGTGATATATTTCAATCACGGCATTCGAATTTTGTCGCGATGACGCAACTCGAGAATCATATCTCGCAGCCTTGTTTGACTGATCCAGCGCACAAAATATTCGGGTTATATAACCATGACTTATAAAAACCTCGCTCCCGATGAGAGTAACATCATATATGAATTCTCTCTTCACCTTCCTTGCTCCTACTCATGCATAAACATCATCGGGTGCGCGCCCAGCGCTCCTGATGGGAGTAGCCCCCAAGGCTATAGTCAAAAATTCATTTTTCGAGTATAGGCTCAAATATAATGTGCTCCATCTTTATGCTTCAACTCGAAATAATTTGATGATAATATCATCGGGGGCGCGCTCAGCGCTCCCGATGGTAGTAGCCCCCAAGGCTATAGTCGAATGTTTTTTCGAATATAGTCTCCAAAATTGACTCCTGTATTGTCGGCGTCAATCTTTTTTCTCTACTTTCTTGTCATTCTTTACCCACGAATTGCCATATTCAATATTTGTCGAGTATACGCATCTGTCGGGTATACCTTTGGTCTCGTATCTTCTTCATGACGTCAGTGGCCAAATTTCTCTATACGTCACATAAACTGAGTGCGAACCGTTTCATGGGTAGCGCGGTAATTTTGTATTTTCCGTGCCCATTAGTGGGCTGCCGCTTCCTCTCCTTGCGCCAAGTTTCAGCCCACGTTCCTTCACCGAGAAGGTATATTAAGGGAGAGTGGGGATTTATACTGTTTACCAGCTCTTTGTCTCGGCCCCCGCCACCATTGTCAATCTCTGTGCTCTGTTCTTCTCCTGCATAGCCCCCGAGCGCAGATTCGTAGATGCGCATGAAGCACTTGGCGGCGAAGAACAAGATGAACAAGGGTAAAGCAAACTCCGCAACGAGCTGGGTGCCCTCTACTCTCACGCAGAAGGAGTTGGACAAGGTCAAGGCGGACGGTCTCATTTCCAACAAGGATTCCATCATATTCCCTACCACCGAGCGGATCCCCAAGCCCCCGAGCGGCTACCGAGTGATGTTCCTCGCTTTTCTTCTCCGCGGACTCTCTCTTCCTGCCCACGAATTCCTTTGTGGGCTTCTTTATGTTTACGGTGTGCAGATTCACCAGCTCACACCAAATTCTATCCTCCACATTGCCTGTTTTGTGACCCTTTGCGAGTCGTTTCTGGGTGTCAAACCCCATTTTCTACTTTGGAGGTCCATCTTTCGGCTCTGCCCTAACATTTTTTTATCACATAAGCCTGAACTGGGCGGGGCTATCATCTCTATGCATGCCGAAGCTCAGTATTTAGAATTTTCCATGTCTACATCAGTCCAGGGTTGGAGGACCAAATGGTTCTACATCAAAGACCGTAAGGCCTCCTCCGAAGATGAGTACGGCCTGGCCCCTTTTGATGCCTCCAAAGAATTAAAGAAATTGGCATCATGGGATTCGCCTCCCACAGATGCTGAGATGGAGGAGATCGCACCACTGCTGGACCGCATCCAAGCTCTGAAAGGAGGCAGAGGAGGTGCTCAGTCGGGTATCCAACTCATGGCTTTTTTCATACAACGTCGGGTTCAACCCCTGCAGCATCGTCTCTCCAAGCTTTGGAGTTACTCTGGCTTGGTAGATTCTTCTCGAGTCTCTGGAAATCTAATTGAGAAGCAAGATGTCAACAAGCGAGTCAGGAATCTCACCAAACTCACCAAGGATCACGCAGTTGCGGACTTGGCCGCCCATTATTTCGACTCCGAGCACCCTTTGCCCGAGGTATGTTTTCTTTGCATTCTTGACTCTCGTGTTTCCCATCATCTTCCTGATGTCATTTGGCATATCTTGATGATTTTACTGACTTGCTTCTTTTACAGGATCATCAGTTCCTTGTTTCATGCCCTCCCCTTCCAGAGGAGGGGCCTCTTCCGGCGGATCTGACTTCTGCTATTTCCGAAGCCCCCAAGGCTGAAGAAAATCATGATGGGGATGATGTCGAAATATCGGAAGATGAGACGAGCTCGATGACATCGCCTCCTCCTGCACTTTCTGAAGATCTTGTTGTCGATAAGAAGAGGAAACATGTCGAAGAGCTCGCTTCTTCGAGTACCTCCATCCAGAGAACTGCGGCCGGTGAATTCCTTGTTCAAGAAGATGATCTAGAACTATTCGACTACATGGCATCGTAAATGTTCTGTGTACTCTATGATTTTGTTGTGTTTGCTTTTTTTCCCTTTTGGGTTGTACAAAACCTGCTTCCTTTTGCTTTCTTTGCAGTGATGATGAGGACCCAAAAAGGGATGCTACCACTGCTCCTTCTGCTGAGGATATAACTGTTGATGAACCCCCCATGCCAAAAGTTGAGCCGGCCGTGAAATCTCCGAAGGCCTCCAGAGCTCCTACCAAGAAAATTCCCGTGTCCGGAGCACCAAACGGTCGAAAAAATCGAAGGAAGCCGATGTTTCCCTTGAAGCCCATGAGTCCGCAGGCTCCCCTGATGATGTGAGTAATTGTCCTTGACTTATTTTCCTTGTGTCATCCATATACTTACGTGTTCTTATTTGTTAGATATTGTTGAAAAAGTTTGCTGCCTTGGGCGCTGAGTGTGCTGAGTACTTGAAAGCTGCTAGAGCTTCCGAGGGTGAACTCCTTTTCCTACATTTGCTTATCTTGAACGCTCTTCTTTGCTTGTTGCTTGACTTTCTCTTTCCTCCTTGTTGTCTTGCAGATGCTTTAGCGACAGCCAATGCGCGCATTTCTTCGCTGGAAGCTGAACTCAGCATTTCTCGGAAAGCTTTTGATGCCGCGACCGCTGCCAAGGTCAGTGCTGAGAAGTCGAATAAATCAGCACTGGCTAAGGCAAAGAAAGCAGAGAAAACCTTGGCTGATGCTAAAAAGGAGCACCTCCAGCGGGAGCAAGCTGTGGCTGAACAGCTGAATACGATGTCTGCTGCTGCTGGAGGTACATATTGTACCTTTCTTCTTCTTATGCTGTTGTTTTATTTGCCTTCTTGTATTCGCTGATATTTTCCTCTCCTGCTGCTTTCTGTTCCCTTGGTTCTATAGAATGCACCAAGGTGTCTTCGCCGACTTTGCAACCAGACGATGATCCTCTCATGGCTGCGGTTAGCTTACTTGAGGCTAACTGGATATCTATTCAGGAAATCTTCGAGTTGGTTAACCGTGTTCTTACGCGAATTTTTGTTGGGTTGTGGCCCATGCAGAAGGCGGAGGTTCCAAACAATGATGTGAAGAAACTCGCCCAAGCCTTCGACACTACTGAAGACCCCATCCTTCAAATGAAAGGCCTTTCTTTGAAGCGAGGTGCCGAGGGGGCCATTGCATTTTCATATGCACATGGCGCGGAGTTTGACTGGGAGAAGGTTGGCTCTTCCCACGGCCATACCCGCTCAGAGCTGAAGGCTTTCGTTGAGAAGGCGAAGAAGTTTGCGCCTGCCATCGTGGCGATGATTTCTCCTTCAGCGGCTTCTGCGGCTTCTTCTGCGCCAGCTCCTTCGATTCCAGCGACTAATGAATCCGCGCCTCCTCCAACTACTGGTGCTGCTTCTGCCACGCCTTCTTCTGCCATGGAGCGGGACGCTGAGGTGGCGTAGACTTAGTCTTCCTGTTGTATTTTTAATCTCTCTTGTTGTAATGAACTTCTAGTTTGTGCTTTGCCTGAGAACTGGTCAAAAGGATTATGCACTCATTCGTAGATATCTTTTCTAATATGAAATGCTTGAATGATGTTCCTGAGACGTGTCTTTTCTTCTGATTGACTTCAGCCTTTGCTTGCTGGTGAATCGTCGGGTTATGATCGAGCTCCATCCCCTGATGATATATTCGCTTTGGGGATTTCCTCGCCTCCTCGACCTCCCTGTCGATGTGAAGAATATTCTTTCAGAGTTGCGGACCTTGAGAGCCGCCTATCCTTTATGAAACGCCAGGCACAAGTTGCTCTAGACAAGGCTAGTAAGTCCCATGATTTGATGAAGCAAGTGTCCAATCTTCAAGATGAAGTTTCGAGTCTAGTAGCGAGAATTGCACATTTTGAGGAATGCGAATCTTTTCTGATTGGTATCGCCGAATCTGTTTGCGAGATGCTGCTGTGTAAGTCTTCGGGGATCCTCTTCTCATTCTTTTTCCTCTTGTCTTTTGTGCGCTAATTTTCGCTTGAACTGCAGGTACCTGCCTTGATCTTGTTGGCGAATCACGTCGAGTTACTGAGCGTATTACTTCTCTTCAAAATGTTGCTCAAGGAACCGAAAGCTTATGGTCCAATCCCCGTCGTTGTCGCGCTATCGTGCTTCTTCAGGATCGTGCACAGTACATCGGCGAAGCTGTTGATGGTTGTCGTAAGGCCCTGATAACCATGTACTCTGTCGTGTTGCCTCATAACCCTATACCTTTGGATTTTAGAAAGCTACTCGAAACTTTCCGGACGAGCCAGCGAGTCCATCTCCTTATAAAGCTGAATTTGATTGCTGGTGCTAATTTCACTCTTGGATGGATGCGAAAGTGGAATCCAAGACTTAATTTTGACCGCATGTCTCAGAGTTTGCCTCCAGGACGAATTACGGTTGGTATTCACATGGATGCAACGCTGGAACCAGCGAGGAGGATTATCTCGAGGCTATTGCAAGAGGACGCTAGGTTTTTCCAGGAGTATCATTACTTGAATCCTTTTGGTGTCGATGACTCAGAACCACCTGCGCCGTGATTTTGATGTATATAGTTATTGTACCGCGCAAGTGTTTTTTCCCTCAGTTGTTACCTCGAGGGAAATTTTGTTATTCAGGGCGTTTGGTTTGTTTTGGCGTTTGTCGCGTTTAGATATGTAAGCTCAGATATGAGCAACTTGTCTTTATTATACTTGTAATATGAGATACATGGGGTGACCCAAGAGATCCGGCCTGTGACCTGTGTTCTGGATCTAGAGGACATTGCCCTAGGATAACTTGTTGCTTTTATAGCCTTTTTCTTCTACCCTACTTTGGTGCTCTTGACACTTATGCCCCCGTGGCCTTCTCTTCTTCCCTTGTAGTTTTGTCTTCTCCTGATGCTTCTACTTGTGGTTTCTTCATCTCTGGTTCCGCGGGACGTCCTTCGAGTAACTTGTCGACTTCTGTAGTCGCGCTTTCGCTTTCTCTTTGGGTTCTCCATAGTTGGCTATCATGCCAAAGTTTTGTGACATCTTGTGGAACTCCTTGTTGCATAGTTCTGATACCTCGAAGCTTCCTTTTACTGTGATAATTCCTTTGGGTCCTGGCATTTTTAGTACCAGGTAGGTGTAGTGAGGTACTGCCATGAATCGCGAAAACGTGGGTCTCCTGAGGATCGCGTGATATTGTGATGGCCAGTCCATGACTTCGAAGTCGAGTTTTTCCTTTCTGTAGTTTTGGCGATTTCTGAAGCAGATGTTGAGTGCTATTCGACCAAGTGGATAGTTAGCACTCCCTGGGACTATTCCGTGAAAGGAGCAGTCAGTTGGCTTCAGGAACTCTAATGAAATGTGCATTGCCCGTAGGGTTTTTGCGTAGATCAGGTTTATTCCGCTTCCTGTGTCCATGAATATTCTGTCGACATCGTACGTCCCTATTTGAGCTTTGAGTACCAAGGGCGCGTTTCCTGGCCGAGGTACTGTTATTGGGTGATCATCTCTGCTGAATTCTATTGGTTGTTCTGACCAATGTAGGTATTCCGTTGTTGCTGGAGGTGAAGTTATTGCGAGGTTGACTTGTCGAGTTATGCTTTTCTCCTCTTTGTTCGACTTGGGCACTGGTTGTATCTTTGCTGTGATGTGCCCTTTAGATGGAACATATCCTTTCTCGTCGTCGCGTCCCTGGTTTGATTGATCTTGGCCCTTGGGAGCTCCACCATTTCCTTGTTGTGTTGTCGGCGCGTTGCTTGTGTTTCCCTCGTATCCCTGGCATTTTGCCTCGGCTTGCTTGTTAAGTGATGCTTCTTGTAGTTTCAAGAACGTAGTGCAATCTTTCATTGCGTGCCTAGATACTCGTTTCCCATCGACGAACACAGAATGGATGTGACACGGTCCATTGAGCATGTCTTCTGGTGATGGGTTGTACTCTCTGGATTCCCTTGGAGGAAATTTTTTGTACTCTTCTCTGCCATAGTTACGGTATCCCGAACTTTTGCGATCATTGCCTTGGTAGCTGTTATCTTTGTATCCTGCGGCTACTTGATTGTGGGAGCCGTAATTGTCATAATTACGTGACCTTCTCCTTTGACCTCCATATCTGGTTCCTCTATCATCTTCTGGTGATCGCGTGCGTTTATTGTTGCACGCATCTTCCCCATCTGCGAATCTATTTGCTACATCCATTAGATCTGATACTGTTTTCGGCTTGATCCTGCCCATCTCTTCGACTAGGTCTCCTCGTCATAACCCGATTATGAATGCATCTATTGCTCTTTCGTCCGAGACTTCGACTGCCGAATTTTTGATAAGACTCCACCTTTGGATATATGTTCTTAATGTCTCTCTGCGCTGCTGTACGCGGGCTTTGACTTCTTCTATGGATGCTGGCCGCTTGTATGTCGACTTGAAGTTACTTGTAAATTACTTTGTGAGCTCCTCCCAGCTTACAATTGTTTCCTTTTCTAATTTTCTTAGCCATGACCTTGCCGCTCCGGTGAGGTGTAATTGCAAACTTTGCATTGTTGTTTCCTTGGTTCCTCCTAGTAGTTTTACTGCTTGCAAATAATCTGAGAGCCATGACTATGGCTCCTGAGATCCGTCATACTTTTGTTGATCATGGGATAGTTTGAAACCTTTGGGTACTGGCGTGATGCAAACCCTACGGGTAAAGCATGGCGCCCCCATATCCTTTTCATCGTCTTCGTAGTCATATGTTCTATTGGGAGTTCTGGATCGTCGGGTTCCTTTGTTCTTTGGACTATTGTATCGTCCAGGTGATGGCGTCCTAGATCGGCGACTTCCACTTCTGTGCCGAGGACTGCTGTGACGGCGTGGTGATCTTGGTTTGTGAGTTCCTTAGTTGCGATATGCCTCCTCCTCTTTTGCTGATAATTTGTTGCCTACCATCTTCAATCCATTTAGCGCTGCTTGGTGCATATGTTCCCTCGGGTCTCCTGGATTTGGTCGTGTCGTATGCAGGTACGCTTGAGCTGCCACTAATGCTGCTTCCAGAGTTTTTGGGATAATATTTCCTTGCTCGTCGACCGATAGGAAGGACGAGTCGAGGTTTTTCGAGATGCTTTGCCTTTCTGAGTACTCTAGATTCTCATACCTTGAACCATGTCGACGATGCCTTCTATTTGTGTATGATGCGTCGCTACGTGCTCTACGAGCAGCGTCGCTTGCTGCAATTGCTAAGTCCTTCCTTTTCTGTATTTCAATCCTCTCTTTTGCTAATTGCTTCGCCTGTTGCCTTAGGACGTAATGGTACCCCAAGAGCATGTTTTGGCTAGAGTTTGTTGGTATTGGCGTGCCGTGCTCCATAGCTGTATTGATTATTCTCCACTCTTCTTCTGATAGTCGAAATTTTATCCTCGTTGTGAGGGATTCAGCGGTTTCTCCCTCTGCTAAGTGATTCGCTCCTCTGTTTATATTTGCTGGATTAAGTACTGGGTTGTTGTTGTCGTCGAGTTCTTTCGAGTTATCTTCTGCGATGGCGAGTATCTGATACCGATTGTCGAGCTTGTTGTTGTGACTTGAGAAGATTGAATTATCGTCTTCAGAAAGTTCTAGTCCCATTTTCCAGGAGTCTATTGATTGATCTGAGTTGTCATCGTGGTAGATTGTGAGATCTTCGAGTTGCACTTCTAAGTCAAAATTCTCCATGGTTTCATCGCCTCCTGCGATTTTTCCTTCTTTTGGTTCTACTAAGCTGACCGACGAGTTTACCTCGCTAGAAGAGCCTTCTAATGATTCCGACATTGCTACTGTCTCGGGTTCACCTACCGACGGATCCGCTTTCATCGGATGTGAAAGGCGAATCGAACCTAATGATGCAACGCGAAAGTTTAGACTTCCGATCGTCAAATCCATATCTTGATCCATGCTCTCGAATACCTGCGTAAAACTTAGCGAAGGGTATCTGAATTTCGTTGACTTGCGAGTTGTTGTTGGCTGAAAGCGAAAAAGCCGTCGAGTTCATGATGCCAATGCCTAGAGTCCCCACGGTCGGCGCCAATTGACGAGGGTTAAACTCGACAAATGTCCTAGATGAAGGACTTAGGATCGGGGAGACAGGGCATCGGATGAACTCGAAGGTAAACTCAGTCAAACAAGGTAGCTATGAAAGTAAACGTGGGTGTAGAACCTGGCTTGCTTTCAATCTGCCCTACACCATCCTCTCCTGGCCCCTATATATAGGTGGCCAGGTCTCGAGGATCGGGTAGGGTCCGATACAGATTACAATATCAACATACGGTAAGAACTCGTATTTCGACTAGTATTACAATTGGGCCTAGATTAACGGGCCTCAGGGGTACTCAACTTGACAGGTTCTATTATCTATGCCCTTGTCACCAGTCGACTCCGGTGGCGAGAGATCGGGCGGCAGGGCGGTTACAGGCGTTTCTTCCATCGCTAATTTTAGTTTTGTCCATCGTCGTGTTTTTTTTTGAAATGAGGCAAAAGTTTTGCCTTTTCGATTAATTAAGAAGAAGAGAGTTGCCCGGTTAATTAACAGGAAACCGGGCTAAAACCGATATAACAAGGGCAAAGCCCACACAACACCACCCCACTAAGACGAGACAACCTCCTACCAAAGCCAGAGAGAAGACGCTATAAGTGCTATGGGAGGAGCAAACACGAGACGCTCCAACGAAGATGAAGAAGTCAACCCTCCAGAAGAGTTGCGCCACATGACGCCGACGACCAACATCAAGAAACCTCGTCACCCAAGACATGGTCTCGATGCACAGAACACAGAGAGCCTTCGGGGCCGCCGCCCCCGACATCCATCTGTCCCGATGGATATACAAAATGCTAGCTAAGGAAGCACTTTCAATCTCTCATACGTAAGCTGGAGAGTAGTACATTTTTGAAATCGAATCCATCTTGTGCTGAGCGTGCTCTCGGATCGCTCAAATAAAAGCCACACGGCCGCACGCCTAAAGACAAATCGCATGCCCCGCCGCCATTGCCTGCAAACCTCCTTCTCGAGTCCTCGACAGCGGTTTCAAATTCCCGATCCTGGAGAGCAATTTTCTGATGTTGATGATACAGGGGTAGGCGAGTTGCGCAACACCTCCACGCCTCCTGTCCTGGCAACGATCAACCTACGAGAGTTGAAATTTGGCAAAGATGATCTGCTTCATACCATTGGTGAAGTTTTTATCTCATAGCTATTTTATTGGTCTGAGATTTGAAGAAGCTGATGTTGACCGGACTGTGGTAACGGCGTCCTCGCCGAGCAGCTCAAGAATCTGCTCGGCTGCCGGAGCGACATGACCCTTGTACACGCATGAATATGCTTAGCTCTGGTTGCCTCATGCTATGTAGTAGTGCTTGATTTTATTCAGTATATCTGGAAGATTTTTTGATTCACTCTCTACTTTTAGTATTGCTACGTTTTTCTTTCCTGCATCTATGTGCATGCCCTAGATTTGTTACAGGCCCCTACTTAGCTCCTACAAGGAAAGAGGACAATTTGTCGGGATCTTGGTCACCTGGGGAGGCATGACGGTAGAGCGACGGAATCGTTTTACTCAACTAAAGGCGACATCTTATTGCATAGGCGTCATCGATCTGAAGTTTTATTGGTCGCGATCCATGCCAGACATTGGTGTGAAACCCCAAATTGAATTTTTCTTGGTCGAAGTTTTAAACCAGACTCCTAGCTCAGATATCGCCACGTCCAAAGAGGCGAAGATCAGCTCCAGCTAGACGTTGCCGCTATTTGGCCATTCTGCTAACCGGAACTTTTGGTCCGCACTGCTCCATGTTGCCGCCCTCTCGCCGTTCTACTGACCGGAATTTGGATTCTTGACATGATCATCAGGGTAGACGCTGCGGTTCTGCCAGACAGGGATGAACCTGCTACTTCGTCTGTATAAAATATACGCATGGAGTATAATTTATGCGGGGATTTTACGTCTCGGCCTGTGTTGGGGGAACTGGGATATTCTACTTGTGGAATCGGGCTCGATTGCCATAGTGCGACACTGAAATTTATGGTTGGAGATCCTATTCTTAGTGGTAGAAATCAAGATCTTGGTGAAATCTAAACGATTGGTGTTCTTACTAAATTTTAGAGGACCTCTGTTCAGCTTTTGTTCAGCATGTCTAATTGATATGTGCTGTAACAGCAGCACTGCTGTTGTGTGGCTAAGATGCTGTTATGAGTTTTTATTCCTGTGTAGTTCTTCAGTTTCTTTTGCTTGATTTGGTTGTTGGGCCGTCGGCAGCTAGTAAGGTGAGCTTGTATGGCACTTTCCTAGAGTGGCTCATTCTATGGTACAAAGTTTCAAACAATGTGCTAATTAAGTTGCTCTGGTTGTGATTTTGTCAACAAATTTAGCTTCGTGCTATGTGTCCCTATGAAGTAGAGGTCTGGTATGACGGGGACGGTGATATGTACTTCAAGGGCGGCTGGCCTCAGTTTGCAGAAGATCATGACCTCCATCAGGGTTTCTTCATGATCTTCGACTACCACATCGGTACGTCAAAGTTTGACGTGAAGATCTATGACGGTACTCAATGCCAGAAAGAGTACGAAGCTGAAGTGCATTTTTATTAGTCATCTCCTTATGTAATCTCGTTTTCTGGTTATCCTTTGGTTTGTTTATCTGTAATAAGTTATGAACTTTTATCTTGTGCCTTCCTTATTAATAGACCATGGGAACGAATCGTCGTTCCGAGGCGTGCTTTTGATATATTATCGGGTTACCTGGAACCGTACTTATTTTGTCGAATATAGGGTTGCGAACAACCTAGTAATATGTCTCGAGTAATCGCAGATGCCAAATCTTCAATAACTTATTTATTTTATTTTGTACGACTCGAGGGTCTGAGCCCCCGAGTGGAAGGAAAAATATTCATACATATTGTCGAGTTGATCCAAAGAACCTGACCTGTGGCCTCATGTTCTGGGTTCACAGGGTCATATCTTGAAAGTTTCTTGTCGCCATACTCCTTCTATGCATAGAACCGCCGAAGTTGCTCCGCGTTCCACGGGTTGCTCTCGTCTTTCCCCGTTTTCTTGTCTTGCAATCGATAAGCTCCTCCTGGTATTACCTTTGTTACGATGTAAGGTCCCGCCCATGGGGACTCTAATTTGCCATGACCGTCTTGCTTTAATCGCAAGACTAAATCTCCCACCACGAAAGATCGTGGACGAACTCGACTACTATGGTAGTTTCTGAGATTTTGCTGGTACTGCGTTGTTCTGGCAAGTGCTACGTCTCTTGCTTCATCTAGTGCATCGACATCATCTTGAAGTGCTTCAGTGGAGGTTGTCTCGTCGTAAGCCGCGATTCTTGGGGCTTCATGGGTGATCTTGACTGGAAGCACGGCTTCTGCACCGTGGACCAGAAAGAAGGGGGTTTCTTGAGTAGCCGTGTTGGGTGTAGTTCTGAGACTCCATAGCACGGAGGGTAGTTCGTCTACCCAAGCGTGTTTGGCTTTTTCGAGAGGTGCTAACAGCCTCTTTTTATCCCGTTGCATATTAAGCCATTAGCTTTTTCGACTTGTCCATTTGTCTTTGGATGTGCTACAGATGCAAATTTCAGTTTGATTCCCATACTTTCACAGTAGCTTTTGAACTCTTTTGATGTGAAGTTTGTCCCATTGTCCGTGATGATGCTATGTGGTACTCCAAAGCGAAAAACAATAGACTTGATGAAGTTGATTGCGGCTGTGGAATCTTGGGTTGTTACGGGGGCTGCCTCTACCCACTTGGTAAATTTGTCGACTGCCACCAGCATGTAGACATGTCCTCCTGACCAGGATTTGTGCAATTTTCCTACCATATCGAGACCCCATTGTGCGAAGTGCCAGGACAGTGGTATTGGTTGCAATTCTGCTGCTGGTGCATGTGGTCGAGATGCAAAACATTGACAAGCCTCGCACTTCCTTACTATATCCTTCGCGTCTTCAATTTCGGTCACCCAGTAGAACCCTGCGCGATAAGCTTTAGCTGCAATGGCTCTGCTGCTAGCGTGATGTCCGCATACTCCTGCGTGAATGCCTTTTAATATTTCTTGTCCTTCTTGAGGAGTGACGCATCGTTGCAGGATGCCTGTTATACTTTTCTTGTATAGTTTCCCTTGTAATATGACAAAGGCCTTGGATCGTCATATTATCCTCCTTGCTTCTACTGTGTCTTTGGGTAGTGACTTGTTTATCATGTATGCCAAATATGGCTGCATCCAGGTTTCTTCGATCATCATAACTTCTTCTGGCTCTGCCGTGCTTCCTTGGCCATGCTTGCCAGCCCCCGAGCCTGTTGCTTGGTGCTGGGCTTGTTCTTCTGTAGTCGAAGTTTTGTTGCTTTTTATTGATCTCTCTACGATTTCTTCCCAAAAGACTCCTTGCGGTATGGGTAAGCATTGGGACCCGATATTTGCAAGAATGTCGGCTTCCTCATTATTGGCTCCGCTAACGTGCGAGACTTCGCATCCATCGAATGTTCCCTCTAAATAATAGTATAAGTTTCTGTATGCTGTCATATTGTCACTTATGGCGTCACACTTGTTCATCACTTGTTGGACGACAAGATTAGAGTCCCCGAATATTTTCAGTCGAGTCGCTCTGCATGCTTTGGCCATTTTCATTCCGTGGAGCAGAGCCTCATATTAGAATTCATTATTAGAAGCTTGGGGAAAACTCATCCTTAAAACATATTTCAATTTGTTGCCTTGTGGTGATATCAGGACTACTCCTGCTCCTACGCCTTGGATTCTTTTTGATCCATCGAAGTACATTGTCCATACGCTTGATAGGTCCGGCGGTCCTGTGTTTTGTAACTCTAGCCACTCTTCTGTGAAATCTGGCAGAACTTGTGATTTGATCGCTTTTCGCTTTTCATACGTGATGTCCAGGGGTGATAATTCGATTCCCCATAAGGAGACATATCCTATCGCTGAAGGATTGTTCAATATGTTGGATAGTGGTGCTTCATTAACCACTATAATTGTGTGCACCGCGAAGTATTGTTGTAGCTTTCGTGCTGTTGTGAATACACTGTATGCAAGTTTTTGGTAGTGCGGGTACCTCTATTTTGTTGGAGATAGTACTTCGCTGACGAAATATACTGGCCTTTGGACTCTGTGAGCTTTTTCTTCTTCGCTTCTTTCGACTATTAATATTGTGCTCACCACTTGATGTGTTGCTGCAATATATAGTAGTAGCGGCTCCTTTTCCTTTGGCGCGACCAACACCGGCGGTGTGGAAAGCACTTTTTCAGTTGTGCGAAGGCTGTATCCGCTTCTTCTGTCCACTCGAATTTGTCGTCTGATTTTTTCATGAGAGCATAGAAAGGAAGTGCCTTTTCTCCCAACCTTGCGACGAATCGACTTAGTGCTGCGATGTGTCCTGCGAGCTTCTGTACGTCGTGCAGCTTTGTTGGTTTCCCCATCGTTAGTATTGCTTGGATCTTCTCTGGGTTTGCCTCTATTCCCCTTGCTGATACCAGGAATCCCAGAAGTTGACCTGCAGATACCCCAAAAGAGCATTTTGTCGGGTTAAGCTTGAGCTTATACCTGTTTAAGTTGTCGAATGTTTCTGCCAAATCACTGATTAGGGACTCTTCTTTTCTTGTGGTGATGACCACGTCGTCGATGTAAACTTGAATGTTGCGTCCTATTTGACTTCTGAGGCAGTTTTGCATCATCCGGGTAGGTTGCTCCTGCGTTTTTTAAGCCGAAAGGCATGACTTGATAGCAGAACACGCCGTATGGTGTGATGAAAGCTGTTTTTTCCTCGTCTTCTTTCTTTAATTTGATCTGGTTATAACCAGAGTATGCATCTAGGAAGGAAAGCCTTGCACACCCCGCTGTTGAGTCTATTATTTGATCAATGCGAGCTAGAGGAAAGGGATCCTTCGGGTAGTGCTTGTTGAGAGACGTGTAGTCGACACATACTCTTTGTAAGTCTGTGTTTTTCTTGGGAACGATAACTGGATTAGATACCCAAGTCGATGTTTTGATTTCTCGGATGAATCCTGCATTTTCTAGCCTGTGTAGCTCGGACGCTATTGCTTTCCTTTTGGGTTCGTCAAATCTTCTCAGTGGCTGCTTGACTGGCTTTGCTTTGGGATCCACGTTTAGTGCGTACTCGACGAGTTCCCTGGGAACCCCTGTCATGTCTGAAGGACACCAGGCAAAGATTTCCCAGCGCTCACGGAGGAACTCAACGAGCGCGCTTTCCTATGCGGGATCCAAGTTTACTGCTATGGAGGTGGTCTTGTTCGGGTCCGTAGGGTGGACTTGGATTTTCTTCAAGTCTTGGGTTGCGTCGAAAGCCTGATCTGGCAGGGATCGCCCAACGTCGGGTAGCACATTATGATCGGTTTCACCTTTCAACCTTGCGTATTCTACTATCATGCCGAAAGTTTGCACCAACCTGTTGAATTCTTTGTCACAAGTGTTGGATACTTCGAAACTGCCTTGAACTGTAATTGTTCCTTTAGGTCCTGGGATTTTGAGCATGAGGTATGCATCGTGGGGTAATGCCATGAACTTTGCAAATGCTGGGTGCCCCAGGATTGCATGATACTGTGAAGGCCAGTCCATGACTTCAAACTCCAGCTTTTCTCTTCGATAATTGCTGCTATTACCGAAGCAAACGTCGAGTTCTATTTTCCCGAGAGGGTAGTTTTCGCCTCGTGGTACTATTCCGTGGAAAGAACAATCTGTTGGCTTTAGACTTTCAAGCAAAATGCACATTGCCTTCAGAGTTCTTGCGTATATTAGGTTTATGCCACTTCGTGCATCCATGAATACTCGCCCGATGTCATATCCCCCTATTTGCGCCTTTAGCACCATTGGCGCGTGCCCCGGCCTGGGTACTTTCCTCGGGTGGTCTGCTCTGCTGAACCTGACTAGTTGATCGGACCATTGCAGGTATTCTGTAGTAGCTGGTGGTGATGATATTGCTAGGTTTACTTGCCTGGATATGCTTTTCCGCTCTTTCTTGGACTTTGGCACCGGTTGGATCATTGCAGATATATATACTTTTGACTCCAGATGCTTTGCGAGTCATTGTATTTGGTGTCCCTGACTCATGATTTTTCCTCCCTGTCGTGTTCCTTGGCTCGAGTCCATGGCACCTTGCAATCTCAAGAAGGTTCTGCAATCCTTCATCTGGTGGTTAGAAACTCTTTTCCCATCTAGGTACGTATAATAGATGCGACAAGGTCCATATAGCATGTCCTCCGCCGATGGGCCAGAGTATTTTGGTTTTTCTGTTCCTCGATTGTCTCTTGTCTGAAATTCCCTATTTTCATGGCCTTCCTGGTCCCTTCTGTCATATCCCGCGGCTATCTGATTTCGCCTTGTGTGGCCTTCTCTGTTGAGGTATCTTCGCCTTTGCTTCCTCGCTCTGTCGACTTCTGGTGAACGTCCCCTTTTGTTGTTGTACGTGTCCTCTCCATCGGCGAATCTGTTGGCTACTTCCATTAACTCCGACACCATATTCGGCTTTGTTCTCCCTACTTCTTCCACGAGGTCAGAACGATGAAGGCCGGCTGAAAAAGCATCTATTGCTCTCTCGTCAGAGACGTCTTCTGCAGAATTTTTTATTATACTCCAGCGCTGTATATAAGAGCGAAGAGTTTCGTCTTTCCTCTACACGCACGACTTAACTTCTTCCAGTGATGTTGGGCGTTTGTACGTTGAGCAAAAATTTCTTGCGAATTGGCTTTCTAGTTATCCCCAACTCCCAATGGAATCGTTGGGTAGAGTGTTCAACCAGGACCGTGCTACGCCGGTGAGGTGTAACTGCAAACTTTGCATCGCCGTTGCTCTTGTTCCCCCGAGTATTTGTACTGCTTGCAGATAGTCTGATAACCATAGCGTGGGTTCTTGCGACCCATTATATTTTTGCTGATCGTGTGGTAACTTGAATCCATTGGGTACTCACGTTCTGCGAACCCTGCGGGTAAAGCATAACGCGCCCATCTCTTTTTCATCGTTTTTGTAGTTTTCTTCTTTCCACGCATGGCGCGCTTTGTTTACTCTTCCTTGTGCTATTATATTCCTTGCGTCTTCCCTCCGTGTTTGACGCTTTTCATCGCCTGACGATTCGCTTGTTTCGTTTTGCGAAGGTTGGCGCTTGAGTCCCTCCTTTCGCTTCTCCTTACGATATGTCATTGATACGTCCAAAACGTATCTACTTTCTCGAACACTTTTGCTATTGTTTCTCCTCTAATTTGTGTGTTTTGAATGCAACTAATGCGGACTAACGCTGTTTTCAGCAGAATTGCTCTGGTGTCTCATTTTTGTGCAGAAATCCGACTTTCAGGAAAAATCCCGGAAAATACTGCAAAAATTCTATTTTGCCAGAAGACCCACGGAGCCAGAAGGAGAGGCGAAGGGGGGCAGTGGCCTGGGCTCACCACCAGGGGGCGCGGCCCAGGCCTGGCCACGCCCACCTGTGGTGAGACCGCCTCGGCCGTCGCCTCGACCCCTCCTTCCACCTACATATACCCTCTGACCTGAAAGGAGCGGGGGTTGGGCGTTTTTCCCAGATAGACTTCCACTGCGCCGCCACCATCAGAAACCGCGATTCGGAACCAGAAACTCCGTTCTGGCACCCTGCCGGGATGGGGATTTGGAGGAGATCTTCATCTTCATCATCATCATCACCGACGCCTCTCCATCAACCATCCATGACTCCCCCATCCATGTGTGAGTAATTCCCGCTGTAGGCGAAGAGGATGGTAGGGATTGGATGAGATCATTCATGTAATTTGCTATGAGATTGTTAGGGCATAGTGCCTAGTATCTACTGTTAGTGCTTATGACATTGTTGCAACTTGTTATTGTTTTATGATGATACTTGTTATTTATGGTCTTACCTACAAGTTATATACACATATTGTTGTCCAGAACCCGAGGCCCCAAAGTGACAGAAATTGGGATAACCGGAGGGGGTGGCTATGATGTGAGGATCACATGTGTTCACCGAGTGCTAATGCTTTGGTCTGGTACTTTATTAAAAGGAGTACCTTAATTACCAGTAGTTTCCCTTGAGGCCCTGCTGCAACAGGCTGGTAGGACAAAAGATGTCGTGTAAGTTTCTCATTGCGAGCACGTACGACTATTTACGGAACACATGCCTATGATTGTTAGTACTAGGATGCTTATCATTATTTATCTGCAATTGCCCATGTCTCACTGATTTCATGAATTATCTTATCCATGCAACACCCGTACATCCATCCCTATGCCTACAGTATTTTATCCTAATGTTTACTATTGCTACTATTACCACTTTTATTTTACTACTGATGTTACTATTTCACTACTATCACCACTATAAAACTGTTGCTACTAATAAACCGCTGCGAACAAGTCTGTTTCCAGGTGTAGCTGAATTGACAACTCATCTATTAAGGCTTATAAATATTCTTTGGCTCCCCTTGTGTCGAATCAATAAATTTGGGTTTTACTTCCCTCGAAGACTGTTGCGATCCCCTATACTTGTGGGTCATCAAGATTATTTTCTGGCGCCGTTGCCGGGGAGCATAGCTTTATTTGTAAGTTCACTCGGAATTCATAATGTCCGCTGCAATCCTTTCGTCATGGGTAAACCTCGTGATGGAAAAGTTCCTATACTGCCATCCACTATAAGAAGAGGTACGACTCTGAACACCTCTGTTGCTCTTGATTCACCATCTGTTATGAGTAAGTTGCTTACACCACCATATGCACATGCTACTGCTACTTCTTCTGCTGAGTTTGAAAATGCCACTGATAATTTAGATGATGCTTCTACTGTGCTTGATGAGAGTGGTTCACTAGGTTCCTTTTTAGATGCTACAATTGCTAGAGCTAAGATGGGAAACACCACTGTTACACCTGTTAGTTCACCTGAGTCTAAGGAATGCCCTAGTGATGATCTTGATGACACTTATATTGAGCTTGACGATGATTTTATAGCTGAAGCTCGTGCTACTGGTGATGCTAAAGCTGTTAAGGAACTTCTAGCAAGACATGTTGTTAGATATAAATTATCTCCTGATCCTAAGTTTGCTGCTTCTCCCATAAATATTAGAGATAAGGATTATGATTTCTCTTTAGATTTATCTTACATATCTAGTGTTGAGAAAGAGCCTTTTTGTGGTACTGAGAATGAAAGTGCTATGGAGCACATGAATGAGCTTTCTACTTTGAGTAATTTGTTTTCTGATGACATTAAGCTTCGCACTTACTTTGTTGCTAAGATTTTTCCTTTCTCATTGAAAGATGCAGCTAAAACTTGGTTTAATAGCTTGTCTCCTGGATCTATTCATAGTCCTATTGCTTTGGTTAATGCTTTCTTTTAGAAATATTTTCCTGCTAGTGCTCAACATGCTGCTGTGCAGAAAATCTTTGATTTTGAACAGGGAAAAGGAGAGATACTGCCTGAATCTTGGACAAGGTTTTGTTCTTTAGTTAGAGCTTTTCCTAAAGAGCCATTGCCTAAAAATGAACTCCTTGATATATTTTATAATGGACTAACTGATCAATCTGAGACATATCTGGATAGTTGTGCTGGTTGTGTTTTCAGGGAAAGAACTCCGGCTGAAACTGAAGAATTAATGGCTAAAATAAGCCGGAATCATGATGATTGAACTCTAGTTGAGCCAACGCCAGCACCAACACCTGCACCAGTTCCAAAATCGACACCGAAGAAGAGAGGAATGATTGAATTAAATGATGAAGTTATGAGGGAAGCCAAGAAATCTCTTAAGGAGAAAGGTATTAAGGCTGAAGATGTGAAGAACTTGCCTCCTATAGAAGAATTATGTAAGCCAATCCCTCATTCATCCACTATTGAGGTACACTCTCTCCAACGCTTTGATGATAGAGATATTCCTTACTCTAAACCTCTTGGTCAATGCTTAGATGAGTTGGATAATTTTATTGTTAAGCAAGATAATTTTAATAGAATGGTGCAGAATCATTTGTTGGAAAATTCTAGAGCCATTAACAAGTTGCAGGATATTGTGGAGAGAACCTCCAATGATGTGAAGATACTTGTTAAATATTTTCAAATGGTTCAGACTCAAATTGATCAGCTTACCAAGGTGCAAAAAGACTTGTTAGTTAATGCTGCAAGAGAAAATCAAGCGTGTGAAATATGCACAAGAGGAGGTGCTACTACCCAAGACCCCTTATATCCTGAGGGACATCCTAAGAGGATCGAGCAAGATTCTCAACGCACTTCAAGAGATGATATTCCTTCCAAGAAGAAGAAGAAGAAGCATAAAACAGTCGCAGAATCCTCTGAAGCAGGTAAAGATCCTAATAGTGTTTCTATTTCTGATGCTGAAACTGAATCAGGTGATGCTTCCGATAAAGAAGAAGTTGAAGAGGAACCAGAAAAGATTGATAAGAATGCAAAGTACACCAAAGAAGACTTCATTGCCAACAAGCATGGTAATGAGAGAGAACCTTGGGTGCAGAAACCAATGCCTTTTCCTGGTAAGAAACACAAATCCAAGGAAGAAGAACACTACAACAGGTTTTGTGAATGGATGAGACCATTATTTTTGCAAATTCCTTTGACTGATGCTATTAGAATGCCTCCTTATGCAAAGTATATGAAAGATATTGTTACTAACAAAAGGAAGATTCCTAATGAGGAAATTATCACTTTACTTGCTAATTATTCTTTTGATGGTAAAGTTCCGGAGAAGCTTGGAGATCCAGGTATACCAACTATTCCTTGCTCCATTAAAAATAACTATGTTAGAACTGCTTTATGTGATTTGGGAGCCGGAGTTAGTGTCATGCCTTTTTCCCTTTATAAGAGACTTGATATAGAAAAATTAGTATCAACTGATATATCTTTGCAAATGGCTGATAAGTCTACTACTATTCCTATTGGTATATGTGAAAATGTTCCTGTTCAAGTTGCTAACAGTTGTTTGATATTAACTGACTTTGTTGTGTTGGAAATGTCTGAAGATGATAATATGTCTATTATTCTTGGAAGACCTTTTCAAAACACTGCAGGTGCGGTTATTAATTGCAATCAAGGAAAAGTAACTTTCAATGTCAATGACAAAGAGTACACGGTCTATTTTCCCAAGAAGATTGATAGAAAGAACGCTCTAAATTCAATCAAGAATGTTGAGACCATTCGAGTTGGTCAAATTATTTGCTCAGAGCGAAAGCCCAAGGAAGAATATAAAATTGTCATGATTGGGACTAGCCTATCAAGGTCGAGGTAACATAAGCATATAGTGAAATGCAAAGTTTTGCCTCATATAAAATTAGTTTGGTAACAAGACTTGATCAACCTTGTTAACAAAGTGATTTTATATGAACGAAACTTCGTTTTCACCGCATTTACTTTACCTCAGTTATATTTACTTGTTCATTTTTGTTCCCTCTGTTTAGTTTCATATTAGAATATCTTAGAGCTGTTGCATACTTGGTTTTTATTTGCTTTCTATCGCTCCACCATCGTTTTCCTGAGTTTTACTCTCTTATCATTTTTTTGTAAAATCCTCGAAAATAAAGTTTCTCGAAAAATTCTAGAAAAATCTTTTTAAAATTTTATGTCAAAAATGGGGCAGAGAGGCACCTGGGAAACCTCAGGGGGACCCACCATGCCACCTCACCACCAGGGGGCGCGGCCCAAGCCTGGTCGCGCCCACCTATGGTGAGGGGGGGCCCCTGGCCTCTCACTTATCTCTTCCTCCCCAGCTCTTTCTCTCTCCCGAAAAACAATGACACACCAGCTCAAACTCGTGTTATTGCTGCTCTCCTTCTCGATTTTTTGATCTCCTTGCTCAGCCCATCATTGTTGCTGAGATTTGGAGTATTTGTTCTCCGGTATGTGACTCCTCTGCTTGTCCAAGTAGAATTTTGTTTAGTGGAATATTTTTTGAGTATTTTAGCTCTATAGGTGACAGGTGAAATGAGTTTGCATGCTTGTTCTATTGCTTAGAAATGTTATTTTGATGCATGTTAGCCCTCTAGTAACTCCCTATAGTAGTTCCCTACATTTGTTTGTCTCAAAATCATTTTTTATGAGGTTTGTTAAAAATTTCAGAAAAGGGAAATGGATAACTATGCCTATGGAGAACCCTTTGAAAGAGAAGCACCAAGGTCATCAAGGCCTTCATCCACTGCTCAATATAGGATATCCTACAATGAAGATCTTATGTCACCAAACCTTGAGGGAGACGATGGAGATGCGCATCCATCCACCTTCCCTTGTGCTAACTTTTTGAGTGATGCAGGGATTCTTGAGGATTTCTTACTCCTTATTAACACGGTTGGATTGACTGCATACATGACGGATGAGAGTAATCAATATGCTATTCTCACAAAGATTTTCGTTGAAAGCTTTAAATTCACTAACTCTCACTTCAAGCCTTCCATTGCATTTAAGATTTATGATAAGTCTATCACCATGTCTTTGGAGAAATTTTGTGATACTTTAGGTATCCCCATGTTTGGGACGGCAAAGAAGATGCTACAGCAGCCCACTGATTTGCTGGAGCTCTACCGAGGAGTGACTAATGATGATGACCGCACAGCACAACGTGGCAAGATAAGAAACATTCAACTCCCGGCTATTAGATATTTTACTTACTATCTTGCCACTAGTATTCTTGGTAGAGGGAACACTAGCAATATCTCCAACTACCATTTAGCTTTTCTAGCTACTGCTCTTGATGTTAGCAAGAAGTATAACCTCGGTGCTCTTATTGCTCGTCGCCTAGCCGCCAGGGGACCTATTTATGGAGGCATTATTGTTGCGCGCATTGTTGCTGCTCTTGGACTTCCTATTGCTCCTCATGATATATTGTTGACTTCACAGAGGCTTGATCTTGCTGCCATGAAGCTCCATCACTTTGTTACTGCTAACTCTTGTGCAGGGAAATTAGTTTATAGAATGTTATTTACAGATGGAGAGGAAAGGGAAGTGCCCTTGCCACAACCTAGTTTGTTCAGTATTAACAGCAGGCCATGGTCGCGCTCGAAGGAGGAATTGGACGAGCAGCTTAGGTTGCTCGGCTTCAATGTACAACATGGCGTCATGGACCAAGAGGAAGAGGAGGAGCCGGCCTATCACTACACCACGTACCACACCGGGGCGCCCTCGAGCTCATATCAGGATGAAGGTGCTTCTTCGTCATATTTTGGGGATGCCACTTCATGGCCGAGCTGGGATTGATCTCCACTTAGGCCAAAAGCCTAAGCTTGGGGGGAGGTACGCCGACGATTCACTCATCTACATATCATATTTTGTCGGTACTTTGTATATCCATGGTTCGTTTTCTTTTCTTTGTTGTTCTTGTTCTTATTTCTACTTTCTCAAAACACAAAAAGACCAAAAATATTTCTGTTGTTTCTCTTTGTTGCCCTTTTTAGTTTTCTAGCTTTGGTTTGCTTTACTTGCTATTTTCGGTTTGATATTTGAAAAATCCAAAAATATTTTGCTTTGGTTGCTATTTCCTTCTGTTCTTGTTTCAAAAATCGAAAACCCAAAAATATTTGTTGTTCTTCTTCGGTTTTGTAAAGTTTGTTGCAGAGTTCAGTATCCCGTGACTCCATTGGAGCTTGGTATTCACTTCATATTATTCAAGCCACACAAGTGAAAGGCAATAATGACGACATATGACAATCCGAGATGTGGTAAGAGGCTGGTATGAACTCTATTTTTTTTCATTTTTGTACATATACTCATCTATGTGGACATGCTTAGTTGGTTCATGTAAGGTATATGTTATCTAATGGATGCTTTGTAGTTCTTGCTCTCATATGATTAGTTCTAATTTACTAATAGTTTGTAGCATGTGATGTAGACGTTTGCTTGCATTGTTTTATTCATAATATGGTATGATATTGTGGTATCCTCCTTTGAAAGTTTCATTTGAATCGATTTGGCACATGCTCAAGCATGCACATGACTGAACAAAAAGTCGATTAAGCCTCGATGATTTACTTTGCCTCAGAGTTCTTGTATCATTTTTATGCCTATATTAATTTTGTTTTGTCGCAAGCATGATTATGACAGCTATTGCTCTCTCGATTGTCGCTTCCCAGTCTTGTGCTAGCCTTCACTTGTACTGAGAGGGAATACTTCTCGTGCATCCAATCTCCAAAAACCAAGTCTACCAAAGAGTCCACTATAAATTCCTATGCATGGTATTTCAAAGTCATTCCAAGTAAATTTTCATGTGCTACCTTTCAAAACTTTCAACTACTTCTCATTTTGTGCCACTATTTTTAGCTCATGAGGACATAGTGGTTGGGATTGCTATCTTCCATATTAAATTAAGTACCCCTTGACTAGGCAGCTTCATCTACTCGTCATTAATTTTGCAAGGGAGCTGGTCAGACCATTGTAATCTAATTTAAAAAGAAAAGAAAAAAAGAGCACTCCTCCATGGTATGTGAAAGTTGGTGGGCACCCGATGGAATCGGTTAGCCATGGTTTGAGAAAGGAAAAAGGTGGGGAGGAGTGCCAAAGCTTTATAAAAAGAGCACCAATGTGCCAAATTTTCAAAGAACTCGGAACCGCTCTCACTTGTTTATTATGGAAGATAGCAAGTCCCCATTGCCAGTCGTTGACATGAAACAACCACCTTTCAAAATAAATTTTTATCTCTATTTTACAAATGAAAAGCTCTAGCACATGTTAAATCACTGCTTCCCCCTGCGAAGGGCCTTTCTTTTACTTTTATGTTGAGTCTTCATCTTCTAACTTTTAAGAACCTTCTTGAGAGCATAGCTGTTATTCTTAGTGTAATGTGCTTGTCCCTGAAGACGGTTAATTGTGGTATAACTTTGATTCTTGTATCTTTGATATTTTTACTTCTAGTCTTCCCTTGGACTTCAGAGGTGCCTCAGCATTTATGTTTTACTCCACAAATAAGGGAAAGCGGGATACCACTCTTTCATATCATTTATGAGCATTACAATCTTGCAACTTCTTATGTTTCATGTTGCTTGTTATTAGTATATTGGCACTCTTTCATAGCTTGCTTGACTATGAGGTAACATTAGTAGCATATTTCTTATTATGAATTGCCTGAGTACTTGATCATATAGTTAGTATATATACATCTTATGAAGCAAATGTGTTCGTGAAAGTTTCTTTTATCGCTCTTAGTTGTTAACTGAATTGTTTGAGGACAAGCAAATAGCTAAGCTTGGGGGAGTTGATACGTCCAAAACGTATCTACTTTCTTGAACACTTTTGTTATTGTTTCTCCTACAATTTGTGTGTTTTGAATGCAACTAACGCGGACTAACGCTATTTTTAGCAGTGGTGTCTCGTTTTTGTGCAGAAATCTGACTTTCAGGAAAAATCTCGGAAAATACTGCAAAAATTCTATTTTGCCAGAAGACCCACGGAGCCAGAAGGAGAGGCGAAGGGGGGCAGTGGCCTGGGCTCACCACCAGGGGGCGCGGCCCAGGCCTGGCCGCGTCCACCTGTGGTGAGACCGCTGAAGGGAATATGCCCGAGAGGCAATAATAAAGTGGTTATTATCATATTCCATGTTTATGATAAATGTTTATTTCTCATGCTAGAATTGTATTAATCGGAAACATTAATACATGTGTGATTAATAAACCAAAAAGGTTCCTAGTAAAGCCTCTCTTTTATACTAGCTCGTTGATTAACCGATGATCAAGGTTTCCTGATCATGAACATTGGATGTTGTTAATAACGGGGTCATATCATTAGAAGAATGATGTGATGAACACTCACACCCATAGTACGAATAGCAATACGATCAAGTCATCAAGTTCATTGCTATATCAAACTCATACGAAATAGTTCTAATCCTTAGACCATGAGATCATGTTAATCACTGATGCCGGAAGAGTGCTTTGATGATATCAAACGTCACACCGTTACAGGGTGATTATAAAGGTTGATTTGGGTATTCTAAAAGTATTAGTTGAGGCTCATGGATCAAGAGTGGGATTTGTCCATCCGGATGACGGAAAGATATTCTCTGGGCCCTTCTCGGTGATATTGCATTAGAATCGCTTGCAAGCATGTGACTAGGTCACAGGAATGCATTATCACGGAACGAGTAAAGAGACTTGTCAGGAACGAGATCGAACTAGGTATGGTTGATACCAAATGATCGGATCTCGGGCAAGTAATAATATCGCGAGACAAAAGGAATTAACTATGTTCGTTAAAGGTTCACACGATCACTAGATTCATCGTTGAGTAAGTGGGAGTCGTCATGGATTTCCAGATCCCGCTGATGATTATTGATCGGAGAGGAGTCTCGATCATGTCCACGTTATTCACGAACCGTAGGGTGACACACTTAAGGTTCACCGTCGTTTTTGAGTGGATACGATACTCCGATCGAATTACAGGACAGCATGAGGGTTGTTTCAGAAAAGCGCCGAAACTATTTCGGTATATCGAAATAACTCAAGGGGGTATTTGTTAATGTTTGTTAATTGATTGAATTAACAAATATTAAAGAAATAAAAATGTTTTATTAATTCAATTAGTGTGAATTTTAATTAGCATGAATGTCATGCAAAATTAAATGGGGGGTTACCTCATGTTGATGAGGGGGTTACCACCATGAAGAGGGAGTTACCACCATGAAGAGGGCCATGAAGAGGAGGAGAGGACTCTCCTTGGCCCGCCACCCCCTCCTTGGGGCTGCCACCTCCTCTCCTATAAAAGGAGCCCCTCTTCTGTCTCTTCACACACTTCTTGATCCTCCCCTTCCCGCATAGTTGCTGCCCAATTTCCGTCTGAGCTTAGCGAAGCTCTGCCGGAATTGTAGTTCGTAGTTCATACACTTGGAGAAGTGTGTGGTGGAGTGTCCGGCGGATCCCTTCTTCCGCTGCCCCGCTGGACCGAGGGCGTGGAGGAGTCGACGACGAGCTGTACGTGTGACCGAGCACGGGGGCGCTGCCACTTGTGGCGCCGTGTACATGATCTTGTGATCGTCAAGTGAACCACTACGTCGACTACGTCAAGTGAACAACTACGTCGACTACGTGCGTCTACATCGACTCTCCATCGTCAACGTTTGTGCGGGAACGTAATCCCCGCTTATGGTCATCGAGGGTTAGTCTCCGTTGCTACCACCTCGTAGAGTATCTTGGCTAGTTTATGTGTTCTTGCGTAGGAAAAATTTTGTTTTCTATGCTACGAACCCATCAGTGGTATCAGAGCCATCTCTATGCGTAGTTGGTATGCACGGTTAGAACACATGTGGATGTGGGCATTGATGATCATGTTATTGCAATTTTTTGTATTTTGGATCATAGTGGCATAGTGGGATTGAAGCTGCCCGAGACTAACATTACGTGACCGCGTTCACGAGACTTGTCCCACACTTGACATGCTTCGGCATATGTGGCTTTGCGGGTGCACGTTTCTCCCACTATAGTTATGATCTATTTTACAAAGAGTTGTTAATAATATTTTTATCACCGTTGTGGTTAGATGTTCGTAGGTAAGAACGGTTCTTCCTAGAAAGCCCCAAATCACGTAAAATATGCAAGACAAATTAGAAACGTCTAACTTGTTTTTGCAGGGCATGTGATGTGATATGGTTAAATTGTTTATGTTACAAATTGTATGCAATGATCCTTTTTGTAAGTTATAAACAACCGGCAGGAGCCATATGGTTGTCTTTACATTTAAATGGCCTGCGTGCCGAATATATATATCCAAGTGATATATTGTAATGGAGGAAGACAACCAAGGTGGCGCGCCATGGACCTTGGTGCTACGCCGGTGGAATGATGGAGATCATGCCATGACGCACAAGA
This sequence comes from Dactylis glomerata, assembly GCA_007115705.1. Taxonomy (NCBI): domain Eukaryota; kingdom Viridiplantae; phylum Streptophyta; class Magnoliopsida; order Poales; family Poaceae; genus Dactylis; species Dactylis glomerata. Next base: position 4,491,797 of record QXEO01000170.1, read on the forward strand.
TGGAGATCGAATGCGTGAAGGACCATATCATATCACATTATATATGCATGTGATGTTTATCCTTTTATGCATCTTATTTTGCTTAGATTTGATCGCGCGGTAGCATTATAAGATGATCCCTCTCACATAAATATCAAGATAAAAATGTGTTCTTCCATAGCATGCACCGTCAAGAAAGTTCGTGGTTTCGAGACACCACGTGATGATCGGGTGTGACAGACTCTACGTTCACATACGACGGGTGTAAGACAGTTTTACACACGCAAGTGCTATGGTTCTACTTGGCAAGCCTAGCATGTACAGACATGGCCTTGGAACACAAACCGAAAAGTCAAGCATGAGTCATATGGTTGATATGATGAACATGGTGATGTTCGCCTTTGAAACTATGCCGTTGCACGTGATGATCGGTTGCGGTATAGTGAATTTGGTTCGTGTAATCACTTAAGAAAACTAAGAGGGATGTTGTTTTTAAGTGGGAGTTCACTTAGTAATTTTGAATTATAGAACTCAATTTATCATGAACTAAATCAAAGTGAATTTGCATAGTTTGTTGTAGGCATTGGCATCCGTTTACTACCTTGCGATTAGCTATAATTGAGATAATAGAACTATAGAATTCTGGATGTTAACTTTACGAACTGGTATCTTATTGTTTAAATGTCAATCTAAAGTTTGAAGTCCTATTGCAAACTTTTAGCAAACCTTGTTTACTCCATGAAATTTAATAAGTAGTATTAAATCAAGAGTAACAATTCTAGTGTTAGTATCTAAGTATCACATTTGCCTCCATAATCCTTGATATTCAAAAGTTGTTTTTAGTATCAAGGTTATCTAGGAGTTGAAAGAATTGTTTCATAAACTATCATGTGTGGAAGATATTGTGATATCTGAAACAATATTTGGTTGCAAAGTGACAGAGTATAATTTAGTAAGACACATGTTCTCATATTGTATGAGAATTTGTAAAGATTGGAGACGCTAGGCGTCTAGATCTCCTAAAAAGGTTTTGGGAACTAACATTATACTCACAATTCGTCCTCATGAGCTATAGTAGCTTGATCATGAAAGTTGTCATGATAGGATGAATAGAAGTTGTAGGTAAAATGTTTACTACACTAAAAGATTACTAAAGAATGGAATTTGGAAGAACGCCAAATATTTGATAATGGTGATCTACTTCAAAGTGCGAGTCCAAGGGTATTAGTGTTTGACTAATCACGTCTTGAACTATGTGCCATGTGTATGGCACCACTATTGATGTTGATAGATTCTTCTAGAAGAAAAAGAATTGCTAAAAGAGAATCCGAAATTTATTCTGGCGGAAAAGAAAAGACTGGAAATGTCCAGCTCAGGTATATAGAAGATATACATGTTATGGGTGTATTCATTGCTTGTTAAAACAATGTGGTTCTTGGGTATTTGATACTAAATTGGTTGGTATGAACTGTCATACAGAACAACGCAATACAAGAACTACAATGGCCTAATTAACTAGCAAATGAATATGGGATGACTCTCATCGAAAACAAATAAAGTGTTATTGTGTTTCATTGGAATTAAACCTAGCCTTCAAGATTTGTTTGAATAATTGTTATTTTGTTCTGGTATTATGAGAACAATGGTTGTTCAAATTATTACCGCATTCATAAAAGATGGATGAACGCTTATCTTGTTGGAGAAATCACATCCATCACACTGATGCTAAAAATGTCTCAAGACAAATGATTAGAAGATCACTTATGAGTGACACCACCGTTTAAATCATATTGAAAAGTAAACATGAAGAAACTCCAGGTTGATGGAATTTTGGAGTCCTTTTGATTTTGAATCAATTGACGCTTGTGAAAATTTCCTAGAGATGATTAAAACTCCGTTTGTAGGCCAAGGAAGAACGGACGACTAACTTATTGGATATTATACATGTTGATGTATATAGTCCATTATGTGTAGCCGTGTGTGGTGAATTCTTGAACTTCATTTTCTTTAACCGATGATTTGAGTAGATATATGTGTATATTTACTTGATAAGGAAGAAGCATGAAATATTTGAAATTTGTTCAAACTATTTCTGGATGAAGTTGAAAATCATTGTAACAAGAGAATAAAGAATTTATGATTTGATCATAATGGAAGATATTTGAGTTACAAGTTTAGCAAACACCTAAAAGTTGAGGAATCGTTCCATAGACTTGTATTTCCCGAAACACCATAGGAGTATGGAGTGTTCGAGAGATAAAATCAAACTTTGTTTGACATCGTTGGATCAAAGGTGTCGTCTATAAAACTGCCATTATATTTTAAGGATAAAGCTTTAGAGACTACCGCTTTTTACACTGAAAAGAGCGCCATCATGATCCATTGAAATGACAACATATGAGATATGGCATGGGATAAAACCCAAGTTGTCTTTTCTGAAATTTTGGTATGCTAGGCATATGTAAAATGTTTACAACCAAAGTCGGATAAATACGTCTTTGTAGGTTATCCCAAAATAAATGTTGGGTATTCCTCCAGAACACCTAAGACAAAAGTGTTTGTCGCCGAAAACGTCAAGTTTCTTGAGAAGGAATTTTTTGCAAAAAGTCAAGTGGGAGGACAATAGAACTTTGATTAGGTTGTTGAACCTAAGCTATATGTGCTGAGTAGCGCAGTGCTGGGAAGTGTCCCAGAGGCGGCCACAATGCGCATGGCTGTCGTACCTCAAAGGTTGTGGTCACATAGATCAAAGTTCCTATTAAACCGTGTGAGTCGGGTAACAATCAAATAGTTAGATTTGAGAATGAATCATTATTGTTTGACAATGATGAAACGACTGCATGCAAAGAAGCAATGATGGGCCCTGACTCCGTCAAATGGCTAGAAGCCATAAAATCCATGATAGTTCCATACACGAGAAACCAAGTTTATGAACTTGGAAGACCCTCAAAAGGCATGAAGCCTAATGAACGTATTTGGATCTATAAAGACAGACATGGATGTTTAACATCTTTGAAATAGTCGACACATCGTTAAAAGAGTTTACGATTGTGTTCAATGAGTTGACTATGACAAGATTTGATCTTTCATAGTGATATTTTGTCTGGAAGGATTACTGTAGCAACCACTACATATGCCAAGTTTGGTATATGTTAGTTGAACAAACAAGACAACATTTTTCTAATAGAATGGTTACCTAGGACATGTACATGACATGGTCCAATGGGTTTTGTAAATTCAAAGGATGCTAAAAGGCATGCAAACTTCAATGGTTGAAGTAAGCATCGCGGAGTTGGAATATTCACCGTGATGAAATAATTAAAAGGTTTAGTTTCATCAGATGCGATGAATATGCTTGCATTTGCAAGAAATTAAGTGGGAGCGCTGAGACATATTTTCAGTACATTATGTAGAAGACATATTGTTAATTGGAAATGATGTATCTTTTATTGACACTGGTTAAGAATTTCATTAAAATTAGATTTCAATGAAAGACTTAGGCAAAACCAAAATATTGGGTCTCGATGTCTATGTAGATAGATCGAGGTACCAATATGGTTGTGCCAAAGTACATAGATGAAATATTGAATGAAGTTCAATATGTAAACGACAAGAAAAGTTCTTGCCACATGGAAGAGGTTGAAACAAGATTCAGGTGTTTTTGACACTTGATGAGTGAAGCCACATGAATGATTTGATCGATCATGTATACCGTGATATGTACATATCCAGATATGTCCTATGCTCTAAATGTTATGAGCATATACCAGAGTGATAAAAGTCATAAGATGATCACTGGACAATAGTAGAGATATCCTTATGTGCTTTGGAAGGACTAAGGATATATATTATGTATGACGAAGTGACACATAGTTCATTGTAAAGTGTTACATTGATACTAAGTTTGTCACAAGATACAAATTAAGTTTATCTCAATTTTAGCTATATGTTAGGTGGCACAATGTAATGGAAGGAAGTTCCATGATGGATTTGGATGAGTTCCAAAGTTAAGACATTGTGATGGATTCTACAACAAAGGTTGAGTATATGGCTGCTTTAGAAGTAGCAAAAGAGGGCATTTGTGTCAAGAAGTTTGTTATCAAACTAGGTGTAGTTCCAAGCGGGCTATTACTATGAAGATCTATTGTGTGACAATAGTGACAACATAATTTTAGCTGAAGGAACTAAGGTCTCACCTAATGACCAAATTTATACCCAACTGTCTCATTTGAGAATGAGTGATGCGTAGAGACGCAAAGACATGCAAATACACACAGAACTGAAAGTGTCAGATCTGGAGATCAGACTAACCACATGCAACGCGTACGTATAACACGTGAATGCAATAAGTGTTATATACGCAAGTATCAACTAGATTATTGACTCTAGTGCAAGTGGGAGACTGAAGGGAATATGCCCGAGAGGCAATAATAAAGTGGTTATTATCATATTCCATGTTTATGATAAATGTTTATTTCTCATGCTAGAATTGTATTAATCGGAAACATTAATACATGTGTGATTAATAAACCAAAAAGGTTCCTAGTAAAGCCTCTCTTTTATACTAGCTCGTTGATTAACCGATGATCAAGGTTTCCTGATCATGAACATTGGATGTTGTTAATAACGGGGTCATATCATTAGAAGAATGATGTGATGAACACTCACACCCATAGTACGAATAGCAATACGATCAAGTCATCAAGTTCATTGCTATATCAAACTCATACGAAATAGTTCTAATCCTCAGACCATGAGATCATGTTAATCACTGATGCCGGAAGAGTGCTTTGATGATATCAAACGTCACACCGTTACAGGGTGATTATAAAGGTTGATTTGGGTATTCTAAAAGTATTAGTTGAGGCTCATGGATCAAGAGTGGGATTTGTCCATCCGGATGACGGAAAGATATTCTCTGGGCCCTTCTCGGTGATATTGCATTAGAATCGCTTGCAAGCATATGACTAGGTCACAGGAATGCATTATCACGGAACGAGTAAAGAGACTTGTCAGGAACGAGATCGAACTAGGTATGGTTGATACCAAATGATCGGATCTCGGGCAAGTAATAATATCGCGAGACAAAAGGAATTAACTATGTTCGTTAAAGGTTCACACGATCACTAGATTCATCGTTGAGTAAGTGGGAGTCGTCATGGATTTCCAGATCCCGCTGATGATTATTGATCGGAGAGGAGTCTCGATCATGTCCACATTATTTACGAACTGTAGGGTGACACACTTAAGGTTCGCCATCGTTTTTGAGTGGATACGATACTCCGATCGAATTACAGGACAACATGAGGGTTGTTTCAGAAAAGCGCTGAAACTGTTTCGGTATATCGAAATAACTCAAGGGGGTATTTGTTAATGTTTGTTAATTGATTGAATTAACAAATATTAAAGAAATAAAAATGTTTTATTAATTCAATTAGTGTGAATTTTAATTAGCATGAATGTCATGCAAAATTAAATGGGGGGTTACCTCATGTTGATGAGGGGGTTACCACCATGAAGAGGGAGTTACCATCATGAAGAGGGCCATGAAGAGGAGGAGAGGACTCTCCTTGGCCGGCCACCCCCTCCTTGGGGCTGCCACCTCCTCTCCTATAAAAGGAGCCCCTCTTCTCCCTCTTCACACACTTCTTGATCCTCCCCTTCCCGCATAGTTGCTGCCCAATTTCCGTCTGAGCTTAGCGAAGCTCTGCCGGAATTGTAGTTCGTAGTTCATACACTTGGAGAAGTGTGTGGTGGAGTGTCCGGCGGATCCCTTCTTCCGCTGCCCCGCTGGACCGAGGGCGTGGAGGAGTCGACGACGAGCTGTACGTGTGACCGAGCACGGGGGCACTGCCACTTGTGGCGCCGTGTACACGATCTTGTGATCGTCAAGTGAACCACTACGTCGACTACGTCAAGTGAACAACTACGTCAACTACGTGCGTCTACATCGACTCTCCATCGTCAACGTTTGTGCGGGAACGTAATCCCCGCTTATGGTCGTCGAGGGTTAGTCTCCGTTGCTACCACCTCGTAGAGTATCTTGGCTAGTTTATGTGTTCTTGCGTAGAAAATTTTTGTTTTCTATGCTACGAACCCATCAACCGCCTCGGCCGTCGCCTCGACCCCTCCTTCCGCCTACATATACCCTCTGACCTGAAAGGAGCGGGGGTTGGGCATTTTTCCCAGATAGACTTCCGCTGCGCTGCCACCATCAGAAATTGCGATTTGGAACCAGAAACTCCGTTCTGGCACCCTACCGGGACGGGGATTTGGAGGAGATCTTTATCACCATCATCACCGACGTCTCTCCATCAACCATCCAAGACTCCCCCATCCATGTGTGAGTAATTCCCGCTGTAGGCGAAGGGGATGGTAGGGATTGGATGAGATCATTCATGTAATTTGCTATGAGATTGTTAGGGCATAGTGCCTAGTATCTATTGTTAGTGCTTATGACATTGTTGCAACTTGTTGTGCTTAATGCTTGTCACTTTGGGCCCGAGTGCCATGATCTCAGATCTGAACTTGTTATTGTTTTATGATGATACTTGTTGTTTATGGTCTTACCTACAAGTTGTATACACATATTGTTGTCCGGAATCCGAGGCCCCAAAGTGACAGAAATTGGGATAACCGGAGGGGATGGCTATGATGTGAGGATCACATGTGTTCACCGAGTGCTAATGCTTTGCTCCGATACTTTATTAAAAGGAGCACCTTAATTACCAGTAGTTTCCCTTGAGGCCCTGCTGCAACAGGCTGGTAGGACAAAAGATGTCGTGCAAGTTTCTCATTGCGAGCACATACGACTATTTACGGAACACATGCCTATGATTCTTAGTACTAGAATGCTTATCATTATTTATCTGTAATTGCCCATGTCTCACAGATTTCATGAATTATCTTATCCATACAACGCCCGTACATCCATCCCTATGCCTACAGTATTTTATCCTACTGTTTACTATTGCTACTATTACCACTTTTATTTTACTACTGCTGTTACTATTTCACTACTATCACCACTATAAAACTGTTGCTACTGATTGATACGTCTCCAACGTATCTATAATTTTTGATGCTCCATGCTTGTTTATACACCATTTGCCTACTATTTCGTTACACTTCATGGCACTTTTATGTATTTTCCGGAACTAACCTATTAACAAGTCACCACAGTGCCAGTTCCCTGTTTTCTGCTGTTTTTGTGTTTCAGAAGTGCTACACAGGAAATATTCTCAGAATTGGATGAAACAAGTTCCTGAAGTCTTATTTTTCCCAGAAGCTTCCAGAGATCCGAAGAGGAGTTGGAGGGGGGCCACGAGGGCCCCACACACCTAGGCGGCGCGGCCCAGCCCCTGGCCGTGCCCCCTATGTGTGAGGGTGCCTCGGGCCACATCTGACGATGCCCCTTCGCCTATAAAGACCCCCCGACGGAAAAAAAACCTAAGTACCCGATCAATTTTCCAGAACACATCGCGATCCGCCGCCGCCATCGACCCGAAGATCGGGAGGGTCCAGAAGCTCTTCCCGGCACCTGATACGTCTCCAACGTATCTATAATTTTTGATGCTCCATGCTTGTTTTTACACCATTTGCCTATTGTTTCGTTACACTTCGTGGCACTTTTATGCATTTTCCGGAACTAACCTACTAACGAGTTGCCACAGTGCCAGTTCCCTGTTTTCTGCTATTTTTGTGTTTCAGAAGTGATACATAGGAAATATTCTCGAAATTGGACGAAACAAGTTCCTGAAGTCTTATTTTACCCGGAAGCTTCCAGAGATCCGAAGGAGAGAAGGAGAGGGGCCACCAGGGGCCCACATGCATAGGTGGCGCGGCCAGCCCCTGGCCCGCGCCACCATGGCATGAGGCCACCTGGGTCCTCCTCTGACATCGCCCCTTCGCCTATAAAGACCCCCCGACGGAAAAACCTAAGTACCCGATTACTTTTCCAGAACACATCGTGATCCGCCGCCGCCGTCGACCCGAAGATCGGGAGGGTTCAGAAGCTCTGCCCAGCACCCTGCCGGAGAGGGGAATAGCCACCGGAGGTCTTCTTCATCGCCATGCTTGCCTCCGGAGCGATGAGTGAGTAGTCTACCTTGGACTATGGGTCCATAGCAGTAGCTAGATGGTTGTCTTCTCCACCATGTGATTCATGTTTAGATCTCATGAGCTGCCCTACATGATTGAGATCACCGTTATGTAATTCTACATGTTTGGTTTGTTGGGATCCGATGAATATTGGTGTTTATGATTGAGTTGATGTACTGAATATTATCTTATGTTATCTCTATGTTGTTTATGATCTTGCATGCTCTCCGTTGTTAGTAGCTATCTTGGCCGAGTAGTTGCTAGTGACTCCAAGAGGGGGTATTTATGCTCGATAGTGGGTTCATGCCTCTATTTAACCTGGGGGAGTGACAGAAACCTCTAAGGTTGTAGATGTGCTGTTGCTACTAGGAAGAAAACAACATTCATATGCTCAAGGGCATATGCTTTGTTTACATTACACACTTTGCTTAATGCAATTATCTGTTGTTCGCAACTTAATACTCTTGGGGTGTTCGGATTGATATCCCCGGGAGTGGATTATTAGTCATAGATGCAGTTGGATGGCGGTCTATGTATTTTGTTGTAATGCCCAGAGTAAATCTCATAGTGATCTTCTTGACATATCACGTTTATCTTTATTCTATCAATTGCCCAACTGTAATTTGTTTACCCAGCATGTGTTATTTATCTTATGGAGAGACACCACTAGTGAACTGTGGACCCCAGTCCTATTTCCATCATATTGCTATTACCTGTTTACTTTACTTGCACAGTTTACTTTACTCGCATACTTCTACTGTTTTCCACTCGATACGCTCATAACCTTTGTTTCAAGCAAACCGGTGAGATTGACAACCTCATCGCAAGTTGGGAACAAAGTACTTGGTTGTGTTGTGTGCAGGTTCCGCGTTGCTACTGGCCGAAGACGAGTCAACAAGTATCGTTAAATGGCGCCCTTGTTGGAGTGTTATTAAGCCAGTCTGCATCACCTTCAGTCGTCATTGTCTGCTTTTCTCCTGAACGATAAACCTTGGTTTCTCAACTGAGGGAAAATAAGCTGCTATACTCATCATACCTTCCTCTTGGGGTTCCCAACGGGCTAGTCATTCACCACGCACAAGGACCTCTGATCTCCCACATCAACTTAGAGTATCAGCCTCTTTTCTGGCGCCGTTGCCGGGGAAGAGTGGAAGACTTCTGCGAGGGGAGTTTTTCGCACACACATCCTTTACTTTGTTTTATTGTTTTGCTTTACTTTATTTATTTTACCTGCATTGCTTTATATCAAAAACCCAAAAAAATTAGAATCCTTGGTAGTTGTTATTTCTTTACTTTAGTTCATCATGCTGTTCCCTAAGTTCGTTATGGAGGACCTCTCAGTAGGTAGTGGTTCGATTATTGGCAAAAGTAACATTGAGGAGTTCTTTAATCACATTAGTATGCATGAGGAAGTTGAGGAAAAGTCTTTGATTGAGCTAGCTCCTAGTATTGAAGTTGCTTCTGCTTATTTGATTCACATGTTGGAAACTAGGTTTGCTAGTCTTAATCCTTTTATGCAATACATGTTCCTTAAGCTTCACGAAATTGAGGATCCCGAAAAGAAAGCTTTTATCTTGGAAACTTTGCGCTTAGAATTTAAGGATGTCGTTATTGAAGCTAGGAAAGTTCTTAAACGTTTTAATAAACTCGGTTCACCTATAAAGATTATTAGTACAAACGATGAAGGGGCCGAAATACCTATACCTTGCAAGCTTTTGGGATTGTGTGAAGCTTTCGAAAATAATTTTGACTGAATCTGTCCTGAAAATCTTTTTGATGAAAATAGTGTACCAAAGCATGATCACAAAGGGTCTTCAAAAACTTATGTGGATGAAATACAATGCCTTATTGACAAGACCTCTGCAGTTGATCTTAATGCTTCTTCTGAAAATACTTGATTTGCAATTTTCTGCGCCTAGCTCAAAGGCGTTAAAGAAAAGCACTCTTGGGAGATAACCCAATGTTTTATTTTCAGTACTTTTTCTTTTATTTGAGTCTTGGAAGTCATTACTACTGTAATGACCGCTCCTTATCTTGTTTATTTCGTTTTTGTGCCAAGAGAAGCCTCTAATTCGGGCGAGGTAAAGATTTGGGGATGTTGCTGTCCTGAAACTGTTTTCGGTGCTGTACCGTAAAAATTCGTATAAATTCTCTGTATATCTTTTGGACCTGCGATTTCTTGTGCATATGCCCCAGGTTATATCCAAACTTTTGTTAGTTGAACACTTTTTGATTTGAGCAACAGAAAATCCCTCAAAAATTCGACCTTTATCAGCTGATCTGTTTTGACAGATTTCTGCCACTATTCGTTTTTGCCGCTTTATCGCTTTCTTTTGAGTTCTTTTGATCACGGAACTTTTGGGGAAGTTGCTACAGTAGTATATACTTCATATGTGGTGGTTTTGGGTTGAAACCTGAAGCAAAAAGAGGTTGATTATATGTTATGCTTACACTAATGTTGCTAATAGATTTGTGTTTAGTTTTGTATGAAGGAAGTTTTCAAATGTAGGGATTGGAGAATGATGAGATGAGTTGAAGAATGGACAAAAGCTCAAGCTTGGGGATGCCCATGCATCACCCCAAGAAATATCCAAGAAGTACAAGCGTCAAAGCTTGGGGATGCCCCCGAGGCACCCCTTCTTCATCGGCAAAAATCAGGTCACCTTTCAAGACACTATATTTTTATTGCTTCATGCACTATGTGTTTTTCTTTGAGCGTCAGTTGTTTTAGTTTTTTTAGTTGGTTTGTTTTGTTTGCTGCAATAAATGGTTGGACCCCAACAAATTTCCTTTGGAGGAGATGTACTCGTTTTCATTTGCAAAGAACGCTCTAGTTTTCACTCTTATTAAAAATCGAGTGTTCTTCTTTTTCTGCTACTGCTTTTGGTTTTCGTTTTCGCCTTGATTTGCGTTCAGAACTTGTCATATCTTTTCATCAAGGTGTATTTTTGCCTCTGATCTTTATTGATTTTCATCAAAATAGGTGTTTTTAAAATTTCAAATGGTGTTGGAAAAGAGAAATAGCTTTGTGCAAAATAGTGGTACAAGAAGGAGCTTGTGTAGACTGCGGCTTAGGCTTTTTCATGTCATGCTTGATGTCTTTTTGATAGTATGCTTAGTGGTTTTGCTGTAGCATGACTTATCTCAAATAACTGAGATTGCTTAATGAGCCTTTGAAAAATCATGCGTTGTTTTTATTGTATGGAAGCATTATTTTGGTTTTCTCCTTGATGCTTTATTTGGGTTGACTTGGCGCATGCTCACACATGTTAGACTCTTACAAAGTCGCCAATAGCCTTCATGATCATTTAGTTTTTGACTTTTGATGCCATCTTATGCTTCTTTTAATGTCGCTTTGTCGCTTTGCATGATTATGGCCATTATTGCTCTCTTAGTTGGTCGCTCCCAGTCTTTTGCTAGCCCTCGCCTTGTACTGAGTATGAGCTCTACTCGTGCATCCAACTCCTAAAAGCCAAAGTTTACCAAAGTGTCCACCATACATACCTACTAGCAATTTGCTATTCCAAGTAAATTTGACTTGCTTTTATTTACTCTTCAAATTAAACTCTTACCAGTGTTATGCGAAATTCGGTCAGTAAAGCTCTCACGAACCAGAAGGCACACTTTACTTTTCCTATTCTTAAAAATTTGACATTGTGGTCTCTTATGTTGAGTTGTTATGCTTGCAAGTTGTAAGCTGGATTCTAGCCCAGCCATGCAGTCATGGGCAAGCTTTCAACATTGCACTTCTTAATTGAGTTGATATCGTGATCTTTTGTTTATGGATGCCCGCGGTGTGAAATAAATTGGGAATATTGTGGGGATCATGGAGTTTATATATGTGTTAGGGAAACGCCGGGCCGCTAATCTAAGCCATGCATAATTCATGGTGGAAATTTGCAACATACCCATGATGAACATACGACGACGCATCTCACAATAAAAAGCTAAACAAAAGGCAAATAAAAGAGATGTCGAGGTGTTCATTGTCTGCTTGTCCTGTCATTTTGGTGTGGGCTTGTTCCATGTCATCGGGCACGGAGGTACCCCATTGGCGGTTCTCAATGATATGCATGTACTTACAATGACAAGAGCCTTGCTTGGGACTCTAAGTAAAGTAGCATGAGGTTTGGGTACTCGTATTCACGGGACACGAGGTTTTCAACTTATGATTTGTCAAGCATATGCATCATAATTGTTCTCGCATTAACTTTAACCATTCAAGATGCTTATGATGGGGGCAATGAGAGCTCAAAGCCGGTAAGTACCATAATTTTTGAAGGTTATAAAACTTGCAATCACTGCTTCCCTCTGCGAAGGGCCATTCTTTTACTTTTATGTTGAGTCACCACCTTCTATCTTTATGCACCATTAAGAGAGCATAGTTGTCATTCTTAGTGTGATATGCATTGTCCCAAAGTTCATTGAGTGATTCATATTGTTGGTTTCACTTGTTCTTAAATTATTTGTATCTAGTCGCCCTCTTAAACTTGAAGGTGTCCTATGCATTTATGTTTTGCTTTCTTTGAAGGACAAGCTGAAAACCATTTGTATGTTTTTCCTTATGATTTGAACACACGTTTGACTTTCATTGTTTCATTTTCATGATCTTTTGTTTGTGTTCATTTGCATGTTTACAACATGGTTGCTAAGTTCTTATTGTCAAGATTATATCTTTCATGCCCATGTTTTAAGTTCTTATGATCCCAGCTCACAAATGCTTACATATATGATCAAGATTGTGTAGGTGCATGTCACCTCAAAAATTATTCTTTTTATTATCACTTACCTACTCGAGGACGAGCAGGAGTTAAGCTTGGGGATGCTTGATACGTCTCCAACGTATCTATAATTTTTGATGCTCCATGCTTGTTTGTACACCATTTGCCTATTGTTTCGTTACACTTCGTGGCACTTTTATGCATTTTCCGGAACTAACCTACTAACGAGTTGCCACAGTGCCAGTTCCCTGTTTTCTGCTGTTTTTGTGTTTCAGAAGTGATACACAGGAAATATTCTCGGAATTGGACGAAACAAGTTCCTGAAGTCTTATTTTACCCGGAAGTTTCCAGAGATCCGAAGGAGAGAAGGAGAGGGGCCACCAGGGGCCCACACGCATAGGTGGCGCGGCCAGCCCCTGGCCGACGCCACCATGGCGTGAGGCCACCTGGGTCCTCCTCTGACATCGCCCCTTCGCCTATAAAGACCCCCCGACAGAAAAAACCTAAGTACCCGATCACTTTTCCAGAACACATCGCGATCCGCCGCCGCCGTCGACCCGAAGATTGGGAGGGTCCAGAAGCTCTTCCCGGCACCCTACCGGAGAGGGGAATCGCCACCGGAGGTCTTCTTCATCGCCATGCTTGCCTCCGGAGCGATGAGTGAGTAGTCTACCTTGGACTATGGGTCCATAGCAGTAGCTAGATGGTTGTCTTCTCCACCATGTGCTTCATGTTTAGATCTCATGAGCTGCCCTACATGATTGAGATCACCGTTATGTAATTCTACATGTTTGGTTTGTTGGGATCCGATGAATATTGGTGTTTATGATTGAGTTGCCGTACTGAATATTATCTTATGTTATCTCTATGTTATTTATGATCTTGCATGCTCTCCGTTGTTAGTAGCTATCTTGGCCGAGTAGTTGCTAGTGACTCCAAGAGGGGGTATTTATGCTCGATAGTGGGTTCATGCCTCTATTTAACCTGGGGGAGTGACAGAAACCTCTAAGGTTGTAGATGTGCTGTTGCTACTAGGGAGAAAACAACATTCATATGCTCAAGGGCATATGCTTTGTTTACATTACACACTTTGCTTAATGCAATTATCTGTTGTTCGCAACTTAATACTCTTGGGGTGTTCGGATTGATATCATCGGGAGTGGATTATTAGTCATAGATGCAGTTGGATGGCGGTCTATGTATTTTGTTCTAATGCCCAGAGTAAATCTCATAGTGATCTTCTTGACATATCACGTTTATCTTTATTCTATCAATTGCCCAACTGTAATTTGTTTACCCAGCATGTGTTATTTATCTTATGGAGAGACACCACTAGTGAACTGTGGACCCCGGTCCTATTTCCATCATATTGCTATTACCTGTTTACTTTACTCGCACTGTTTACTTTACTCGCATACTTCTACTGTTTTCCACTCGATACGCTCATAACCTTTGTTTCAAGCAAACCGGTGAGATTGACAACCTCATCGCAAGTTGGGAACAAAGTACTTGGTTGTGTTGTGTGCAGGTTCCGCATTGCTACTGGCCGAAGACGAGTCAACAAGTATCGTTAAACGGCGCCCTTGTTGGAGTGTTATTAAGCCAGTCTGCATCACCTTCAGTCGTCATTGTCTGCTTTTCTCCTGAACGATAAACCTTGGTTTCTTAACTAAGGGAAAACAAGCTGCTATACTCATCATACCTTCCTCTTGGGGTTCCCAATGGGCTGGTCATTCACCACGCACAAGGACCTCTGATCTCCCACATCAACTTGGAGTATCAGCACCCTGCCGGAGAGGGGAATCGCCACCGGAGGTCTTCTTCATCGCCATGTTTGCCTCCGGAGCGATGAGTGAGTAGTCTACCTTGGACTATGGGTCCATAGCAGTAGCTAGATGGTTGTCTCCTCCACCATGTGCTTCATGTTTAGATCTCATGAGCTGCCCTACATGATTGAGATCACCGTTATGTAATTCTACATGTTTGGTTTGTTGGGATCCGATGAATATTGGTGTTATGATTGAGTTGCTATACTGAAATATATCTTTTGTTATCTCTATGTTGTTTATGATCTTGCATGCTCTCCGTTGTTAGTAGCTATCTTGGTCGAGTAGTTGCTAGTGACTACAAGAGGGGGTATTTATGCTCGATAGTGGGTTCATGCCTCTATTTAACCTGGGGGAGTGACAGAAACCTCTAATTGTAGATGTGCTGTTGCTACTAGGGAGAAAACAACATTCATATGCTCGAGGGCATATGCTTTGTTTACATTATACACTTTGCTTAAAGCAATTATCTGTTGTTCGCAACTTAATACTCATGGGGTGTTCGGATGATATCCCCGTAAGTGGATTATTAGTCATAGATGCAGTTGGATGGCGGTCTATGTATTTTATTGTAATGCCCAGAGTAAATCGCATAGTGATCTTCTTGACATATCACGTTTATCTTTATTCTATCAATTTCCCAACTGTAATTTGTTTACCTAGCATTTTTTATTTATCTTATGGAGAGACACCACTAGTGAACTGTGGACCCCGGTCCTATTTCCATCATATTGATATCACCTGTTTACTTTACTCGCACTATTTACTTTACTCGCATACTATTATCACTTTCCACTCGATACGCTCATACCCTTTGTTTCAAGCAAACCGGTGAGATTGACAACTTCATCGCAAGTTGGGAACAAAGTATTTGGTTGTGTTGTGTGCAGGTTCCGCGTTGCAGCTAGCAAAGCAAAGCTTGGACGAGGCACCACATATAAATTGTCTGAAGCTGTCGCTAAGCCAGTCCGCATCACCTTCAGTCGTATTGTCCGCTCTTCTCCTGAACGATAAACCTTGGTTTCTTAACTGAGGGAAATCTTGCTGCTATATTCATCATAACCTTACTCTTGGGGTTCCCCAACAATCTAGCAATCAAGCTCTTTCTGGTGCCGTTGCCGGGGAAGAAGTGGAAGACCTCTGCAAGGGGAGTTTTTCGCACGCACATCCTTTACTTTGTTTTATAGTTTTGCTTTACTTTATTTTTACTTGCATCATTTTATCAAAAACACAAAAAAATTAGTTTCCTATTAGTTGTTATTTTTACTTGTCTTGCTTTATCATGCTTTCTATCAATGGTTAGTTTCTTTGAAACTAAATCTTTTTGGCAAGGTGGGTTCACGGAAGAGCAGCAAAATTATTATGAGGAACACCGCTTGTCACAAAAAGGGAAACACTTATGGGAATAAATCAATAGATTGTATATCATTGCAAGAAATGTGTGCTCTACTTATAATGTTACCTATTGCTTTGATAGATCTTGTTGCTGTAGGAGGTATAAACACCTCCCTTTTCAATGTGAGTATAATGATAATGTTACCATATCTTCTTATATTAATGGAAATTATGACTTCTACGATGTGGAACAAATTGAAGAATTTATTGCTTGGAAGGGTGCATTCGAACTTGCTTATTTGCTTGAAAATATTGATGATGCACCTTATAAATATGAGGTTTATGATATACTTACATTTTGCTTTGATAATTACAAGGAAGAAAATAGATATATTCTTAAATATCTTAATAGATGCTCTCCAACGGAAGAGACTAATGCCTTGAAGAAGCCTATAGAAGAAGAAATTGCTGAAATTGGAAGCTCATTGGATGAAAAAGAGGAGGAGAGTGATGATCAAGAGGAGGAAGAATGGAGTTACCCATGTCTACCTCCCAATAAGAGTAACTCTTTAACTAATACCTTATTTGATAGCCCTCTATGCTTAACAAAGGAGGATGAGTGTGATATTTATATTATTGAGTTTGTTCACGATGCTACTGAAAATTATTATGAGAGAGGAAAATATGGTTGTTGGAATTCTCATGTTACTAAAACACCTCTCTTTATATTGAAAGTTCCGAAGTTGCTCTTGTTTTATCTACCCATACTTGTTACTATGTGCTTCTTTTATTTATTTTCTTACAAGACTCCTACGCATAGGAAGTGGGTTAGACTTAAATGTGTTTTATATTTGCCCCTTGATGCTCTCTTTTGCTTCAATTCATATTTCTTATGTGAGCATCTTCTCAAATTACTGAGCCTAGCTGAAAGGCATTAAAGAAAAGCACTCTTGGGAGATAACCCATTGTTTTATTTTCAGTACTTTTTCTTTTATTTGAGTCTTGGAAGTCATTACTACTGTAATGACCTCTCCTTATCCTTTTTATTTCATTGTTGTGCCAAGAGAAGCCTCTAATTTGAGTGAGGTAAAGATTTGGGGATGTTGCTGTCCTGAAACTGTTTTCGGTGCTGCACCGTAAAAATTCGTGAAAATTCTCTGTATATCTTTTGGACCTGAAATTTCTTGTGCATATGCCCCAGGTTATATCCAAACTTTCGTTAGTTTAACACTTTTTGATTTGAGCAATAGAAAACCCCTAAAAAATTCGACCTTTATCAGCTGATCTGTTTTGACAGATTTCTGCCACTATTCGTTTTTGCCGCTTTATCGCTTTCTTTTTGAGTTCTTTTGATCACGGAACTTTTGGGGAAGTTGCTACAGTAGTATATACTTTATATGTGGTGGTTTTGGGTTGAAACCTGAAGCAAAAAGAGGTTGATTATATGTTATGCTTACACTAATGTTGCTAATAGATTTGTGTTTAGTTTTGTATGAAGGAAGTTTTCAAGTGTAGGGATTGGAGAATGATGAGATGAGTTGAAGAATGGACAAAAGCTCAAGCTTGGGGATGCCCATGCATCACCCCAAGAAATATCCAAGAAGTACAAGCGTCAAAGCTTGGGGATGCCCCCGAGGCACCCCTTCTTCATCGGCAAAAATCAGGTCACCTTTCAAAACACTATATTTTTATTGCTTCATGCACTATGTGTTTTTCTTGGAGCGTCAGTTGTTTTAGTTTTCTTAGTTAGTTTAGTTTTGTTTGCTGCAATAAATGGTTGGACCCCAACAAATTTTCTTTGGAGAAGTTGCCTTGCTTTTCATTTGCCAAGAACGCTCTAGTTTTCATTCTTATCAAAAACCGAGTGTTTTTCTTTTTCTGCTACTGCTTTTGGTTTTCATTTTCGCCTTGATTTGCGTTCAGAACTTGTCATATCTTTTCATCAAGGTGTATTTTTGCCTCTGATCTTTATTGGTTTTCATCAAAAGAGGTGGATATAAAAATTTCAAATGGTGTTGGAAGAGAGAAAAATCTTTGTGCAAAAAAGTGGTACAAGAAGGAGCTTGTGTAGACTGCGGCTTAGGCTTTTTCATGTCATGCTTGATGTCTTTTTGATAGTATGCTTAGTGGTTTTGCTGTAGCATGACTTTTCTCAAATAACTGAGATTGCTTAATGAGCCTTTGAAAAAATCATGTGTTGTTTTTATTGTATGGAAGCATTATTTTGATTTTCTCCTTGATGCTTTATTTGGGTTGACTTGGCGCATGCTCACACATGTTAGACTCTTACAAAGTCGCCAATAGCCTCTATGATCATTTAGTTTTTGACTTTTGATGCCATCTTATGCTTCTTTTAATGTCGCTTTGTCGCTTTGCATGATTATGGCCATTATTGCTCTCTTAGTTGGTCGCTCCCAGTCTTTTGCTAGCCCTCGCCTTGTACTGAGTATGAGCTCTACTCGTGCATCCAAATCCTAAAAACCAAAGTTTTCCAAAGTGTCCACCATACATACCTACTAGCAATTTGCTATTCCAAGTAAATTTGACTTGCTTTTATCTTCTCTTCAAATTAAACTGTTACCAGTGTTATGCGAAAATTGGTCAGTAAAGCTCTCACGAACTGGAAGGCACACTTTACTTTTTCCTATTCTTAAAATTTTGACATTGTGGTCTCTTATGTTGAGTTGTTATGCTTGCAAGTTGTAAGTTGGATTCTAGCCCATCCATGCTGTCATGGGGCAAGCTTTCAACATTGCACTTCTTATTTGAGTTGATATCGTGATCTTTTGTTTATGGATGTCCGCGGTGTGAAATGAATTGGGAATCTTGCGGGGATCATGGAGTTTGTATATGTGTTAGGGAAACGCCTGGGCCGCCAATCTAAGCCATGCATAATTTATGGTGGAAATTTGCAGCATACCCATGGTGGACATTCGACGACGCATCTCAAAATAAAAAGCTAAACAAATGGCAAATAAAAGAGATGTCGAGGTGTTCATTGTCTGCTTGTCATGTCATTTTGATGTGGGCTTGTTCCATGTCATCGGGCACGGAGGTACCCCATTGGCGGTTTTCGATGATACATATATACTTACAATGACAAGAGCCTTGCTTGGGACTCTAAGTAAAGTAGCATGAGGTTTGGGTACTCGTATTCACGGGGCACGAGGTTTTCGACTTATGATTTGTCAAGCATATGCATCATAATTGTTCTCGCATTAACTCTAACCATTCAAGATGCTTATGATGGGGGCAATGAGAGCTCAAAGCCGGTAAGTAACATAATTTTTGAAGGTCTATAAAACTTGCAATCACTGCTTCCCTCTGCGAAGGGCCTTTCTTTTACTTTCATGTTGAGTCACCACCTTCTATCTTTATGCACCATTAAGAGAGCATAGTTGTCATTCTTAGTATAATGTGCATTGTCCCAAAGTTTTCATTGATTGATTCATATTGTTGGTTTCACTTGTTCTTAAATTATTTGTATCTAGTCGCCCTCTTAAACTTGAAGGTGTCCTATGCATTTATGTTTTGCTCTCTATGAAGGACAAGCTGAAAACCATTTGTATGTTTTTCCTTATGATTTGAACACACGTTTGACTTTCATTGTTTCATTTTCATGATCTTTTGTTTGTTATCATTTGCATGTTATAACATGGTTGCTAAGTTTTTATTGTCAGGATTATATCTTTCATGCCCATATTTTAAGTTCTTATGATCCCAGCTCACAAATGCTTACATATATGATCAAGATTGTGTAGGTGCATGTCACCTCAAAAATTATTCTTTTGTTATCACTTACCTACTCGAGGACAAGCAGGAGTTAAGCTTGGGGATGCTTGATACGTCTCCAACGTATCTATAATTTTTTATGCTCCATGCTTGTTTATACACCATTTGCCTACTGTTTCGTTACACTTCGTGGCACTTTTATGCATTTTCTGGAACTAACCTATTAACAAGTCGCCACAGTGCCAGTTCCCTATTTTCTGCTATTTTTGTGTTTTAGAAGTGCTACACAGGAAATATTCTCGGAATTGGACGAAATAAGTTCCTGAAGTCTTATTTTTCCCGGAAGCTTCCAGAGATCCGAAGAGGAGTTGGAGGGGGGCCACGAGGGCGCCACACACCAGGGCGGCGTGGCCCAGCCCCTGGCCGCGCCCCCTATGTGTGAGGGTGCCTCGGGCCACCTCTGACGATGCCCCTTCGCCTATAAAGACCCCCCGACGGAAAAAAGCCTAAGTACCCGATCAATTTTCCAGAACACATCGCGATCCGCCACCGCCGTCGACCCGAAGATCGGGAGGGTCCAGAAGCTCTTCCCGGCACCCTGCCGGAGAAGGGAATCGCCACCGGAGGTCTTCTTCATCGCCATGCTTGCCTCCGGAGCGATGAGTGAGTAGTCTACCTTGGACTACGGGTCCATAGCAGTAGCTAGATGGTTGTCTCCTCCACCATGTGCTTCATGTTTAGATCTCATGAGCTGCCCTACATGATTGAGATCACCGTTATGTAATTCTACATGTTTGGTTTGTTGGGATCCGATGAATATTGGTGTTATGATTGAGTTGCTATACAGAAGTGATACACAGGAAATATTCTCGGAATTGGACGAAACAAGTTCCTGAAGTCTTATTTTACCCGGAAGTTTCCAGAGATCCGAAGGAGAGAAGGAGAGGGGCCACCAGGGGCCCACACGCATAGGTGGCGCGGCCAGCCCCTGGCCGACGCCACCATGGCGTGAGGCCACCTGGGTCCTCCTCTGACATCGCCCCTTCGCCTATAAAGACCCCCTGACAGAAAAAACCTAAGTACCCGATCACTTTTCCAGAACACATCGCGATCCGCCGCCGCCGTCGACCCGAAGATCGGGAGGGTCCAGAAGCTCTTCCCGGCACCCTGCCGGAGAGGGGAATCGCCACCGGAGGTCTTCTTCATCTCCATGCTTGCCTCCGGAGCGATGAGTGAGTAGTCTACCTTGTACTATGGGTCCATAGCAGTAGCTAGATGGTTGTCTTCTCCACCATGTGCTTCATGTTTAGATCTCATGAGCTGCCCTACATGATTGAGATCACCGTTATGTAATTCTACATGTTTGGTTTGTTGGGATCCGATGAATATTGGTGTTTATGATTGAGTTGCTGTACTGAATATTATCTTATGTTATCTCTATGTTGTTTATGATCTTGCATGCTCTCCGTTGTTAGTAGCTATCTTGGCCGAGTAGTTGCTAGTGACTCCAAGAGGGGGTATTTATGCTCGATAGTGGGTTCATGCCTCTATTTAACCTGGGGGAGTGACAGAAACCTCTAATTGTAGATGTGCTGTTGCTACTAGGGAGAAAACAACATTCATATGCTCGAGGGCATATGCTTTGTTTACATTACACACTTTGCTTAAAGCAATTATCTGTTGTTTGCAACTTAATACTCATGGGGTGTTCGAATGATATCCCCGTAAGTGGATTATTAGTCATAGATGCAGTTGGATGGTGGTCTATGTATTTTGTTGTAATGCCCAGAGTAAATCGCATAGTGATCTTCTTGACATATCACGTTTATCTTTATTCTATCAATTGCCCAACTGTAATTTGTTTACCCAGCATGTGTTATTTATCTTATGGAGAGACACCACTAGTGAACTGTGGACCCCGGTCCTATTTCCATCATATTGCTATCACCTGTTTACTTTACTCGCACTGTTTACTTTACTCGCATACTATTATCACTTTCCACTCGATACGCTCATGCCCTTTGTTTCAAGCAAACCGGTGAGATTGACAACCTCATCGCAAGTTGGGAACAAAGTATTTGGTTGTGTTGTGTGCAGGTTCCGCGTTGCAGCTAGCAAAGCCAAGCTTGGACGAGGCGCCACATATAAATTGTCCGAAGCTGTCGCTAAGCCAGTCCGCATCACCTTCAGTCGTATTGTCCGCTCTTCTCCTGAACGATAAACCTTGGTTTCTTAACTGAGGGAAATCTTGCTGCTATATTCATCATAACCTTACTCTTGGGGTTCCCCAACAATCTAGCAATCACTGATAAACCGCTGTGAACAAGTCTGTTTCCAGGTGTAGCTGAATGTCAACTCATCTATTAAGGCTTATAAATATTCTTTGGCTCCCCTTGTGTCGAATCAATAAATTTGGGTTTTACTTCCCTCGAAGACTGTTGCGATCCCCTATACTTGTGGGTCATCAGTCATCTTTTTATCTGGAAGATGTTTCCTTAGCCTGTCTTCTACCAACCCGAGGCTTCGTATTGCGGCTTGATGCATGTGCTCCCGCGGATCTCCGGGCTTTGGTTATGTAGTTAGTAGATAAGCATGTGCTGCTACCAGTGCTGCTTCTGGTGTTTCTTGCACAAAGTACTCTTCCTCATCTGATGGGTGTGCACTTTCACTTTTCGTATGGCTTTCTTCTCTTGTCTGTGCTGTTGTCCTCCTGCCGTGCTTCGGGTTTCTGCGCCTTTCTATGCTGGACTCTGATGCATCACTATATTCATCCCAGTATCCTCCACTTGATGTGCTGTTGTTGTCTTGGCTTCTCATAAACATGTCTTTTTCCTCCCTCAACTTCTTTCTGTGCTGGTGCAGTGCATATTGATACCCCATTAGAACTTCTCTTCTTGAATCTGCGGGTACATCCATACCGAGATTAATGGCTGACATGATCATCCTCCACTCTCCGGCGGAGACGTGAACTTTCTCCTTCTCCTTCTTGTCGTTGCTCCTCAGTTTGTCGACTTGCATGTCGACCTCTTCATTGTTTCGTGATTATTCTCTTCTGCTGCTTCAGTAATAATGACGCATAACTGGTGTATGCTTCTGGAGACGCCGCTGCTTCCGGTGGCGAAATCCCTTGAACTATCGTGTGGTTTATCCACTATTACTTCCACCTCGGGCTCTTCCCGAGTTTCGTCGAATTCCTCGAGTTTCTTTTACAAATTTTCTGTTGCTGCGAGACTGACCGGCGAGTTTACCTCGCTAGAAGAGCCCACAGATGATCCAGACTTGGTGATTGTCTTGGTTTTGCTTACCGACGGACCCGATTTCGCCGGATCCGAAAGACGAGTTGAACCCGAAGGTCCGACGTAGAAGCGCAGACTTCTGATCGTCAACTCTATCTCTTGATTTTCATCGACTGTTGGATTGCTATTGGCTAAAAGCGAAAAAGCCGTCGAATTCATGATTCCAACGTCCAGAGTTCCCCACGGTCGGCGCCAATTGACGAGGGTTAACTCGACAAATTTCCTAGATGAAGGACTTAGGATCGGGGGAGTAGGGCGTCGGATGAACTCAAAGGTAAGATCAGTCAAATATGGTGTGTACCGAAAGTAAACGTAAGAGTAAACTTGGCTTGCTTTCAATCTGTCCCTTACCGTCCTCTCCTGGCCCCTATATATAGGTGGCCAGGTCTCAAGGAACGGGAGGGGTCCGACACAGATTACAGTATCGACATACGACATGAACTCGTATTTCGACAAGTATTACAATTGAGCCTAGCTTAACGGGCCTTAGGGGTACATCAACTAACGGGCTCTATTATCTACACCCTTGTCAGTGGGTGATTATAGATTAGAGTGGAAAATGTCAAACAATTCAAATATTTGAAAATATGGAAATTCCAAAAAATAAATTTGATTTTTTTTGGATTTTTTCAATAATTCTACCCAAAATTCTGCCGGACCTTTTATCCCGGTTGGAGCCACAACCGGGACTAAAGGGTCCTCCAGTCCCCTGCACATGATCCAGACCACGTGGAAGACCTTTAGTCCTTGTTCGTGAGCAACTGGGACTAAAGGAGGGCTTTAGTCCCGCTTTGTTTGTCTCGGTTGGACAACCAGGACTAAAGTCCATTACCAACCAGGATAATAGTCTTTTTTTCACAGTGTTGGGTCGCGCTAAGTGACTGTCAGGCATGTTTTTGTATTAAATTTTGGCTTTTTAAAGACTTCAAAAGAACAAGAAGCGTCCAAATGACAGCCTCTCTAGATGTTTTTGCCGTGGAATCTTGTAAGAATGACTATATGAAATGTTGTAACATTGATGGAACTGTTTTAGAAGTGAAATGTGGATATGCATCCATCGCAAGATTAACAAGCAATCTAAACTATGATTTCAATCTTTTAAAATTATCTGTGCATACTGTAGCCAGATGAAAACCAGTTCTTAGATAGTCTGATTAACATCGATCCTGCAGCTAAGGTGGTTATTGGGCAAGCAGGACTGGTTTTGATCTGTCAACACGGGAGCAAGCAGGCATCTTCAAGCAAATTTTCTGAGCTACTCTCTGTTGGGCCAGAATTTCATGGCCCGACCTGATGACACCGTAGATCTTTACACACATAACACAGGCCTACAACAAACAAGCAAGGCGCTTCGTCCTAATCACCTGATGGTTACGACGATCATGACGTCAGGGTTGTCTTGAACATGCTCTCGACTGTCCTTCAAGGCTGGTCAATCTAGTTCAACTTTTGTTTATACATTTTTTCAATGGATACATGGAGGAATGTCAAGATAGAAAAGATAGATTCAAAATATATTTATTATAAAATACTTAAGTTTAACTTTTGCTCTTATCAAGATTTCTATTTGTTGTGTTTATTTTAGTATCCTAGAAATAGTGAGTACACCGTAGAGACAATCCTAATTTTTTATTGAAAAAAACGAGTACAACATAGACAAGGACATGCGTTTAAAGATGCAAGTGGATTATCATTAGGGTACCGTTTAGCCGTTTTAGTTTAAAGATAAACTATTTTTTCAAAATGTGATGCCATAAAAAAATAGTTCATTTTTAAACTAATGATGGTAGACTTACCCTAAGGGTGACCCACTTGCATTATGCGTGCGTTGTTTATTAAAGACTACTTCATCCATCTCTATTTACATGACACACGGGCATTTCGAGGTTCAACTCTAACCAACGAAGCTCAAGGATGTGCTACAAAATTTGTAGTAAAAAAATATTTCCAATGATATGTCATTGAGACGGTACTCCTCTGGTGGCCTTCGGCAAGATTGACACTCCTCCATCGACGAGCCCCTCATGATGTTTCAGCGGCACTACAACAAGTTGCTCCTCCCAGTGATATGGGAGCAAGAAAAGGCATTCAGCGAGACAAACTCGGCGGCGTACGGGGCATCCTCATGCCTCGGCTGCAATACCTCAGCGCAATGGATCTGGAATTCCAGATACTTCGGCCGCAGGCACCTGGGGGCCTAAGCCTGGCTCCTTGCGTCAGAGTGGTTTATGGGTGGTGATGCATGTAAAATGCATCCATGATATTTGTAGTTTATTTGGTCATATTCCTTAATATTTACATGTTATATGATGTTGCCAGCATGTTTCACATTGCTTTCGGGGATTTTCAGGTCCCCATTTATTTGGTATTTAATTGTGCGGAGCAGGAAACCCTTTTTGTCTATTTTTTTAGTTTCAGGAACCTTCCGGACGTCAAAAGGACTCAACTTGAGGATCATTTTTTCAGGAATTCAAGCAACTAGAGAAGAAGAAGTGGACCAGAAGGCCTAGGAGGCCCAAGATAGGGCCCACCACATGGGCAGCACTACAAGCTGCATGGTGGGGCCCATCTGGACCTTCGTGGCTCCTTTTGCCTCATTCTTGATGGCCACGGACTCTCCTTGACCTTAAACGCCTATATATGCCCTCTGGGATTTTATTTCGCGGCAGGCGGAGGAGGAGATCAAAAACCAAGAAACAGAGAGACAGAAGTCCATCGCCGGAGGAGTTCACAGTGCGGGAAACGCCGCCAGAATCGCCTCTGATTGGCTCCACCCCCTCTGGCGTCATCTTCTTCTTCTTCATCGACATCTTCATCCAATCCCCGTTGTAATCTATTGGCAAACATGATGCTTGATGCAATACATTATATTCCCGTGATCTATTGTATCGTCATGTCTTGTGTTGATTGATTATTTGTTTATGACAATGGTGATATAGTTCGTTTTGATGGTTGCATACATGTTGTTATATTCTATGATGGTCTTATGTACTGATGTATGCACGCATATGTTGAGGGACTGCATAAAGTTGTCACTGTTGAATTGATTTGGAGGAGGAATGGTGAATGACAAACACATGAGGCCAAATTTAAGCTCAGTACATACAGGGGGATAAACTAATGGGGACCTTAGAACTTTCAGCGGTGGTTGGACTATTTGTCTTAATATTCTCTTGTTGTGCATCATTCGGTGGACCTGAGATCATCACTAGGGGTGTATTTGTGTAGTAACTGGCTGCACCGTACCTATTTATGGCTCCTCACTAGAAGAAACATAGGCTGATCTTATTCATAGTTTATGCGATGGTTAGTCTTGTCCTTAAATAATTCCTTGATTGCACACAGTAGTGGCCTCACTAGTGGGAAAAGGCTTATAGATAGATGTTTTACTAGTGGAGCACATTATTCAATATGCTCCACTAGTATTTACTAGTGGCGCATTTTCAAATATGATCCACTGATAATTTTCTTACTAGTGGCGCATATGGTTCAGAATACGCCACCAATATTCACGTGGGACCCACCAGAAGGGTCGTTGACAAAATATCTTGTCTTATCAATGGCGCATTTGTCATATGCGCCACGCATATTTGACCATTTAGTGGCGCATATCATACAAAATGCGCCATTGATAACATTGTGGGACCCACCTGGGCCCCACTGGCATGACCCCTGCCAGTGTTATGCGTGGCGCATATAGCAATACGCGCCACTGATAATTAAAATATCAATGGCGCATATTGCTATATGCGCCACACATAACTAGTGGGACCCACACCTCTGAAAAGGTGGCAGACTTATCAGTGGCGCATTTTTTGCAATATGCGCCACTGATAAGGTCGCCCAGATCTATAAGTTGGCAGCCCCACCACCACCATTTCATTCTTCTTCATCTAACACCAAACTAGATCTATGTCGTCCTCCTCCTCCCCACCACCTCAATTTCTCCATTCTTGCCTCCATTCTTGGTTTTTAAACCTACTTTGCTCCATAGTTTTGAGAGGGGAAGCCTCTCTAAGTTGTAGATCTACTAAACCAACTAGGTGAGTTGTTGGAGAACATGCATGTGGATGTTTTGTGTGGCCGGTGGACGTCTCGCGTGCGGTGTACACGCATGCATGCTTGTGTGTGGAGCATGAATGTTTACAGGTGACGAAGAAGCAAGAGCATGTTGCTTGCTACGGCGTGGTGCATGGATGTTTGCCAAAATGTTGATTAACTTCCGTTTCGGCAAATTTTTGCACTACCCATACGTCCTATTTTTAGGAGAGGTCATGCCGAATTTTTCCGGCGACCATGCATGTGTGTGTGTGTGTGTGTGTGTGTGTGTGTGTGTGTGTGTGAGTGCATGATGATGTGTGATTCTAAGGTACTCTCTTTTCTCTATACCGCGCAGGCAACCATGGTCAGACACATGAGCGAAGGTCAAGTGGCTAGATACAAGGAACGCGCGGTGGCCGACATGAGGATGAACAAGAGGACCCACATAAGATGTCCGTGTCGAACATGCAAACTCGGGAGCTTACTCGACCCTGATTCCGCAGACCTGGAGATTCACCTGCTCACGCATGGTTTCATGCCCGGCTATGATTCTGAAGATGACGAGGACGTCAACAATGGTGTTTCTGAAGACGAGGGCGTACATGATGATCATCACGAAGGAGATGGCGGCGGCGGACATGATGATGATCATCACGAAGGAGATGGCGGCGGAGGACATGATGATGATCATTGATGTCTACACACGCTTCTGTTCTTGTAGACAGTGTTGGGCCTCCAAGTGCAGAGGTTTGTAGAGCAGCAGCAAGTTTCCCTTAAGTGGATCACCCAAGGTTTATCGAACTCAGGGAGGAAGAGGTCAAAGCTATCCCTCTCAAACAACCCTGCAATTACGATACAGAAAGTCTCTTGTGTCCCCAACACACCCAATACACTTGTCAGATGTATAGGTGCACTAGTTCGGCGAAGAGATAGTGAAATACAAGTGGTATAAATGATTATAAGTAGTAAATACAATCTGGAATAAAAATGGCAGCAAGCAAACAAGTAACAAAACAGCAAGTAAACGGTGTGCAATGCTTGGAAACAAGGCCTAGGGATCATACTTTCACTAGTGGACACACTCCCAACAAATATAACATAATTGAACCAATAGATAACTTCTCTTCACTATGGTACTCTGAATTACTCTCCTATTGAATAACACTAATCATTGCATAGGGCTACGAAGCACTCCTCAAAGTTCATCAAGTACTTGACAAACACCACTCATAGAGATGTCCAAATCAAATCACAACTCAAGATAGATATTATTGCAACTTAGACCAAGTACTAACACGGTGCACACATTGTCAACATTACACGATGAAAGGAGGAATAGATCACTTCAATACTATCATAGTGATAATTATTCTCATAATCCATAAGAGATCACAATCGTAGCCTAGACCAAGTACCACCATGATGCACGCACTGTCACCGTTACACCATGGCAGGAGGAATAGATTACTTTAATAACACACTAGAGTACACATAATGAAGAAGAGTAACATCTACTTATTCAACATGATACAAAGCTCACGATCACATAAAGATCACATCATGAGAGAGAGAGAGGTGAACCTGTTATCGCCACATTTTGGCCAGATAAGGAGACGGGCCGTTATCAAGATGGGCTTGGAGGCTGGATCGGCCTTGCGCGTGGATTTGGGCTAATTGCCCGTGTATCTGTATATTATGATAGAGTACGTTTCGGTTTAAACAAGAGATAGAGTTGTTAGGGTTATTCCAAAGATAGAAAGTCTCCGGACTATAAATATGTACCTAGGGTTATTGAGAAAGGAGCACGACCACGTTCGCAACAAACACAATCTCGGCGCATCGCCACCCCTTGTTTCGAGGGTTTCTTTCAGGTAAGCGTCGTGCTGCCTAGATCGCATCTCGCGATCTAGGCAGCATCTGCTTATGTGTTATTTGGTGTTGCTCGTACTGAAGCCTTGTTGATGGCGAGTAATACTGTTATCATAGATCTGTTTGGGCTAGCATCGGCGCTTTTTGGTTATGTTTGCTTAGTCTTGCTACCCCTAGAGATCTCGCTGCCTTTGCACCTATTTTGGGTGTAAGGGTAGCATCTTGCTTGATCTTTATTCAGTCGATTCAATCTGTCATAGTTGTTCCTTGTTCTCCAAGGATTAGTTTAATATCCGCATGGTTAGGCCTCACAAACGGGTTGAACGATCCAGTAGTACGTAAGGATATGGTTTGCCAATTCGAGAGGAGTTGTTCCGGGAATCAACTCTGCGTTGGTTTTTTGGCCTCTTCTAGGGTTAGTTTTCTGTTATCTTTCGTATCTACTAGGCTCAATTACGTGTGGGATGTTCCGTTTATGTGGTGAAAGCGTTAAACTGTCGTAGATCGATTTGACTTGTATTGATAAAGCAAAACCCCATGTTATCGTAGATCCAATGCAGATCCATGGGACAATCGGCTACCTGAGCCGATTCACAGGGAAACCTGAGAGCCGATCGAGGCTCGTATTTAATGTTTACATGTCTGCCATGCAGGAAACCAATCGAAGCAATCCATCACCTTCCTGATCAGGTATAGGTCAGGTGGCACGCCCTTGCATCAGCCAGGACGTGTGCCGGAGTTTTGCGGGCCGTTGACCGAGGGACCAGGGCCCACCAGCAGCTCTGGGAGCCTCCCGGCTCTTCGTGTTGCTCGTCGCTGCTCGCCGGTGGGTTTTGACAGGCAACACATTCTGGCACGCCCGGTGGGACCTTCAACAACATCTGCATCAACATCTGACGCTGCGATGGGGGACAGACCAATCACGTACGACGATCTGTCTGATGAGCACAAGAAGAGGTATGATGATATCAAAGCTCTCTTCGAAGCCGATCTCATCGGCTCTTTTGAGAGGACCCGTAAGCATGGCATCAGGTGGAAAGGGTTCTCACCCGAAGGCGCTCTCGATGAGGTGGATCTGTCTGTTCCTTCAGAGGATCGCACCAGAGCTCTGCGACAGGAAGTCAATTACATGGTGGCTCATTCTCTTCACCACCATTCTGAGAGCCTGGTGAACGCTTTCGAGCGCGTCGCGGTTCGCGTGGTTCAGGAGATCATGAAACATCAGTACTCTCCGTCGGGGCCTACACTAGGGACTCACCAGGGAGAAAGACCGCTCCAGACCAGGCCACAGCTACCATTCACGCTTGCAGCTCCGGAGCCACCGGGGTCACCGGCGTACGTCGTCTACAAGATTGGAGGTGATCCTGGCGATTACCAATTCCTGTCTGAGCCACCTAAAGAAATCCCACATGGATATGTGTGCACATACGTGCCGGACTGCAACAGCCTGACGCGCACGAACCAGATTGCAACCGCAGGGATTTCTGGGGCAGGTGTTTCTGGAGTAGGGATTTCGGGAGCAGGGATGTCCGGGATGGACGCTGATAAACAGGCGTGGCTAGCTAAGTATGCCACCGGAACGAGTCATGAGAATTTAGCCCCTGCAGCTCAAACGGTGGAGCAAATCAGTACCATCTTGAGAGACCAGTTCGGCTTCGTGCCGAAGAGGAGAACAATCGGCTATTCCAAGCCGTACCCCAACGAGTATGATCTGATCCCGCTTCCACCCAAGTATCGGCTCCCTGAGTTCTCGAAATTTAATGGTTCAGAAGGGTCTAGCTCGATCGAGCACGTGAGCCGATATTTGGCACAATTAGGCATGATTTCAGCATCGGATCAGTTACGCGTAACGTTCTTTGCGCAATCTCTGACAGGACCAGCTTTTGGGTGGTACACCTCGTTGCCACCAGATTCGATCCGGACTTGGAAGCAGCTGGAAGAACAGTTCCATATTCAGTATCATTCAGAAGCTACCGAGGCTGGCATTGCCGATCTGGCGCAGGTGCGGCAGAAGCGGGGAGAAACGGTAGCCGATGAAGGGAATATGCCCGAGAGGCAATAATAAAGTGGTTATTATCATATTCCATGTTTATGATAAATGTTTATTTCTCATGCTAGAATTGTATTAATCGGAAACATTAATACATGTGTGATTAATAAACTAAAAGGTTCCTAGTAAAGCCTCTCTTTTATACTAGCTCGTTGATTAACTGATGATCAAGGTTTCCTGATCATGAACATTGGATGTTGTTAATAACGGGGTCATATCATTAGAAGAATGATGTGATGAACACTCACACCCATAGTATGAATAGCAATACGATCAAGTCATCAAGTTCATTGCTATATCAGACTCATGCGAAGTAGTTCTAATCCTTAGACCATGAGATCATGTTAATCACTGATACCGGAAGGGTACTTTGATGATATCAAACATCACACCGTAATAGGGTGATTATAAAGGTTGATTTGGGTACTCTGAAAGTATTAGTTGAGGCTCATGGATCAAGAGTGGGATTTGTCCATCCGGATGACGGAAAGATATTCTCTGGGCCCTTCTCGGTGATATTGCATTGGAATAGCTTGCAAGCATGTGACTAGGTCACGGGAATGCATTATCACGGAACGAGTAAAGAGACTTGTCGGGAACGAGATCGAACTAGGTATGGTTGATACCAAATGATCGGATCTCGGACAAGTAATAATATCGCGAGACAAAAGGAATTAACTATGTTCGTTACCGGTTCACACGATCACTAGTTCATCGTTGAGTAAGTGGGAGTCATCATGGATTTCCAGATCCCGCTGTTGATTATTGATCGGAGAGGAGTCTCGATCATGTCCACGTTATTCACGAACCGTAGGGTGACACACTTAAGGCTCGTCGTCGTTTTTGAGTGGATACGATACTCCGATCGAATTACAGGACAGCATAAGGGTTGTTTCAGAAAAGCACCGAAACTGTTTCGGGATATCGAAATAACTCAAGGGTGTATTTGTTAATGTTTGTTAATTGAATGAATTAACAAATATTAAAGAAATAAAAATGTTTTATTAAATCAATAAGTGTGATTTTAATTGGCATGAATGTCATGCATTAAAATGGGGGTTACCTCATATTGATGAGGGAGTAATCACCATAATGGGAATGAAGAGGGGGCAATGAAGGGGAGGAGGCACCTTGGCCGGCCAGCCCTTGGCTGCCCCTCCTCCTCTATATAAACCCCCCTCTCTCCCTTGTTGACACACACTTCTTGATCCTCCCTCCTTTGCATAGTTGCTGCCCACTTTCCGTCTTGGCTTAGCGAAGCTCTGCCGGAATTGTAGTTCGTAGTTCACCCACTTGGAGAAGTGTGTGGAGGAGTGTCCAGCGGATCCCTTCTTCCGCTGCCCCGCTGGACCGAGGGCGTGGAGGAGTCGACATCAAGCTGCACGTGTGTGCGAGTACGGGGGCGCCGCCACTTGTGGCGCCGGGAATGCGATCTTGTGATCGTCAAGTGAACCACGACATCGACTACGTCAAGTGAACGACTACGTCGACTACGTGCGTCTTCACCAACTCTCCATCGTCAACGTTTGTGCGGGAACGTAATCCCCGCTCACGGTCGTCGAGGGTGAGTATCCGTTGCTACCATCTCGTAGAGTATCTTGGCCAGTTTATGCGTTCTTGCGTAGGAAAATTTTTGTTTTCTATGCTACGAACCCATCAGTGGTATCAGAGCCATCTCTATGCGTAGTTGGTATGCACGGTTAGAACACATGTGGATGTGGGCGTTGATGATCATGTTATTGCAATTTTTTGGTATTTTGGATCATAGTGGCATAGTGGGATTGAAGCTGCCCGAGACTAACCTTACGTGACCGTGTTCACGAGACTTGTCCCACACTTGACATGCTTCGGCATATGTGGCTTTGCGGGTGCACGTTTCTCCCACTATAGTTATGATCTATTTTACAAAGAGTTGTTAATAATATTTTTATCACCGTTGTGGTTCTTGTTCGTAGGTAAGAACGGTTCTTCCTAGAAAGCCCCAAACCACGTAAAATATGCAAGACAAATTAGAAACGTCTAACTTGTTTTTGCAGGGGCATGTGATGTGATATGGTCAAATTGTTTATGTTACAAATTGTATGCGATGATCCTTTTTATAAGTTATAAACAACCGGCAGGAGCCATATGGTTGTCTTTACATTTAAATGGCCTGCGTGCCGTATATATATATCCAAGTGATATATTGTAATGGAGGAAGACAACCAAGGTGGCGCGCCATGGACCTTGGTGCTACGCCGGTGGAATGATGGAGATTATTCCATGACGCACAAGATGGAGATCGAATGCGTGAAGGACCATATCATATCACATTATATATGCATGTGATGTTTATCCTTTTATGCATCTTATTCTGCTTAGATTTGATCGCACGGTAGCATTATAAGATGATCCCTCTCACATAAATATCAAGATAAAAATGTGTTCTTCCATAGCATGCACCGTCAAGAAAGTTCGTCGTTTCGAGACACCACGTGATGATCGGGTGTGACAGACTCTACGTTCACATACGACGGGTGTAAGACAGTTTTACACACGCGAGTGCTATGGTTCTACTTGACGAGCCTAGCATGTACAGACATGGCCTCGGAACACGAACCGAAAGGTTAAGCATGAGTCATATGGTTGATATGATGAACATGGTGATGTTCGCCTTTGAAACTATGCCGTTGCACGTGATGATCGGTTGCGGTATAGTGAATTTGGTTCGTGTAATCACTTAAGAAAACTAAGAGGGATGTTGTTTTTAAGTGGGAGTTCATTTAGTAATTTTGAATTATAGAACTCAATTTATCATGAACTAAATCAAAGTGAATTTGCATAGTTTGTTGTAGTTATTGGCATCCGTTTGCTACCATGCGATTAGCTATAATTGAGATAATAGAACTATAGAATTCTGGATGTTAACTTTACGAACTGGTATCGTATTGTTTGAATGTCAATCTAAAGTTTAAAGTCCTATTGCAAACTTTTAGCAAACCTTGGTTACTCGATAAAATTTAATAAGTAGTATTAAATCAAGAGTAACAATTCCAGTGTTAGTATCTAAGTATCACACTTGCCTCTATGATCCTTGATATTCAAAAGTTGTTTTTAGTATCAAGGTTATCTAGGAGTTGAAAGAATTGTTTCATAAACTATCATGTGTGGAAGATATTGTGATATCTGAAACAATGTTTGGTTGCAATGTGATAGAGTATAATTTCGTAAGACACATGTTCTCATATTGTATGAGAATTTGTGAAGATTGGAGACGCTAGGCGTCTAGATCTCCTAAAAAGGTTTTAGGAACTAACATTATACTCAAAATTCGTCCTCATGAGCTATAGTAGCTTGATCATGAAAGTTGTCATGATAGGATGAATGGAAGATGTAGGTAAAATGTTTACTACACTAAAAGATTACTAAAGAATGGAATTTGGAAGAACGCCAAATATTTGATAATGGTGATCTACTTCAAAGTGCGAGTCCAAGGGTATTAGTGTTTGACTAATCATGCCTTGAACTATGTGCCATGTGTATGGCACCACTATTGATGTTGATAGATTCTTCTAGACGAAAAAGAATTGCTAAAAGAGAATCCAAATTTTATTCTGGTGGAAAAGAAAAGACTGGAAATGTCCAGCTCAGGTATATAGAAGATATACATGTTATGGGTGTATTCATTGCTTGTTAAAACAATGTGGTTCTTGGGTATTTGATACTAAATTGGTTGGTATGAACTGTCATACAGAACAACGCAATACAAGAACTACAATGGCCTAATTAACTAGCAAATGAATATGGGATGATTTTCATCGAAAACAAATAAAGTGTTATTGTGTTTCGTTGGAATTAAACCTAGCCTTCAAGATTTATTTGAATAATTGTTATTTTGTTCTAGTATTATGAGAACAATGGTTGTTCAAATTATTACCGCATTCATAAAAGATGAATGAACGCTTATCTTGTTGGAGAAATCACATCCATAACACTGATGCTAAAAATGTCTTAAGACAAATGATTAGAAGATCACTTATGAGTGACACCACCGTTTAAATCATATTGGAAAGTGAACATGAAGAAACTCCATGTTGATGGGATTTTGGAGTCTTTTGATTTTGAATCAATTGACGCTTGTGAAAATTTCCTAGAGATGATTAAAACTCCGTTTGTAGGCCAAAGAAGAACGGACGACTAACTTATTGGATATTGTACATGTTGATGTATATAGTCCATTATATGTAGCCGTGTATGGTGAATTCTTGAACTTCATTTACTTTAACCAATGATTTGAGTAGATATATGTGTATATTTACTTGATAAGGAAGAAGCATGAAATATTTGAATATTGTTCAAAGTATTTTTAGTTGAAGTTGAAAATCATTGTAACAAGAGAATAAAGAATTTATGATTTGATCATAAAGGAAGATATTTGAGTTACAAGTTTAGCAAACACCTAAAAGTTGAGGAATCGTTCCATAGACTTGTATTTCCCGAAACACCATAGGAGTATGGAGTGTTCGAGAGATGAAATCAAACTTTGTTTGACATCGTTGGATCAAAGGTGTCGTATATAAAACTGCCATTATATTTTAAGGATAAAGCTTTAGAGACTACCGCTTTTACACTGAAAAGAGCGCCATCATGATCCGTTGAAATGACACCATATGAGTTATGGCATGGGATAAAACCCAAATTGTCTTTTCTAAAATTTTGGTATGCTAGGCATATGTAAAATGTTTACAACCAAAGTCGGATAAATACGTCTTTGTAGGTTATCCCAAAGTAAATATTGGGTATTCCTCCAGAACACTGAAGACAAAAGTGTTTGTCGCTGAAAACGTCAAGTTTCTTGAGAAGGAATTTTTCGCAAAAAGTCAAGTGGGAGGACAATAGAACTTTGATTGGGTTATTGAACCTAAGCTATATGTGCTGAGTAGCGCAGCGCTGGGAAGTGTCCCGGAGGCGGCCACAATGCGCATGGCTGTCGTACCTCAAAGGTTGTGGTCACATAGATCAAAGTTCCTATTGAACCGCGTGAGTCGGGTAACAATCAAATAAGTTAGATTTGAGAATGAATCATTATTGTTTGACAATGATGAACCGACTGCATGCAAAGAAGCGATGATGGGCCCTGACTCCGTCAAATGGCTAGAAGCCATAGAATCCGTGATAGTTCCATATATGAGAAACCAAGTTTCTGAACTTGGAAGACCCTCAAAAGGCATGAAGCCTAATGAACATATTTGGATCTATAAAGGCAGACATGGATGTTTAACATCTATGAAATAGTCGACACATCGTCAAAAGAGTTTACGATTGTGTTCAAGGAGTTGACTGTGACAAGATTTGATCTTTCACAGCGATATTTTGTCTGGATGGATTACTGTAGCAACCACTACATATGCCAAGTTTGGTATATGTTAGTTGAACAAACAAGACAACATTCTTCTAATAGAATGGTTACCTAGGACATGTACATGACATGGTCCAATGGGTTTTGTAAATTCAAAGGATGCTAAAAGGCATGCAAACTTCAATGGTTGAAGTAAGCATCGCGGAGTTGGAATATTCACCGTGATGAAATAATTAAAAGGTTTAGTTTCATCAGATACGATGAATATTCTTGCATTTGCAAGAAATTAAGTGGGAGCGCTGAGACATATTTTCAGTACATTATGTAGAAGACATATTGTTAATTGGAAATGATGTATCTTTTATTGACATAGGTTAAGAATTTCATTAAAATTAGATTTCAATGAAAGACTTAGGCAAAACCAAAATATTGGGTCTCGATGTCTATATAGATAGATCGAGGTACCAATATGGTTGTGCCAAAGTACATAGATGAAATATTGAATGAAGTTCAATATGGAAACGACAAGAAAAGTTCTTGTCGCATGGAAGAGGTTGAAACAAGATTCAGGTGTTTTTGACACTTGATGAGTGAAGTCACATGAATGATTTGATCGATCATGTATACCATGATATGTACATATCCAGATATGTCCTATGCTCTAAATGTTATGAGCATATACCAGAGTGATAAAAGTCATAAGATGATCACTGGACAATAGTAGAGATATCCTTATGTGCTTTGGAAGGACTAAGGATATATATTATGTATGACAAAGTGACACATAATTCATTGTAAAGTGTTACATTGATACTAAGTTTGTCACAAGATACAAATTAAGTTTATCTCAATTTTAGCTATACGTTAGGTGGCACAATGTAATGGAAGGAAGTTCCATGATGGATTTGGATGAGTTCCAAAGTTAAGACATTGTGATGGATTCTACAACAAAGGTTGAGTATATGGCTGCTTTAGAAGTAGCAAAGGAGGGCATTTGTGTCAAGAAGTTTGTTATCAAACTAGGTGTAGTTCCAAGCGGGCTATTACTATGAAGATCTATTGTGTGACAATAGTGACAACATAATTTTAGCTAAAGGAACTAAGGTCTCACCTAAGGACCAAATTTATACCCAACTGTCTCATTTGAGAATGAGTGATGCGTAGAGACGCAAAGACATGCAAATACACACAGAACTGAAAGTGTCAGATCTGGAGATCAGATTAACCACTGCAACGCGTACGGATAACACGTGAAAGCCATAAGTGTTATATACGCAAGTATCAACTAGATTATTGACTCTAGTGCAAGTGGGAGACTGAAGGGAATATGCCCGAGAGGCAATAATAAAGTGGTTATTATCATATTCCATGTTTATGATAAATGTTTATTTCTCATGCTAGAATTGTATTAATCGGAAACATTAATAC